>CAIGQQ010032764.1:4216797-4285908 GCA_903798035.1 Danio albolineatus | reverse complement strand
CCATCCATCCATCCATCCATCCATCCATCCATCCATCCATCCATCCACCCACCCATCCATCCATCCATCCGCCAATCTGTCTGTCTGTCTGTCTGTCTGTCTGTCCATCCATCCATCCATCCATCCATCCATCCATCCATCCATCCATCCATCCATCCATCCATCCACCCACCCACCAATCTATCTATCTATCTATCTATCTATCTATCTATCTATCTATCTATCTATCTATCTATCTATCTATCTATCTATCTATCTATCTATCTATCTATCTATCTATCTATCTATCTATCTAATTGAATGTATTAAAATATTGATATATATATTTTAAAAATCATTTAAACTACTATGCTATTCTACTAAAATACTGTTTGTTTTCTATTTGTTTCAACTTACTGGCTTCAAAATATGGACATTAATGAAAACTCATAATTTATTTTAGCTGCACAAACATTTCCCCAAAGACCATGTAAAACAATTAACCTACAATATACATAACTTTCCACTCTGTGTGTGTGTGTGTTTCTACCCATTGCCTGTCACATAAATCTCTCTGCCCCGCTCCTTCATTAACAGGCTATCTAAACGTGCTGTCCAACAACCGCTGGAGAGAGCGCTGGTGCCAGCTAAAAGACAACCAGCTGTTCCTGCACAAAGATCGGGCCGATCTGAAGACGCACATGGCCTCTCTGCCGCTGCGGGGCTGTGAGGTCATTCCAGGCCTGGACTCCAAACATCCCTTCGCTTTCCGTCTGCTGCGCAATGGACAGGAGGTGGCTGTTCTGGAGGTACGGGCCAAGTCCCTCAGCTTTTCACGGGTGCAATTAATGTGTCTGTGACGGGACCTCGGGGCAGGGATTAGATGGATGGTTTGGTTGGCTAGCTCTTGCAATGATGTCAGCTGTATCATGTGTAGAGTGGATTTGCAGAGATCGCATAGGTTGGTGCTTTTTGTGTCTCGTATTTCACTGACGCTCATTCATTGCCTTTTCCCATCAGGCCTCCTCCTCTGAGAGTATGGGAAGGTGGTTGGGAGTCTTGCTGGCCGAGACGGGCTCCACAACAGATCCCGCTGCACTCCACTACGATTACATTGACGTAGAGACCACTGCTAACGTCATTCAGCTGGCGAAGCAGTCATTTTGGTGAGAGAGCCTGCATTACTGAAAATATTTTTATTAGCATGCTAGTTACTTTTTCTTAAAAGCCTACCCGTTTTAAACTAGCACGTCAAAATATCACATTGTATTGCAACATAGCTTTACAGCCAAGTGAGTGGTGGTAAAAAAAAATGTCCACGTCCTACAGCATTTAACACTGGAAACTCTGATTCATTTTACTGATTTGGTTTATTTGGAGAGTTTGGGCAAATAAACCAGTTCATAAAGAACTGATTAAGACAAGTTGGGCACAGGTTTTCTGTGCGCTTGTTTGTAAATATATTAAATGTACAATAAATATTTCTAATGACTATATCTATAGAGGGGTGGCATGGAGGCTCAGTGGTTAGCACTGTCACCTCAAAGCAAGAAGGTTGCTGGTTCGAGTCCAGTCTGGGCCAGTTGGCATTTCTGTGTGGAGTTTGCATGTTCCACCCGTGTTCGTGTGGTTTTCTCTGGGTGCTCCGGTTTCCCCCACAGTCCAAAGACATGTGGTATAGGTGAATAGATTAAAGTAAATTGTCCGTAGTGTATGAGTGTGTGTGTGTGAATGAGTCTGTATGGGTGTTTCCCAGTACTGGATCATGGCTGGAAGGGCATCTGCTGTGTAAAACATATGCTGAAATAGTCGGTGGTTCTTTCCACTGTGGCGACCTCTGAAATAGAGATTAAGCAGAAGGAAAATGAATGAATGAATATATAATTTTTTTTAGATACATTTTATTATACAATTATTAGCATTTATCTGCAACCTTAGATCTGGTTATGCATACTGTAGAATTATATATTTTTTTATTCAAATGAATAGTGAGATCATATGATAATATAACTTTTCAGAATTATACTGTATAGCCCTTCAGTTCAATTCATCTTTATTTACAGGACATAGCACTTTTACAATGTAGATTGTGTCAAAGCAGCTAAACATAGATGTTTTAGTAAAGTCAATCCTTCTTTTGTATTTAAGACCTCTTGTCAGTTATATACACACACCAATAACATTCCATTAAGTAAACTCTGCTTAAGGCATTAATTAACATTGGATGATACATTAATTCATATTTGTTTATGGTGGTTCTTAAAAGCTTTTAGTTAGTTAATGTTAAGCCAATGTTAGTGCAGTTAAATTAAATAAAATAGACAGATAAAACTTAACCATGTATTAGTAAATGTTGAAGATAACTAGAATGTCTCAGGAATATTTTAATTGTTAGTTGTTGGTTAACTAAAAATCCAACATACAAATTGTTAACTCAGTTTAAAATTGTAAGTTAGGTGGACATATTTTTGAGCTCAGAGTTGAATTTACTCATAAAAATGATTCAACAGCATGTTTAGAACTGTTTGTTTAATGAAAGTAAAAAATTCAGTTGAGGAGACTTTACATTTTGATTTCTCCATATCTTCAAAAAATAAAAAATAAAAAGTTGAGTTAACTAAAAATTTTAAAGCAACCGGCTGCAAAGAAATTTTGAGTTTATTAAGCTTCATTGTTTGAAGTCGTGCCAAATTATTCCGTAAAGTATAACTGACTTAAACCAGCCTTTTTGGTCAACTTAAAAAAATAATTTGGCACAACTTCAACCACTGAAGCTTAATAAACTCAACATTTCTTTGCAGTCGGTTGTTTTAAAATTTTAAGTAAACTCAACTTTTTATTTTTTACAGTGTACCCATTAGATAACACTTTAGTTTGGGTCACCATTCATGCTATTAACTACTGGCTTATTGTCTGCCCGTTTTTAAGATGTTAACTGTTCAAGTATGGCTATTCTGCATCCCTAATCCTACCCAAAACCTAAACACTTCTACGTCATAAACTATTTATAAACAGCTAATTAGTAGTTTAATAAGCTAGGGGTGTTAGTTAATGCTTTGTTAATACAGTTATTTGTGACCTGAAGTGTTACCAACTATTGTTATTAACATGTCAACTAACAAACTGAATCCTATTGTAAACAAATCTTACTGACCTCAGACCCCTGTAAGATTTTGAAATATGTAGTTTTAGTCATACTGTGTACTTATTTAAAAGTAGAATTTGGGCTGTCTGTGTGATGCAGTAATGAGTGTATTGATGTGTTCTCAGTTTCACCAGTAAGCGTGCAGTTTCTCCGAACCCATACCTGGATAACCCGGTCAATGGTTATGCCTGTCCCACTGGGGTCGCTCTGCATTATGACGATGTGCCCTGCATCAATGGAACGGTACACATACACTTTAAAACCATTCAGTTCATACCTTCGTTTCGGATCCTGCTGAACTCGTCCTCATTCTTGATCCTCCTTAACTTCTGTCCTCCATTTCTTATCTAATCACTCTTCTCTTGCTTGCACGCTTGCAATATGGAAGATACCAGATGCGCACTACTCCTCCCCAGCTTCAGGGGGCCGTCGCTGGAAAGACGAATCTCATTATGAAAATACAGATCTTTATGAAAACATGCCCTCCCCCAAACTAGCAGCCCGCTACTCTCCCAAGTCCACCCGCACTGCCACAGGGCATTACAGCACACCAAACTCCACCAAATCTCTGTCCTCTTCCTCTGCTGCTAATACTAACGCTAACCAGGTGACTAACCCAAACTAACACAGTTTGTATTAAAGGTACAGATCTGTATCTCATTTGATTGTTACGGGAAGACAATTTTTATTAAATTTTTTAATTTTGTGAGTTTTTCCTTATGCTTTCATTCAGTTTTTTATGAAATGATGGAAAGAAAACATATCAAACGTATTCATCTTTGATCTACAGTGCATTACGATTCTCAAATATTTGTGTCCCTCATTATCTAAGCCAGAAATCTCAATTTGATTGATTGTAGGTTTTTTGCAGAGGTGTTTGCTCATATATTCTTTACACATTATTTAATTGCTCACAATATGGTAAAAAAAAAGTATATATATTTATATATTTCTTTCGTTTGACACTATTTTCTGAATACTAAGAAACGATTTCAGACTAAAGATAATAAATAAATTCCTCTTTAAAAAAATAGGATCATCCAGTGTTTGCATTTGTTTCTGGAAATTTATAAAGATTAGTGAATGTTTAATTTCTTATTTTTTTGATATTTACAGAAATCAATCTAAAAATAACATGTTTGAGATTCTTGATTAAATATAAAAATAATTCATATAAAAATAAATGTATTGTGATAACTATAAGTTGATTCTAGTAAATTACGGGATATCTTGGCCTAAGTTCATATTATTAACAAACATAGCATGGAAATAAAAACACAGTGCACAGTGCATTCATTGTGGACCACCCAGCACCAGAAATGACTGCCTTTGATCTATGTAATATCCTTGTCTGTGTGGCTGTGGCCTTGAATGCATTTACTGAGCCCTTAGTTTGCTCTAGGTTCAATTTTATAGGCTGGGGATATACTGTAAAAAGATGTTTGCTGCCAGCTATTATGTAACTAAAACCAAAAAAAAAATACCCCCTTTAGCAACATGTGCTTCAATGGATGTGGTTTGCAGAAGTCTTTTACCTTTGAGAAAGTATTTGTATGAAGTGGTAATCTTACAACTGAATGACTAATGACATACTGAAAATATAACAGGTGCTAACAGCGAAATGCTTAAACATCAAATGTTTGTTAGCAGCCCATATATCAGTTTCATCTCTGTGTGTATGTGTGTGAGTGGTTAAAAGTTCATATCCTTTTTTTTCCTCTAATCAGATGAAAGGAAAGAAAGGCTTGATCACTAATGGGTTCGGCGCAAAGAAGTTGGACAAGAATCAACCCAAAAAGGCCAATGGTGTTAGCAGCACTCTGCCAGTGAAGCGTAACAACTCCAGTAAGAGATTTTAACATCTAGAACACATCTGATTGATAATCTCAAAATGATCCCTTCCTTTTTTTAATAAGTGGACATTCAGCTGTAACTAAACTAAGCAGACATCAAGTCTGCATCCATTTTCCTTGCTATTACACCACTAATTTCTTTCAAGGAAAAAAAGAAGCCACACAGATTTGTGGAGAATGCTGGTATGTGGAAATTGCAGTGCTGTTAGACAGCAGTGGATCTGTTGACAGGCTCCTTTGTAAACTCAATCACCCCAAATTCCATTTCAAAAAGGCAGCCAGTCCTAACCATTCAGTGGCCATTTACGTGAACTCACAAATATTTGGATTCTGTGTATTCTGCCTGCCTTTTAATCTGTACCTGCGGTCCCAGAGACCTTTAATGCGATGGAATGACTGAATCCAAATGTTACTAACAGAATTTCCAATGGTTTCCTTTGATTATAATGCATCATTAACCTTCACAGGTGTGGATCAGTATAAGTACGGGAAAAACAGAGTGGAGGCAGATGCCAAGAAACTCCAAGCCAAGGAGGAGGAGCTGATGAGGAAGAAGCAGGATATTCGAAACCGCCTGACCCAGCTGAAAAAAGACAGAAAGGACCTCCGCACTGCTTTAGAAAACAACACAGGTGAGCATCAACTCAGTCAGCTCAGTTGTCCCTTTTCTATATCAGGGTTATTGATAAACAGAGTTTAAGATAAATAAATTATATGCAGTTGCAGTCAGAATGATTAGCCCCTCTAAATTATTAGCCCCCCTTTTTATATTTATCCCCAATTTCTGTTTTACTGAGAGAAGACACATTTATAAACATAATAGTTTTAATAACTCATTTCTAAAAACGTATTTATTTTATTTTTGCTGTGATGACATTCATTCATTCATTTTCTTTTCGGGTTAGTCCCTTTATTAATCTGGGGTCACCACAGCGGAATGAACCGCCAACTTATCCAGCATTTGTTTTACGCAGCAGATGCCCTTCCAGCTGCAACCCATCTCTGGGAAACATCCATTCACACTCATACACTACGGACAATTTAGCTTACCTAATTCACCTGTACTGCATGTCTTTGGACTTGTGGGGGAAACCGGAGCACCCGGAGGAAACCCACGCAACCACCGGGAGAACATGCAAACTCCACCCAGAAATACCAACTGATCCAGCCGAGGCTCGAACCAGCGACCTTCTTGCTGTGAGGCGAACGTGCTACTCACTACGCCACCGTGGTGCCCCTATGCTTACAGCACCTGGTATTCCCAGGAAGTCTCCTGTCCAAGTACTAACCAAGCCCAACCCAGGTTACATTCCGAGATCAGACGAGATCGGGTGTGCTGGGGGTGGTATTGCTGTGATAACAGTAAATAATATTTTACTAGATATTTTTCAAGACACTTCCATACAGCTTAAATTGACATTTAAATGCTTAACTAGGTTAATTAGGTTAACTAGGCAGGATAGGGTAATTAGGCAAATTATTGTATAACAATGGTTTGTTCTGTAGAATATTGAAAAAAATAGCTTAAAGGGGCTAATAATATTGACCTTAAATGTTTTTTAAAAAGTAAAAACTGCTTTTGTTCTAGCTGAAATAAAACAAATAAGTTTTTCTCCAGAAGAAAAAATATTATCAGACATACTGTGAAAATTTCTTAACTCTGTTAAACATCAATTAGGAAATGTATAAAAAAAATCAAAGGGGGGCTATTAATTCTGGCTTCAACTATATATATAGTTTATGCACTACTACTAATTGGTCATCCAGGTCATCTAGGGCTTAATTAAAGGCATGATTTACGCAAAAATCTAAATTCTGTCAGTATTTTCTCACCCGTTTCTCATTCAGTCTATGAGTTTCTTCTTTTGATCACAAAAGCAAAAATTCTGAGAAACATTAGTACCTGACTTTAATAGTGTTATTTATAACTTCTATGGAAGTTTTACCTTCCTTTGTGTTCAGCAAGAAGAAAGAAATTTGAAACCATATTAGGGAAAGTAAACCATGAGGTAATTTTCATTTTTGGGTGAACTATCCCTATAAGTTCTGTTTATTATTGCCCAAGCAGATGAGAAGAAAACATTCTCCATGACTGAGCGCAAGCCCCTTTGCCTCTCGCAGAGTTTCCACCCCATTGCCACTCATGAACATATCTCGATCAGCTCAGCTCTTTCAAGACACCAGGTTGACTGCCTCTCCATCATCAGATTTCGAAACTGATTTCTCTTTCACAGCATTTGGCAGTGTGGAAACCACTACCAAACTTCTCTCCTTGGGTTCTGCAAACTATAGAATCGTGTTATGGAATTAGATTCAAAACTTGTCGGTCTTATTTCAGTGGTGTGCTACCTGCTTTGGTAAAGCAGAAGCAGATTTCATTGCTTACACACGCGCTTCCGCCTCTTTTGGAGAAAAAGGCAAAATAACAGCTATTATTTCTGGTCCGAAAGAGAGTTGAGGGTGTTGCTTCCTGTTCTAGATCTGGACCACCATCCTCTGTGGACTTACCAGATGAAATTGCATCCAATAGTGGACAACATTTCAAAGTTGCGTTCTTGAGCTTATCACCCTGTTGGTCTTAAAGACTTCTCCCCTTCACCTTTTGGAACATTTTAGAAGAGGAGGCTGAATTTGTTGTCCAGTCCAGACCCTCAGGATTGTCATTCACAGCTCTGGCAAGAGTTTTACTTAGTATTTACTTATTTAGCAGACACTTTTATCCAAATTGACTTACAAGTAAGGATGAAAGAAACACTTCAAATCATCAGAGCGCAGCAGTATATAAATGCTGTGATAAGTCTGATACTAAACATACAGTACAAGTAGACAAACAAAAATGTAATCAGTGACATCACACTGGGTTTCTGATGTCATATCTCTTATTGAGGCATATAAGAAATGCTTTGCCTTAAGGTGTCAGACCTCACTCCTCTAGGCGTTTTGTATCCTCCAAAACATTTTTCAAGGGGAGTAACATGGTTGTCATGAGAAGAATTATCCCTGCTTTTAGTGCACATTTCTCACAACATGGTGATATGGGTATAAATGTTCCCATAGCATCAACAGCACTGGGTTGAGCTCTCTCAGAAGAACATGATGCAGTGGCTGCCGTTTAAATGAGTACTGTTATCAACTCACCTGTTTTATTCCCCTCAGCTAAGCGTTCCCAGGCATCTTTGACAGAAAGGCTTAAAAAAGTGGAGGATGAGTGCAAGCTGAAAGAGGAGGAGCGAGTCAGTCTGGAGCTGGAGTTGACGGAGGTCAAAGAGAGTCTGAAGAAAGCTCTGAATGGAGGCGTCACTCTGGGCCTGACCATTGAACCCAAAACGGGCAGCTCCAGCCCACAGGTCTGGAAAAAACGCAGTCATTTCTCAAACATAGACATGATGTAATACTAACTCTAGGTTTATTTTACGTTCCGTTAAAGCAAAGCAAGTATCAAACGTATCTCATCTGTCTTTAGTCTCCAGTGTTAATGAGGCGAACGGTGGACAACTCGCCCATCTCCAGCTGTAACACCAGTGACACAGAGACCTGCTCTCTGCCGGTCAACAGTGCATCTCTGCTGCGCCGGCAGACACAACAGAAAGCCTCACCTGTGCGAGGACACGTCCTTAGAAAAGCAAAGGTGAGTAAACACGAGGGTTACTTCATATGTCACTCAAGTAATTAATCACGCTTCCATTTGAAATATTCCTGTGTGCTCATTCTGTTCTTTTTTGTTGTTGCTGCAGGAATGGGAGATGAAATCTGGCACATAAGATCTTTTCCACCAACCTTTCACTTTCGTTGTATCTATTTATTTAATTTTGTCCATATATGAGTGATGTTGAAATTGAATTGACTGAACCATAGACTCACAGTTTTCCAGAAAGAACTCTGGAAGATTTCAACTGAATCCGGTTCCCGCTGCTGCTGTTTTGTTGATATTATTATAACATTGAACCATGATTTGACTAGAGAATTTAATTTCCATATATCATTTCATATTAATTTAAAGTTACCTAAATATGGGGGAAAACATAAGCAATTTGGGTCTACAAAAGGGCAATGCCTCAATACCAACTTACAGTGGTAAATACTCATACACTACTATTCAAAATATTTTTTGAATGTAATAAACATTTTTGTTAAAGGGGTGGTCCAGTACGAAGACGTTGGCTTTTACAAAGTTAGCTTAGCGAAGCCTACAGCGAACGAAGTTTGAGGACTACAAAAACATACATCCTAGTTAATGATGTCATAAACCCTTCAGGTTGCAAGCATACAACCCGCGCAGTGAAGGGGCGTTGCCAGATGTGCTGTAATGTTATAGCAGATCGCTTCATGGTGACATGGAGCCGATCCGCGAATCTCAGCACATTATGTTAGCTGACCAATCAGAGCCTCTTGAGGGGAGGCTTTTGGAAGAACTAGCAAACATGACAGTCGTTTTTATGTTAAGCGAGTAGCTGTATATAATCAAAGTAAGATAAATGAACAAATAACATGTTTTTTCACAAATGAAGCATGAGCACACATTGCTTTGCACCCCATAAACACAATCAAGCTTTAAAAATAAACTCTGGACCACCCCTTTAAGCAAGGATATATTAAACTGTTCAAAATTGACAATAATAATAATAGAAAGAATTAGCGAACACTTTAGTTTTAGGACCAATTGTCACCATTAATTTGTAGCTTATTGTATGCCTATTAATTATATATTGGCTGTTTATTTGTACATATAAAGTACAACTCTAATCCTACTCAATACCTAAACCAAACTACTACCTTAATAACTATTAAAAAGCAGCAAATTAGGAGATTATTGAGGTAAAAATAAAAGTTAATGGTTTGTTAATAGTGGGAATTGTACCTTAAAATGAGTGTGGTCGAAAATAATGTTACAAAAAAGGGACATTAAAGAATGTAGTAATGACTGCTGAACATTCAGCTTCGCCAATCTCAGATAAATTACACATTGCTAAATATTCATATAGAAAATAGTCATAACATTATATTACTGTTTTCATATTTTAGATCAAAAATACTTAAAAAAGCATTCAAAAATCATTCTGACCTCAAAAATATGTAACAGCAGATTACATGTAACAGCAGATTACATGTTAACACAAAACATGGGACATCTCAGATGATGCTCCATAACTCACAAGCTAAATATCATATGCACAAAACCTCAGTGGTCTCGGAAATCACTTAAAAGTCTATAAAAGTCTGGTTCTTTTATCAACAACAAGCCATTAATGGAAGACAAAATCTCCCAAGTATTTATTTGTAAATGTAAAAGTAAATATAAATCAGTGTGTGTCTGTTGATATTTAGTAATGCCTTTTGTTTGGCTTTTACGCTAGTTGTAGAGAGCAGCTTCGGGATAAATGTAAATGACAGAACGTGATCATTCAAAGTCTGTTCTTTATAGAAAAAGTGTCATATGTTTGAAAGTATTTTACCAGTCTCTCCTCCTCCTCGGTGTCTGGCCCATTATTTTCAATCCAGCGGTCTGGCCAAACTTTTGGCAATGGTAACAGCAGCCCATTGGGAACAGGGCAGCTCAGGCCAGGGTGTGTCCTCTGCTGGCTGACTGCTCTGGAAACTAGGCCTGAAAGCACAGCTACGTTTCCCCTTCATCGTACACACTGCACGGAAACACTGCAAAGACACACACTGACAGCTAAACATGTACTGTATGCTGACATGAAGAAGCGTGCATATGTGAACGTTCATTAAGCTGTGCAGGTGTAGGAGCTGTAAATAATCTCTTGGTTACATTTGGTTGAACAAAAAGAATGTTTTATTTGGGCAGAAGAGTTCAGGCTGTAATCCTGTTTTGTTTTGACCACTCAAAGTCCAGCCACGTACTGAAAAATGGTGCTTTTAAGCAATGCTTAAACCGTTCACTCCTTACTCAGCCAGATGATGGAGTTATGGTGCTTAATTCAGACTGACTTTTGTATTCATGTTCAAGGCACATTCATAGCATTTTGTTTATTGTGCAGTGAAGTTTGTGATCGTATCTTCACATTTTCAAACTTCGCTACACGCAGGGTCCTGTGTAAATATAGTTCTACTTTTCTACTTGGACCCGAAGGTATTCAGAGCTTGTTCTTTGTCCAGGGCTTTTGTAAAGGTCAGCACTGGATGAATCTTTGGTCTGAGCATATTTGTAAAGGAGAAGCCTCTTAGCAACTTAAAGGGATAGTTCACCCCAAAACGTAAAAGCTGTTTTCATTTATTGATCCTCCTCTCGTTCCAATTCTGAGAGGATAATTTGAAGAATGTTGGAAACTAATGTAGCCATTGAATTGAGTGTATATTATTTAAATGATAGGAACTATGGGATATAAATAAATGGTGAGCACATTTTTATTTTTAATCGAACTGTCCCTTCAAGTCAACACTGCTTTAATCGTTCTGCACAACTGCTTATTCTTTGGTCACAGTGATTCACTGATTTGTCACAACAAATGTAAAATAAAACTTAGGTTAATTCAGCTTTTGGTCTCACTTTGCAGAAATTAAGGAATATGGAATGTGAACTATTTCGCTTTAAATGTCATTTTGCTTTGCGGGTGGGAGTAAAGACGCCTGTTTGTTTTGCACCTTATAGATATTACTCAAGTTTTATTTTGTCGATGACTGTTGTCAACTTGGCAACTTGAGGACTGTACATAGAAATAATTAAACTGCTTTTAAATCAATTCCTGTCTGTATTATTTGTTTTTACTGTAAATGATGAACATTTCTTGGATTTTTTGAAACTGTTAATCATTGTATTGTCACAAAATCTCCCAAAAATATTGCCTGTCATGTATATTTACAGTCCCACTGACCAGGGGCGAAGTTAATTCTTAGTTAAACAAGTCTGACCAACTAAAAATTAGTCAAGATTCACATTATTTAATTGTAAATTTTTATGTAACTGATGGATCATTCTTCTGGCCTCTCTCTGAGAAAACAAAAAAGATGACTGACTGATATTTTGATGCTAGCTTCTGTTGGTTCATGCCACCATTTATTGTAAAAATACACGATATACATTTACATATTATGCATATATGTCAGGGTTTGAAATTTGTTAAACCCTGATTTCATATATGTTCGGTTCTGGGCGCCACGGTGGCCTAGTGGGTTGCACGTTCGCCTCACAGCAAGAAGGTCGCTGGTTCGATCCCCGGCTGGGCCAGTTGGCATTTCTGTGTGGAGTGCATAGAATGTTCTCCCCGTGGTTGCGTGGGTTTCCTCCGGGTGCTCCGGTTTCCCCCACAGTCCAAAGACATGCGGTACAGGTGAATTGGGTAAGCTAAATTGTCCGTAGTGTATGTGTGTGAATGAGAATGTATGGATGTTTCTTAGAGATAGGTTGTGGCTGGAAGGGCATCCGCTGCGTAAAACAATTGCTGGATAAGTTGGCGGTTCATTCCGCTGTGGCGACCCCGGATTAATGAAGGGACTAAGCCGAAAAGAAAATGAATGAATGAATGTTCGGTTCTCATAAAAAGACAAGAAAAATAAATGCCAAATTAAAACTAGGCTAATTAATAAATTGAAAGCGGGTAACATATTAAATAAAGAAATAAGGGTTATAGTTAACGATTTGGAGACAAGATTAACAAAAATTAAACAACTACATTGAAAAGTCAGAAGTTTTCAAAGTTTTAAACCGCTTTTTGGTGCGGAATGAGCGTTTGCGCTAATGAGTATAACGACGTCACAAATCCGAATTCTCACATGGAACAATGGCGACCTCTTGCGTACGCAAACACAACACACGTAGCCTATTTAAAAGGGTGTTATCTTCCTGTGTGTTTTGTGTAAAAATAATTCTATATTTGTTTACTATTTTAGCCTAAACGCTAAAAAAGTTATCACTGACATCATTTACATGCATATAGATTACTTTATTGCGTGATATGGACCAGTCCGGGGTTGTTTTTTAATTGATTTTTAGAATTTATTGTTATTACATCGTTATAATTGTTTTATTTTTATTGTATATATTTGGTTTCTAAAGTGCGTGCTCTTACTTTAGATTTTAGTGTATGTACGGTTTAAATAAATAAATAAATCGTTTAAAATGTCAAATATGCTCTGTTTAACATCTGTCAAGTAAACGAACTCTCCGCTAGAGGGCAGAACTGTTTTTCTGAAATGTTCCCATCATCGACAGATTTTATCCGAAGAAGAGACAAGCGTTTAGCCCTCGAATGATATCTTCTCCTTTCTATTTCGCCTTTATCTACAACGTTCAGTGTTTTTGCTCATAGAGGCATCTTTCGGTAAAAATGAATGATGATATATTGACCACTCTGAAAATTCTGATCATTGGCGAAAGTGGAGTGGGCAAATCCAGGTATGAGACTTAAAGTTTACAGATTCCAGCTGACAGAACAACAACAACAGCAGCAGCAGCAGCAGCACATACACTGCACGAGCTGATCATTAAAACGACTTGTTTTAGACAAAAAATATATCTATATTATTATTGTTTGTCAACTGAGAGTATTCAAGTATACGTTTTTTCTGAAATACTGATACCACATCCAGTACACATTTGCAGTTGTCTATACGTTGTTATGAAAGTGTAATTCTTAATGCCAGGTTGCCTAACCATTGTTTTTATTTCCTCCCTCCTCTTTCTTAGTCTTCTTCTGCGATTTACTGATGATACATTTGATGCAGAAATTGGTGCAACAATAGGTAAGTCTATGTAAAATGATACATGTTTATAAATAAATTAAAAAACAGTGAGGTAAAGTTACTATAGGTTAGGGAAGGTTTATATATATATATATATATATATATATATATATATATATATATATATTAACAGTGAGGTAAGGTTTTATTTTCCCTTTTTCTGACTTGCTTGTCAAATAATTTAGCAAAGCTGCATTTCACCTTTAACAATGTAAGGTTTTAAATCAAAGTGGACGTTTCAAATCCATAAGGCATGGCAGTAAAGGCACAGTTCACCCAAAAATGAAAATTCTGCCATCATTTACTCATTTTTCAATTTTTCTACGAAGCAAGATATGCTGACGAATGTTGTACAATAGAAGCAATTGACTTCAACAGTATTTTTTTGTTCCTACTATGGATGTCAATGGCTTCCCCCCCCAGCAGCATTATTCAGAATATATTGTTTTGTGTTCATCAGAAGAAAGAAATTAATAGTTTTGTTCCTCACCACTGGGTTGGGGCTTGTGGAGCTGTGCATTGATGGATTTGCTCTTCAGTATTTGGACTTTCAGCAGTGAAAATTAAACCACTGAACTAAACTGAACTTCAACTCTGAAAACTGGACTGACACAGTTTCAATTTACTAGAACTTCTATGTTAAGCTGCTTTGACACAATCTACATTGTAAAACAAAAAAATAAAGATGAATTGAAATTAAATAAAAGTTTAGCAATTTAGCGTGAGTGAATAGAATCAGAATAGTGAGGAAATGTACATTTTTGGGTGAACTATCTCTTTAAACAATGCACTGCAAACAAAGTAAGACAACAAAAAGAATATGCTTCAGTGTTTTTATTTACCAATACAAATATTCAGATATCCCTAGATCAAGATGTTTGACATGCAAAATGTAAAAATTAAGCCTTTTTTGTTAGATATTAACGGGGTGGTCCACTATGATATCATATTTTAAATTTTAGTTGATGTGTAATGTAGCTGTGTGAACATAAACAACGTCTCTGTTTGTACTGTAAGATGCTCAAAGTTCAATGCAAAGGGGGATATTGGCTATTACAGAGTTAGCAAAGCCTACAGCGGAAAAGTTTGGGAGCTACAAAAGCATACATCCTGGTTAATGACGTCATAAAACCTTCAGGTAACAAGCATACACCCCGTGCAGTAAAGGGGCACGACCAGATGTGCTGTAATGTTATAGCAGGACACTTCCTGGTGACATGGAGCCGATCCGCGAATCACAGCATAATATGTTAGCTGACCGATCAGAGCCTCTTGTAGGCAGGCCTTTCAGAGGAACTAGGAAATATGACAGTCGTTTTCATGTTAGAAGACTAGCAGTATATAATTAAAGTAAGATATATGAAAAAAAAACACATTATTTTTCACGAATGAAGCACGAGCACACATTGGTTTGCACCCCATAAACACAACCGAGCTTTAAGAATACACACCACCCCTTTAAGTAAGTTTATGCTTCAAGCAAGAACAAATATTGGTTAATGAAGTGCAATAAGTGTCAAAGTCTGAGAAAAAAAAGTTGTTTGTTTGAAGCACAGTATTACAACAATCAAGACTTCTCATTCTAGATAATTTAGCTCTTTTTCCAAATCTTGATTACTTTAAATTAGAATAAAATAAAAGTTTTCTCTTCTTGTTTTTATTCGTATATGATAGTGTTAGTTATAAATTATGAACGTGCACTTCGTTATTTTGTAAAATCTAATTTCCCCTCACAATCTTTAATCAAACATCATAACCTTCTCTACCCCTCGATACAACTATTCTTCACGTCTGGTTAGGTGGAATGCCATTTGGGAGGGTCTGTCAGGACGTGTCTCGTTTCTTTCCTGCATTCATCTATTCCTCAGTCTTTCATCAATTTGTTAGCAATTGTTAGCAAACCTCCATCTGACTTGCAAAAAAAACCTGTTGACTTCTAGTTTGGTGTTGGTATATGACATATAGATTATTTACACATCACAGATTTGTTGTGTAAGCATGAGAAGCTTCCTGGTTGTTTGGTTAATGAAAGCCTGTTAAAACAAGTATCTTCTGATTACCTTGAAGCCTACATCAGTCACACGTGCTGTTCTAGCTCTGGTTGTACTTGAAATTCAACATTACATGCATCGCTCAAACTCCAGACCTAAATTTGAAATTATAAAACTCCAAGTGTCTTTATTCTTCTCAAACCTTGTTCAGGGGCTACATTTTCACTAATGTCTGTACAATGAAAATCAACGCATGATCTACTGTTTTTTTTATGTTGTGCAAATCCATCGGTTGTCAAAGCAGTGACACATTTAGGTTGACGTGTGTATGTGTGACCGCCGTTTTCGTTTAAAAGGCCTCCAATCCAAACCAAACACATCCAGGTCTCCCTCTTCCTCTGGTAAATCTGTCAGTGCTGTGCTGAAATTCAGCAGTACTTCATGCCTCCAGATCTTTCATTCACAGCGTGCTGAGAGATTTATTCCCCCGTCGTCTTTACACATACTTTCATTTGTCTTTTATGAATGTAAATCACTTATGTTTGTAAGTGATGTGGCTTTGCTGAGTGATGAGGCAGGTGGTTGAGTCGTCCTATTTTCTTTTATCTGTATGTATTAAACCCACAATTCCCAATTCAGCTGTAAATTTTGGGATTTTTAGCTTTAGTCACTCTGGGCTTGTTGCCTGACAAATATCTTGGTCCATCAAAAATTAAATCGATCTCACTCTATATGTATGGTTTTACCATAATCCTCATAAAATCTCTGGATGGTAGTTGATATATATATATATATATCAAAATATGAAATTATGAAAAATCAATTCTTTATAAATAAAATAAAACACTATATATATAAACGGTACAAATATATAAAGAAACACGTTAATTTAAAGAAAGAAAAAGTTAGGAAGTTTAGTACAAGTAAATTGATTTGTGATTTGTTTTCCATGAAGGTGTGGATTTCAAGGTGAAAACTCTGGCTGTGGATGGAAACCGAGCAAAACTAGCAATCTGGGTAAGAAAGCAAGTGTTTTGTTTTCTGTCTTTTACATCTAGAGTTTAGAGCAGCGCTGATTTATGTTTTTTGTAGTATAATACTTTCTCTGCACTTTTTGTTCTTTTTTTTTAGAATTATCTTTGTGCTTTTTCCATTTTTTAATCATTCAACTTGCACTTTAAGAACATGCATTTTTACCTTTTTTTAATAGAGCTTTTTGTTCTAGTTATAACTTGGGCCAGACGGAATCTGCGGACATTTTTTGCTATTTCTGCGCAGAATTTTGTTAAAAATCTGCATATTTATGCGGAATGATTTTAGGAGTATCATAACTAAAACCTTAATATGTGAAGTTTTCTTTATAAAGTATCTACTAAAAGACAGAAAATATTACTTTACAAACTGTATTTTAAATAAATCATATGAACATTTTCATATTAGTCAATATTATTACTGAAATTAATTTAAAAACTGAATAAATATAAATGTGGGCCTAATGAAAACTAATGAACAAAAGCGCAACTGTTGCGCCGCGCCAGTGTGGGTTTTTACCAATTTTTATTTTATTTTATTTATTTTCTTTGGCAGGGACAGTGTACATTAATTAACATTGCTGCAGATGCACCAGAATGAGCCAAAAGGCAAATTTTCATCCGTTGTCCCTGGACAGATGTTAAAATTGTCACCCTAAATAATGTATAAAAAGTATACCATGAATCAAGCATGACTAAGAAGCACTAAAATGGACAGTTAAATAGATCCTAATAAATAAAAAGTTTATAAACTAACACACCAATATTATGTAAAGGACATAAGAGTAATTAAAACACATTCAAACAACAAATCATTAATGTAAGTTTGGCTTTAGTTTGAGTCAACTCAAGAAGGGAGGTTGGTTCTAATTGAGTTTCATCACCGCAGTACCTTGTGCTACTTGGTTAACTTGCTCTATAACAGGAATTATTATGGATAGAGATTGCAAACCAAAACAGGACCAAACAGTTGTGAGTAAAGTGATATGTATCTGGCGCAATAAAGCCCCTCATAGTCCACTGGCGTCTGTCTTGCTCCAAATTAAAGCCTTTGACAATAAAATAATTTTTGAATCAAAATGGTCATTTTGCTAATAATTTATTTAAATGAATTACAGTTATTTATGTTTCTATTATGTTTGGTTTGTACATTAATAATGGTTTAAATACGATAAATACGTTTAAATACTCTCATACAAATGAGCTTTTACACATAAAGCTTTTGAGCTGTAGGTGAACCTATAATATTAAAATCAGTTGATTGATTTCCTTGGTTGCCTTCTCAAACTTTTGCTGCATGAACAATTTTTATTTCTGCCTTGTAAATTTGTTTAAATTCGTTTTTGATAGTGATATCTCTTAATCTTCAGCAGAGAAGTGAATTGCGCTTACTTTTTCTTGAGAAATCAGTACAACTGACCCTCAAATCTGTCGTGCAATTGGCTGTTTGCTGTACGTGTCACACTTCCAGCTGCATGTGATCAAGAGTTAATCACAAACTCTGTTGTGAGTTGACAGAGAATGTTTATATCAAGTGTAGTGAAACCCCTTAACCTGATCTTAACCAGGTTGGCTTTATTTGGTTTTGTTAACTTGAAACATACTCTACAACCCGGAGTTTGTTCAACTCATTTTGTGCAACAGGCCTCAGATGGTGCCAATGCCGGTTTAAAGTTAAACAGGAACAGTGCACATTAAAAGACAATCTGTAGATGTTTTATATTTATGCATTATTAACTAGTCTCAAGGGGAATTACTGTACATGACAAATGTAATAACTATATAATGTCTAAATCAGAGATCCCCAAAGTATGGCCCGCTGGCCAAAGTTGGCCCATGGTAACCTTTGATTTGGCCCACCATCCCATCTGAAAAGAAAGAAAGAATGGTGGGGATGTGTTTGGGTGAATGACAGAGAGCGTAATTTTGATTTGATCATAACCCTTTATTTCTTTATTTTATTACTGAAATACAAAAAAGTCAACTGAAATTAAATGTTGTAAATTAATCAGAATTTTAAAATGTAAAATATGTCATTTGACAAACAATGACATCAGATAGCAAATCAAGGCAGAGGTAGGCGTAGGTCTAAGGCGTAGGAACTAGTGTTTTCAGCAGGTGGTATAAATGAGATTGTTTATGTTTTACTGTAATAATACTTTTATTACAAATGTAAAAATGTAAAAAAATATACTGCATTACTTAATGTGATTTGAATCAATGTTTTCTAGTTATTTTTAAATGTTAACAAATAAATTTAGAAATAACCCATGGCAAATTTAATGTTATATGATGTGATACATTCGGTTTGGTGTACATATTCTGCCCACATACCCGAATAAAGTTTGGTCTTTGGCCCTTTATAAGAAAAAGTTTTGGCACCCCGATCTAAATGGACTGTTTACAGTGTTTCAGGTATACACCACAAGATGGCAGTCTTTCCCTAGAGATAGTCTTTTTTTAAAATAAATGTAATGATAATTCAAAATAACCATTGTTACTTATTTTTAACACCATTTCTCTTGAAGGCTGATTTGGTTTGTGTTTTGTGTTTGCAGGATACAGCAGGTCAAGAACGTTTTCGAACTTTAACACCCAGTTACTACAGAGGAGCTCAGGGTGTCATTCTAGGTAACAGCTTTATGTTCAGTGCTACTACCGGTACTAAATAGCTTTAAAAAGTTGAACCAATTCTAAATGTTGAATCGTCAAACGTTGTAAATTTCTGTTGTTTTTAAATTGTTCTGCTTACATTGTTTCTTGTAGTGTATGATGTTTCTAGACGAGAGACATTTGCTAAGCTGGATAATTGGTTGAGTGAGCTGGAGACGTACTGTACAAGAAATGATCTTGTCAAGATGCTAGTGGGAAACAAAATCGATAAGGTGAGTTCAGCTTAAATTACTACTCACTCATATATTTGTTTTTGACTTTATTAATCCCCAAAGGGAAATTCACGTCACAGCAGAGCTTTCCATACTAAAAATAGATAAAGTTACATATATATATATATATATATATATATATATATATATATATATAAACAATAATAAAATTACATACATACTGCACACCTTAGTTCCAAAAACAACGAGTAAACACTTGTCCATATCCAATAACTATTAAAATTCAGCACGAGTCATCTACTATGATTTTGGTTATATAATCTGAGCACTGTTGGTCAAAATGACTTCCTGTATCTTTCTCTGTAACACCAGGGTTGAATTAATCTTGCACTAAAAGAGCTTGCACATGCTTGGACTATATCAAAAAGAGGGTGATATATTTTCCTTTGCTAAAATCTCCTTCCTGTGTTCTGGTATTAAAACTTGACATAGTGCAGCTTTCTGTTTGGCATTTTAAAATATACACAGCACTATATGTATGTACAAAACAATCTTTATGGATAAGCAATCCATAAAGATTTCTCTTTCTTTATTAATAATGCCAATTGATAATAACAATTAATAAGAACAACTCGTGGCTGCAAATGCACTTGACACTTTTATCTCACTGCGCTTTTACTGCACTAGGACTGTGTTGCTATTTAATTATACAGTTAAATCTTGTGTCTTCTTGTTGATAGTTTTGTTTATTTGTTCTATATTTCTCATTGCTGCTTGTGTCTAAGAGCTACCAAACTAATTTTGTTGCACAATACTACAATGACAATAAAGTTCTAATTCTAATTAAAAAAATAGATGTGTAATTGAAATACATTTTTCTGTGCAGGACGATCGTGAGATCGAGCGAGAGGAGGGCCTGAAGTTCGCTAGAAAACACTCCATGCTTTTCATAGGTAAGTCATCTGTAGGATGTACTTTGATGAATAACTCGAGCCCTCATTATTCACTAAACCGCAGGCTTTAAATAGTCATACATCGGCCTTTTATTTTCCCATATTTCATTTCCAGATTCATTACTTTAACACATGGAAAAATCCGACTTTTGACGTCAGCTAGTTTATTCAACTGCTGTACTACACACATGCTGCTATTTTTAAACACTTGGGCCCATTGACTAAAAACAAAGATTATGTTATTTAATTGAGAGGATGGATTGTTTGTATGAGTTGTCGTTCATTTATTATGACAGTAAATTCAAGTCAGACTTCACAATGCTCTTGAGTTATTTCTCATGTGATGGTAGCAGTGCTGTATATGTATTTGTGGGTGACGTCCTGCATTCTTCTGCGCTGTGGGTTTGGTTCGTAAGTCATGTGACGCACCTCATGAGTGGGGATGTAAGCAGTAATCTGTTTGAATTAGCCGTGAAGCCCTCACACCAAATGAAATCTGCAGATGGACAATATGGCTGTAACCCGCGTGCTGGAGGCCAATGGTTTTTTTTTTTCTTTCTCAAATGTAGTGTTTCCTATTCCTTTCTACTTTCTGCAGTTTTCTTTTTAAGTTAAATGTGAACAGTTTATTGCTTCTTTGCACATAATTCACCATGCATTATTTCCATTATGGCAGCGTTTACATAAGCAGCGTTTACATAATCTATCTATCTGTCTATCTGTCTATCTGTCTATCTGTCTATCTATCTGTCTATCTGTCTATCTGTCTTCATGGTTAGTGGGTTTTTTTGTCATTTATTTGGTGAAGTCTTTTCTAAACAGTTGTTCATCTAAGCTCGTTTGAAAATAGATTTGAACTATTACGGTTTAGTGAGTGATCTTAATTTCTTTTTCAATATACAGTATGGTGCTCAGATAGTTATTTTTTAAGATACTAGTATTCATAGTAGCTCTGTAAAGGCTAACTATGTTAATTAGTTAAGTAGGCAGTTACTTTTCTTAGAAGAGCTAATAATATTGATACGTTTACCTCTCTAATCATGAGTAATCCTTATTTTGTTTTATCAGTTTTCACAAAAAAATGATAAATAAACAGCACAACTGGATCTTCGTAAAACAGTTGTCTTCCTAAAACTTAAAAATACCCTCACACTTTAACACAACACTTAATGAAACATATTTTGCACATATTATTAATTACATGAATTATTATTTTTTTTAGTTTATGTTATTTAATTAGGTCAATTGTATTATGTGAAATTTTCTTGCAGCTCTCGCAATACATCACATGCCATTTCCCAGGTGTTACAGACCTCTTTAGTGCATGCACACTAGAATATGTACACTTATCTCTCTTTCTCTCTCTATTTCACCCAGAGTCCAGTGCTAAAACAAGGGATGGTGTTGAATGTGCCTTTGAGGAGCTGGTGGAGAAAATTCTGCAGACTCCAGGCTTGTGGGAAAGCATGCATAAGTCAAGAGGAGTTGCCCTGTCTGAACTCTCAGAAAGTAGTCAAGGAGGCTGCGGGGCGTACTGCTCACTTCTCTAACACGCACATTGCTGTTTAAACAGTGCAGGTTAGATTAGTTAACCCATACACAGGATACATGTGCCTTTTTGGTCTATGTATCCTTGCGAGCACACGAACAAAACTATCATAAGTATTAATCACTTAACAGAGCTGACAAAAACAAAGAAGATCGCTGGAATTAGATAAGCTTTTTTTTTGTGTTGAAATTCATTTGACGATTTTTATCGAAGGCATGTTGATCATTTGTATTCAGGAGGGGGATAAAAGAAACAAAAAACACTTGATTACTCCATAATACCTCAGATCAGTTTGCTTCTCAGTTTGTATATTGCTCGTAATGTTTTACTTTGTTTTGTCCCAGTGCCTGTGTTTCTTATTTACGGAGAGGTAAACACTCATCAGTCTAACTCGACCTTTCAAACTGCTGGAATGAGCCCTCAGTAGAACGCAGATTTCCATCAACATGCCCTCTCTTGATGTCTGCAACGTGCGGAACTCCGTTCTTTCTTTATCTGTCCATCTTTGGATCCCATTTTTTCCCTACTGTCAGTCAGTTGTTAACTCTCTTTCCTCTCGCTCTCTCGCTACATGTGTCTGTCTTCAATTCACTTCCACCATTCTTTCTGTTTCTCCACTGAATAATAGAGTTAGCAAGCGTTTGGATCTGTGTTTTACTGCTTTTATTGACTCGGGCCGCCCACTTCAAAACATGTTTTTGAAGGGTTTGTAAATCCAACATATTGGCGCAATGAATCTCTCTTTTGTACATATAAACAGAGGGTGAAAATGACTAAAAATAGAGTTTTCCTTCAGACTTATGGACAGTGTAACATGTCTGTCCATCTTAGAGAAGAGGGAAAAAAGATCCTCACAGTGAGTCATTAGGGTGTGACTATAGATGGCTGGTTTTTACACACAGAGAAATGGAACAAAAGAACACATTTAGAAATAATAAATGTTCAACCCAAAAATGCAAGGCACTTAATAGTGATGCCAAATGAATATTTCCATTCTCCTGGTTTAATCTGGACTATTTGATCTGGACTATTTAGTCTGTTCTGTTTGTTTTAGAGAAACGTTCAGGGGGTCCCAGATGTCGAGTCTTGTATTCATTGCTTAAAAACTGGGTGGTAAAGTCCTTACGAGAGCCAACCTCAGTTACAGCAGTTTTAAAAAAGTGTGTGGCACATGTGAAAGGAAACGCTGGGTTTTTACACACACCCTCAGAAATATCCTCATTTTTGCATTCCTTTTTGTTTCTTTTGATATTTGCTGATAATTAAAAGATGACTTATGTATTGGGTGGTTTCAAGTTGCATGCAATATGTCTTATGTGCATTTTTAGGGCAGTTATATAGTATCTAATTATATATTTTTTCAGTATTCATCATATAATCCTATATGATAGTTAATCGCCATTGATTGAAGGACTTTAGGTTGAAGTTCTTCTCTGTTTTATGGATATTTATGTCTAAGTTGTTGTTATGACACCAAACCGTATGACGATAATACACAAGAATGAGTTTACGCAATATTGCCTACTGTTATTGCACATTAATTTCTCTATGTAAATATTTGCTTATAATGGTCATAAATATATTGTAATGTCGATGTGTGAGTCTCTGCACTATAATGAAATGGCAATATTTTGTCTTTGAATACCTTCTCTCTCTCTCTCTTTTTCACTTTCTCTCATTCATTTTCCAGCAGTGAGTTCTTGTTAAATATGACCCACCACAGGAATGTATCTCCAGGCCTCTGCGATTTCACCGTTTCCCGTTACATTTCTGCGTGAATACTGTAGTGACTGAAGTGTTTGCTTATTCGTGTGTTCGGTCGGCATCTTCATATGGTTTCCGTACTCGTCCGATGTGATGAATTCAAATTATTGCATTTGGATGGACGGGCAGGTTGGGTAACCATAGAGATTGCAGGTTTTTCTGCCGTTTGACTACAAGGTGTGTAATTCCTAGTTGACAGATGAATGCCTAGCTCAAAGATCTTCTTGGATTCAAAATTATGTGAAGAAAGCATGTGTCGATCATACATCAGCGCTGCTTTGCGGTGTCTGTACTCTATTGTCGTTATATGACTGCTAGACCTGTAATTCAGTATGTTGAATTTCCCTCTAAATGCTCCCACCTGCCAGTTTCACCTTTCTCTTGGATCAGGATCGGATATTCCAGGCACAATTTTTATAATTGCATAATATAATACTGAGGCCTAATTACTGGTTAGGGTTAGTTAAAAATCTTGGTTTGGAGCAGTATTCTAAGTATCGGTGTCCAATTTTCAACATTTGCGGGTGACCAACCATTCTGGTCTTTTCAGGTTAATTGCGTAAATCAACTTCTTGGGCACATCTTTGCTGAGTTTTTTTAACACTGCATTACTTTTAGGAAGAAGAGAATTATTATGTGTTAAATTGTAAAAATCTCATACTTGATGTTTTTTGAATGGCAGCAGTGATTAAGTTTATTATTCTTCATTATCTTTTCTGCCTTATTTCACATATTTGGTGATTTTATAAGTGTTATGATTTATGGTGCCAGGATACAATTTGCATGGGCTTATTAAAAATTGGCCAGTATCGGGAAGATTGGAAAAAACTTCCCTGGTCCAAGGTTATTTTAGCAAACTAAGACTGAAAATATTAGCCAAAAAACATTTTCGTTAACTGAAAAAAAAAATATCACAATAAATGAAAAGCTAAAACTGAACAAAACTAACAACCATAAAAAAAATTAAACAAAATAATAATTAGCAAACATTTGTAATCCTTTTCATATTTCTTAAGCACTCATTCAGTGGCTGAAAATCTGACCTGCGACTGTTTAGAGAAATAACAAGATGCTTTACAGCCAAGCACATCAGTCAAGCTCATGATAATATACAATAGCATGTTTTCTATATAAACATTAAACGTGTTCTAAATTTTTCTTCATTTGCTAAAGAATGAACTACATGTACAGTATGCTCTTTAATACGAAGAAGTCTCATAATTTTTACTTTGATTTTATTTGGACTTGGATCCATTCTAGTTTGTATGATCAATTCAGTAGTGGTGGTGTGATGGTACGAGGTGTATTTTCTTGGCATACTTTGGGCCTTTTAATAACAACTGAGCACAATTTAAACGTCACAGCCTACCTAAATGTTGTTGCTGACCATGTCCACCTCTTTGACCATATAAAAAAACAATCTTGTGAGAAAAATTCACCCTGTTACAAAGGTCAGATGATTTTAAACTGGCTTCAGTCCAATGGGGCACCTTTAGTATGTGACACAACAGAAAATCACATCAAGTAATCAAATCTGCAGAAACTGCCTAATGCTATCCTGTATGTCTGGACCAAAATAGCTTTTATTTTTTATTTGTGGAATCTATAGCCTGAATAATATACGCAAGTTCAACTTGATACTAGAAGTGTTGGTTAGTGTATGTAATTACAGTGTATGTCAGTAACTGTTTTTGACAATAATGTAATTATTAGTCATTTGTGAGGTTAACACTGTTGACATTTCAGTCTATGGAGATACAGTGATGTCTGACTCAAGGACACTGGTTCCCAGTCCTGGTCCCCATGACCCCCGCTATGCTTATTTTGTATGTATTTCTTACCACTTCAGTTTGTTTTGTTCCCTGTAAACTGTACATCATACATGATACTCTGCCATAATTCCAGTTCATAAACCTATTCAACTGAAAGGGTATGAGCAAGATGTGACTTCTATGCTAATCACGATTACAGTTAAGTAACTCTTCACAGTTGTATGTTAATTGAAAATGCCGTAAATGGTGGTGTAGCGTAACGCTTTTCTTAAAAAAAAAAGCAAACATCAAGTTCAGCTGATTCCCCTGTGTCCAGGGAGTAGAAAATGGAGAACACTATATAGGGAACATATCGATCAGATTCCAATTGCTTCTTGGAGCTTACCTCTAATGCTTAAGAAGCTCTGTGCTTTCTGATTTCCAGACTCTGTCCTCTATTTACATTTTCTGCATAGGCTATCAGCCCGTGTCTCATTAGCCACTGTCTTTTATGCTTACATTCCCCTTCTCTTTCATGCATGGCTCAGCGCTCAGACGAGCTCTCAGTGGGCTCATCTCACTGTCCTGCGTGAGATCATTATGAGGCTGCATTGGTGGTTTCATAAGGTGTCATGTTCCCCAAACGTCACAGCATTTGGCCTGCTCACGTGCCGTGCTCTAGTTATCAGTCTGATTGATTTGCCGTGTCTGCCGGGGGGGGGGCCGTACCAGAACAGTTGTGGGTCGGAGGATGGCTTGAGGAAAGTGCACAAGGGGTCAGAGTTTAGTGATCACTGTGGAATCTCTATTTCTCTCCAGAGTCACATTTAGCGCATTGTGCTGTGTATAAACCAGATGAACATTTTCATTAGCGTTAAACGGTAACTGTGTCTTAATGTGGGGTGAAATGCTGGGTTTCTTTGTACCACGGATCTTCTAGTAATTGATGGCATATTTGGCCAGTTTGAAAGCCTCAGTTAAGCGTGACAATGGTCTGAAAAGCAGTTTGCTTGGCTGTAGTCCATTTCCAAATCCTTCTTAACACAGACTCAGACTCTGTCTGGAGCTGAAAGACTATTTATGTTAAGTATCAAGTTGATTAGGAATGTCTCTGCTAATATGTGTATATATTTTTTGTATTAATCCTATAAAATTGTCATAATCAGTTGACTCCAAGTAATTCAAACACATGAACGGTCAGAATAAACACAGATTATTCTTTCTAGATTATTAGCTCCTCTGGCTATTTGGCGTTTGCGACATGAAATTCTTATTGGTCACAGTGAAGCATCTTAATTCGAACCTGTTCATATGTGTACAGTTTATACTCTTAAAGGGATAGTTCACCGAAAAATGAAAGCCATCATTTACCATCATTTACTCATCCTTCAAAACCTATTTGAGTTTTTGTTTTTTAAATGTTTGTTGCTTGCACCCATTTACTTCTTTCTTTCTTTCTTTTTTGTTTTTTTTTGTCTGCTATGGAAGTCGATGGGTGCGAGCAACCAGCTTTTTTCAAAATATCTTTAAAAAACTCATTTAGGTTTTAAATCGCATGTGGAAGAATAAATGAGATAATATAATTTTTTGGGTGAACTATCCCTTTAAAGAGTGCATAGTAGGACCTAATAGTGAAGTTTTAGTGCCATACATATATTTAAATATATTTAATTTAATGCCAAATCATTTGTCAGTTTGGTGGTAAGTTGGATTACTTAGTTATTTTTTAAGTGAAATTTATTTATAAACTGATTTCTAGAAGATCATGTGCTTATGATTGACCACGGCTGGTCCCGCATTAGCTATCATATGATTTACCAGTCAAACAAATCCAAACGCACATAAGAATCCCCCCATTCTCCCCTACTCCTCCCCCTCTTTCCTAGATTTATCCAGGACAGGGTGGCACAGCGGCTCAGTGTTGTTTCACAGCAAGAAGGTCACTGGTTCGAGGTTGACCCATCACTGTGTGGAGTTTACATGTTCTCCCTGTGCTCACGTGGGTTTCCCCCTGGTGCTGCGGTTTCCCTGGTGTACAAAGACATGTATAAGTGAATTAAATAAACCAAATTGGCACAATATAGGAGTGTTTTAGTAATAATTCACATGTAACCATTTGATGGTATAGTTGGTGCTTTTTTTCTGCCTGATGGTCAAGGAATAGGCCGAGCAAACAAATTTTGTCGGGAGTTGTCGGGACCTACCTGAGCTCAGACTCCCCTCTCAACTGATGAAATAGGAGGGAGCCCCGGGTCAAGACTCTCTCCCGGCCCAGGACAGCATATCAAACACACTTATCAGTGATCAGCTAAGTGTGAACTCTTGAATTAGTGTATGCTTCAGACTGATATGAACATTCTCAGGTCTTTGCGTTGTTGACTTGCATTTTATGTATCACCAAGGATCATGGTTTAAGCACAAAATCTTCTTTAAAGTGGTACTGAAGTACATCTGGTCTAAGGATGAGTAACAGACTACTTTTTTATTTTTGGATGAAGTATCCCTTTAAGCCACAACATGATTTTAAATGAGTAAGAACATTCGGTGAGTTATTTTTAAACGGGCATGTTCTGTATGAAGAAGCTCACTGTCTGGTCCCTGATCTCAGTCGTCAAAACAAACTTTTGAGTTCCAGTTTTCAGCTCTGGACAGTTGACATCCTGGCTGTAAAATCCGCTGCACGCAATTTAGATTTGGCTGGACTGTCCACGGTCTCAAGATTCATTAGGTTCCAGTGTCTATATTTGACAGAGCGCTGACATCCAGAAACCCAATTCTGCTTTCTTCTCTTTCCTCACCTTTTGTTTTCCAGACACTGAATGTGCAGCAGTGCTTTCCTCATCAATAAAAAGGAAATTAATAATGCTGTCTAAATTCCATAATGCAAAGTCTGCCACATGAATTCTGACTTGACCGTGACCATCATGTATTGATTTAGTGGTGATGGAAAATAAAAGACCCTACATAGAAATGAAAATAAAAAAAGAAAGAGTCAGTTTTTAGCACAAAGCTAAGTGGGCACATGGGAGGCCAACATATGAATTAGTGGCTTCATTCATCTTTTGCAGATCTGCGGCTTTTAGTGTGCTCCCATATGACATCCCGTTGGCCCTGATCCGCTCAGAGGGATTCCTGTAGGATTCTGTCATTCACTCCACACGTACATGCACACATAAAGACTACCAGATTGACTACTACAGTATAGAGAGCTGTAGCCACAAGCTTCTATAATAAACTAATCACATTGTATCAACACACAGTGGGTGTAAGCTTTCCTCAAGCACAAGCGGCAGTGCCATGGAAAAACCGCATGTTTCAGCAAGACAGTCCCTTTTCTGTGTTCCTGGGGTATGAAAGGGAAGCGGATGAAAACAGTCTGGTGGTCCTATGGGTCATATGATTGGCACACGCGGTAACGGACTCTTCATTTTGTGTAAATAATCTTGCCTCGTGAAATAATTGTAGTATTTATTTCTGTTTGACTGTCTGATCTGGTGCACTTGGACACGCCGCTGAGTCGAATGCACAAAACTGCCTGAAATGTCATGGATGGATGTTCCGAAGGCTGGAATTTATTGTGAAACCCGTCATTTTGTGTATTACTAGTTGGCTTAAAAGTAGCAGTAAATCACTGTTTTGTTTTCACCAGTCTGTCCCAGGTTGTAGATAACGTGTCTGTTTTTACTCACCGCTCCTAGTCTGCTTTAAGAGCATCAAATTTAAACACGTTCTCTTTAGTGCGCTTGTTAATGCGCAAACTATGATTTGTTGGCTCATTTTCATTTTTTAAGCTGTACGGTATCGCAGCTTGTGATTATTGTTTTTGTGAGTGCCAGTAATTCTTTCTTACACTTCTGGCTTTAAAAAGTGCAAAGGTAGACCTGCTTTGAAATGCTTTTCTAGTGCGCTGCTGGAGGTCTCAAGTCTGATTTCACCTTTTGGCAAAGTTCAGTGCTAAAATGTTTACATTTGGCCAATCAGGCTTCAGACAGTAGCGCCTACACGAGAGTGAGGTCATGCATGCTCTCAGCTAACAGACCTGCCACCAGCAGCATTATTATAAGGCACATGACAGACCAGGTGGGCCGTCATATCCTTGCTTCAGAACACACTCAACAGCCCATGTTTTTGACCATGTTGAAATGTATTTTTTTGTTAAAGATATTTTATGTATGATATATTTTTGTTCGAAAATAAACTAAATCAAATCAAATCAAAGATGTGAACATTGCACGTCTCTGACTGGTTACGTTATTTAGCTTTAGTACATAAACCTGCATTATGTTAAAGCATAAAAAGTAATATGGCTTCGAAATCTGCATGATTGAAGTCAAATATTAACTGAAAGACGTTTTGATTTTGGCAACTGTCCTGTTATCTAAAACTTAAGGATTGTTAATGTTAGGAAAACAAATAACTTGTAGACTTTATATTACTGTAATTTTGCAGTAACTCATCGCAATAGGACCACTCAAGATGTTTTTATTTTCATACTGTTTGTTTACCGTGAAAGCTGTGGTTCTTATGTACCTCAAAATACTGCTGCCTTATATATTTTATTGTCCCAAAAGTCAGGAAGCAAAATTGGAGAGATACAATTTGCATGATAGGGGTATGGTATGCTGTGTCAAGTCTAAGGTCAGCTGAATACCTGACTATACTGAATCACCAGGGGTCTGATTTATAAAATTTGTGATCATACACCAGAATAAATGTTCATTTATTTATTAGTGATTATGTCTCATATGATGATTTAAAGTGGTTCAATTAAGTCAACATTTAAGTTAAATATGTTTACTTAGAGTTTACTTACAGCTGTGTACATTCTTCAATTCACATTCAAGTTTGTTTTTATAGATCACAACATTTGCATGGGAAGTGACGTACACACATTTCTGCCCATTTTGTGTGTTCGTCACATTTATAAATGAGACCCCTGGGATATTATCTTCTCTGATGGCACAGGCATATTCTAAGATGACAATGCCTGGATTTATCAAGCTCACAATTCTGAAGAGTGGTTCAGGGAGCATGAGGCATTGTTTTTACACATGGATTGGCCACCCCAGAGTCAAGACCTTAATCTTTTGAATTTGCTAGTGAAGACTTTAAACAGCAATCTGACTTTCCCTTCATAAATACAGAAAAATTGAATGCAAATCTGGACAGGAATAAATGTTGTGACATTGCAGAAGCAATGACACCACAGTGAATGTGTTTCATACTTAACACAAAATAAGAGCTTTGGTCCAACGACGAGAGCGTGTATGACTTTTTTGAATGAGCAGACTATATGTAATGATTTAAATAATATATATATATATATATTTTGTATTTTATTACAATAAATGATAATGTTAATAATAAATACTGCAAATTTTTGGGTGAACTAACCCTTGAAGCAGTAATTGATGTCATAAAATCTCATCTCTGATGATGTCGGAATATCTAAAAAAAATGGCACTTTAAAAATAAAGCTTAACCAAAGTAAGACATTCCACTATCGACCAAAAAAGCTGAAAAATACTGGATATTTGCATGAATAAAAAATATGGTTAATTCAAATCATATTACTAATAATAGAGAGTGTGATTAAATAGCTTCTCACTGACTTTAATTTCAGACAGCCTGTTAAATGTCAGTGTGGTACCGTAATGAAAACTCCGCACCTCAGAGATCCTACGATCTCAAATGTCAAAAGCAAAGCCTCTAAAATATCAGTAAAACAGCTCCTGAACGATGGCTAGTGCACTCCAAAGAGGAAAAACTCACGTTATGCTGTCAGTTTTTATAAGTCCAGTAGTTTGTCTAATCTTCAGGCCTGGATTAAGCCGTCTGTTATGGTGGAGACCTCATAGGACCTTTGATGGTTAGCAGTTGTTTGACTGGAAAGTGGAGTGTTTTAGTGAACTACAGTGGACGTCAGAGGACCTAGAGAGACATATATTACCATCATAGAGCGATTCCCAGGCACATCTCTCTGTTTTATTGTCTTTTTATTGCTTTGGATAGACGACAAAGAGCAAGAGCCCTATTTGTAATGTGATGTGCATGTGCACAAAGATTCAATGTTGATTCAATTATGTTGGCCAATCAATCATTTTCCAGGAGCAAAACAAAGAAAGAAGCGGAAAAGTTGCAGTCTGGCCCAGCTTTTCTTTTTCCCCCCTTGAGATCTAACCTCTTTTGTTTGATTACTGACTGTCTAATTAAAAAAAATGTTTTGCTGTCTGAAGACTTTTTTATAAAGAGATAAGGCCTTTATCAAACTCAATGCATTGTCTTTTATTATTCTGCGGACACCCTGTGTGTTCAATTTCTTCTCACTTAAAGAGAATCGAGCTCTTGTAAAGTGACTCCTGCTCACCACAAGTCTCCTGTCGTGGAGTTTAAATCCAGACATGAGGGTTATATCAAAAATACAAACACTCAAAGACATGTTTAGAAATGAGTGAGTTAGGGAGCAAATCAGCATATGAAGGGCCCGGAGCCTGCCTGTGGAAAGTGTCCGTCAGCATTGGGATTTATGAAGCTGTCATAGCACTCGCGTATGAGCGCTGTCCTAAAATACCCATTGGCAAAATGATGCCACACGGCCTGCCAAGTTTACATGTGTAATTGTGGATTCCCTGAGAGAAAATATGTCATGTTAAGTGTAAGTGCATGTGCAAGTATGGCAATTATTAAAGCTTTCATTTGGCCGTAGGCACGAGGCCGAAGGTAATCATAGCCACATGCTCATATTCAGACCAACAGAGGGATTGCAAATGTGTTACTTTTACACAACAAATAATCATTTTAGATTTTGCACTATTTTTCTTGTAAAACAAAAGTCCTAACAACAAGATTCCAGCAACAAGCAGTGTGTGAGTCTGTGCCAAACGTGATGCAACACGACAGAAACATTTAAATACTAGTCATTCAATTAAATATCAGCAACTGCACTGCCAACGAAATGGTAGGTTACAGTCTAATTAATACATATGTACATTTATTAAAAGTATAGGCTCAGTTATTGTGTCACAGTTCTGGCTTTCATTTTCAGCCTTTAAATTATTCTCATCATCTATCTGCTTCTGCTTTTAGTGGTATGGCAACAAATGTCGCATATAATGATATTCAATCTTATGTTAGTGGCATTTAACAATGAATAAAGCACATAATCTGTACCTGAGGTGATAATTGCCATACAGAAAAGACATATAGAAATTGTGTGTGTCGCCAACGCTGATGGTTATGACAAAAACCTGTTTTAACACGGAAAAAAGTAATTGCTAGGAGTCTCAACTAACATTTATTTTGAGAAGTTTATTTAAGTGATTAATTCAATGACACAATCAAAAAATAATGATTCGAAATGTTCTGTTCCTAAATGAATCAGCATTTTTGTGCTAATTGATTGAGTAATTTATTCAGCTATCTAAAAAAAAAAGGTGCTAAATAGCACCAAAACTGGTTCTTTGGTCGTAACGAGGGGGGAACCTTTTTTGGTGCTATACAGCACCTTAAAAAAATAGGTGCTATATAGTACTTTTGTCAAATGGTGCTATATAGCACCTATATTTTAAGGTGCTCTTAATGTTACTTTACCCTTTCCGCAAATAAAACCGGCATAAGAGTTATGAGAATTAGCTATAAGAACAAGTGCTTACCAGTAGTATTGGTGCTATATAGCACTTTAAACACCCCAAAGAACCACTGAAAAACCTTTATGGTGCTTTAAATGTTCTTTACACAGTAAAAGTGCTATATAGCACCCTGACCACCTTAAAGAACCACTGAAGAACCACTGAAGAACCTTTATGGTGCTTTATAGGTTCTTTACACAGTAAAAGTGCTAAATAGCACCTCAAATATCACAAAGAACTTCTGAAGACCCACTAAAGAACCTTTTTTTTTTAAGAGTGTATATTTCCATCCAAAGATGCAGATTAAACTTGTGTATTTCACATTAAACATTTGCAAGTAAAGCACCGGTTCTGTCAAAGAGAACAAAATTGTCACTTCCTGATAAACTGGTGACAAATATAAAAAATAAAAATGGAATTTGTTGTAATAGGAGAAGTCACTATGTCAGGTTTTTTCTAATAAATTACTCTCATCAGAAGATGATAAGTGAGAGGCCACTTTATGGGACGCAGCCGTTCTAAACACTTCTGGGATGTAGTAATACCCACTTTGATGATGGACTTTTGCTAAGGAGTTTTAGAATGACCAAAACGACATTTCAGATGATGTGCAGTGTGATTGGTCTGCTGGTTTGTCCATTAATAGTCTCATTGTGCCCTTTTTTGTTATCTCATTATTTTTGATGCAAAATACTATATTCAGTAAATGTGTTTCAATTGTAGTGTAAGTTTATCCTATAGTTGTGCGCATACTTTTTTTAATGCACATTTTCAAAATTGATGTGCACATTTTTTTTGCGATATTCCAAAATGTGCATAAAAATAGGTGGATGGAGACATAGCTAATGATTCAATGATGATTCAAAGTCTACGTTCAAAATTGTATTCTGTCGATTGTTCTGTAAAAGAATTTCTTGTGAATAAGCATTTTTTGCAACCATTTAACATGTTGTACCCATTTGAATGTGTACATGAAAGTAATCTGTATTTGTCATGTGTCATTGTCTTGTGACCTACCAGCATACTTTTATTGCTTACACTGCTGATATTACTTTTATAGCTGAATTAGTGTGTTAGAACAGTTTGAGAAAATGTTTTAGTGACTTCTCAGTGTACTATAGCTACAGTATGTGTAGTAAATGCTGCTACATCTGAAAGCATGTGAAAATACCTTCATCATTCATTCATTCATTCATTCATTTATTCATTTTCTTCCACTTATCCGGGGCCAGGTCGTGGGTTAGCCGTCTCATGAGAGAATCCCAGACTTCCCTCTCTTCAGACATTTCCTCTAGCTCTTTCAGGGGATTCGCTACATCTGAAAGCATGTGCAAATACCTTAATTGTTCGTGCATTCATTCATTCATTCATTCATTCATTCATTTATAATTTTTTTCCACTTATCCGGGGCCAGGTCGTGGGTTAGCAGTCTCAGTAGAGAATCCCAGACTTCTCTCTCTTCAGACACTTCCTCCAGCTCTTCCAGGGGGATCCCGCAGCATTCCAAGGCCAGACGAGAGACAGTCCCTCCAGTGTGTCCCAGGTCTTCTCCCAAGGCCTCCTCCCAGTGGGACAAGCCTGGAACACTTCCATAAGTAGGCATTCAGGAGGCATCCAAAACAGATGTGTGAGTTACCTCAGCTGGCTTCTGTCGATGAAGAGGAGCAGCGGCTTTCAGGTGACAGAGCTCCTCACCTATACCTAAACCTGAAAATACCTATGCATAAGAATTTGTGGAGCATTTGAAATAAGTTCTTCTGTGGCGTGAAGCCATAGTCGTGTGATTATTATTAATTGCACTAAAGCCATGAAAGTGAAATCATCTGTTTACAAGATTTCCTGGCTTTCTTCCTCTGAGGCTCTGCTCTGCACAAGAGCGCCCTCTGGCCTTCGCCTGAGATTTACTCCTGATCACACAGTAGTGCTTTCTTGACAAGATGTGCATGACAATCGCAGCTTTGCTTAATCACGCTTGCTATTTTCTTTTGATTAATTGCACTGCCCTTCTGTTTAGGCATATTTCTTACCTTTTTCTCCTTTGACCAAAACCAATAATGTGGATTTTAAACTGTAAAATAATGTACTTAAATTATTAGATTAGTGCCCATGGTCCTCTCTAAGTCCACTTACTGTTTGTTAAACGTTTTGGTATCCCCACTGACCTAAAGAATGATCTGTGGAAAAATTCTGGAGTGAAAAATAACAATAAAAGTCCCAATGCTGGACTGTTATATCAGCACACGTACTGTAGCAGGATATCAAAGTCTGAGTCCCCTGTTTTACTTTACTATGGTTAGGATTCAGATTAGGTGTGAGAGAAACTGAACGGGAAACATTCACTACTGATATATTACAGACACAGAAATGGCTGAACTAACAGCAAAGAAAAAGGGAGACACCAAGAGCACATGAGCTGGGGTTTTGTGTTACAGATGGTGATTTGTAAATCATAAGCCCCGTTCAGAGGTCAACTTTAAAACACCACGACTCTGAGGCTGATGGAAACTTTTGTCTGTAATTTTTCATCCTGATACGATGCGCTAATATGTGTTACTGTCAGTTTAGCTGTAAATATTGTCTGGCTGAAAAGGTTTGGCAAGCGGACATAGGTATCTAATATGATTTCTGTGTATTTATCATTGTATAGTCTAGAATACATCAGAAAACGTACCCGGAGACCAATATTTTGAGTCGGAGTCTAGACGCTTTGTTTATTGACAACAGTAGGTTTATCCAAAGTGGAGTCGTCGCTGTTACCTTTACATTTTTGAAGTGCTTTCTTTCGTTTGACTCCATGCCACACACACAAACACACATTTGATTAACAGTGTTTAACCGGCTCGAGCATGTGAGGATGTTGCTTTCTTCCTTTCTTTTTCTTTCCTTCTTTCTTTTGCTGTCCTTCTCAGCCAAACCGCATTCCAGCTGCATCTGCCATCCCTTCCATCTGCTCTACTGACGCGGTTCCACTCCGCTCTTCTGAGGAATTTATTTAACTTTCGCTTTAGAAATATTAGACAGAGAAACATGGGCCCTGAGGTTTGGCCCCCTGCTCTCCGTGTCTTTTATGTTTGATCTTGTCATTATGTGCCGTGTGGTTCGGGCTCCTGATTTGTAATATGTTTCTGCTGTCATAAGCAGTCGTGGCGTGGCGTGGCACTTTTGACCTGGCAGCAGCTCGTCCGCTTCAGAGATGAGAGGCAATTCTTCTAAACAAAACACTAGGGTACAGTATAGCGCCGAGTGCACTTGATTGAAGAAAAGAGTAGTTTAGATTGAAGCAGACACTGGTGGAAGAGTCAGAGTCGGGTTGTTTCTTTTTTGACTTGATTAATACCAAACTGAAAATTAGATTATGAAGAACAGAATATATGATTGTATATTGACATAATTCAAAATTGAAGCAAAATGAGAATATACACTCTTTATTGGGTACACCTTATTAGTATACGGTCGGATTTTTCTTTTGCTTTCAGAACGGCTTTAATCCTTCATGGATTCGATTTAACAAGTTACTGGAAATATTAGAAATTTTGGTCCAAATTGTTATGATAGCATCACGCAGTTGCTGCAGATTTGTCAGCTGCACATCTATAATTGCGAATCTTCGAATCGAATCTGCGAATCGTTCCACCACATCCCAAAGCAGTTCTATTGGATTACGATCTGGTGACTGTGGAGGCCATTTTGGAAATACTCAGATCAGCCCGTCTGGCACCAACAAACATGCCACGTTCAAAGTCACTTAAATCACCTTTCTGCTCCATTCTAACGTGCGGTTTGAACAGCAGCAGATTGTTTTAAACATGTCTACATGCCTAAATGCATTATGTTGCTGTCATGTGGTTGGCTGTTTAGAAATTTGCTTTAAAGAGCAGTTGGACAGATGTACCTAATGAAGTGGCTGGTGAGTGTAATAGAATTCCTTATATACAATTTGTTATTTATTTATTTATTGATTTAATTATTTACTTATTTATTTATTATTATCAACACTGATTATCGCCTCACAGCAAGAAGGTTGCTAGTTCTAGTCTCGGCTGGGTCAGTTTTGTGTGAAGTTTGCATGTTCTCCTCCGGGTGCTCTGGTTTCCCCCACAAGTCCAAAGACATGTAGGTGAATTGAATAAGCTTAATTGTCTGTAGTGTATGTGTGTGTATGGGTGTTTCCTAGTCCAGTGATGGGTTGCAGCTGTAAGGGCATCTGCTGCGTAAACCATATGCTGGATAAGTTGGCGGTTCATTCCGCTGTCGCAATCTCTGATTAATAAAGGGACTAAACCAAACAGTGAATAAATGAATGATGATGATGATGATGATTATTATTATTATTATTATTATTATTTTTAAATAACCTAACATTGGGTCAAATATGGACAATACCAACTTTGGGTGTTTTATTTTATTTTATTTACATTAGACCTTTTAACCCTGTGGTTGGCTTTGTCCATATTTGACCCAGTATTGGGTTATGACAATCCAATGACAAAATTGTAAAATTTTATTATTGTTATTATTATTTTTATGATGGTGATTATTGTTGTTGTTGTTGACATCAATTAAATGAATTTAAAATCTAGGAAACTAGCTCAGCTTGAAATTAATCAGTTCATCAACAAACAAATAACATTTTAAAAGAAACTTGAAACTAAGTATTACAGCAGTTATCTGTGTGTTTCAGTGTTTTAATAGTGTTCTAGATCAAGATCTTCTTTTTTTAGGCCACAACACAATTTGGTGCAAGTGGAAATTCCAGCAATGTCTCTGATTAATCCCCTTTTCCACGAAACATCTCTGTTAAATACACGCCTTTGAAACCACTGATTTTCTCTGTTAACATTTCTGGTCATTTCTTGGAGGTTTGCAGTATAAATTAAAGACCGGAAATGTTTGGAGTACCTCAGGTTAACGTTTTAGCCAGAATAAAGAACGACTGATATTTTTATTGAAACATCTGTGATTCTGGAAGAATAATAAAAACTACAGGAAAACAATGGCTGCTACCATCTTCTGCTCTCAGATGAAAAAGATTTAAAGCAAACGAGCCATCAGAAAATATAATACAGCAGATCTACCTAATTATCTGGTACTCGAATTATAATTTTAATACTGCAATTTGTGCACCGAGCATGAAAGAAATTGAAGAAAGAATTTAGGACATATTAAGTGACCAAAAATCTATCAAGCTGAGATGTGAAAAGTTAAAAGATTTGATATGTTCTTCTGGAGCTATTCCATTGTACATAAACAGTAAACGGTCAGTAATGTTTTTTAATATCATTATTTATAAAAGAAAATTTAATAGTATACAGTAGCAAACAGTTTAGCTTATTAAAATTAGCTATTATAAAGAAATAGCATCAAGTTATCAAATCATTAATCTTATTCTCACTGTTTAACTTTCTGAACACATTCTGAATAAAGAACAATGAATGAATCTCATTTATTTAGATTTTTTTGTTTGATTACATTAAATAACAGGTGTCACTATAAAAATGGACACATCTAATGTTATAATGAAAGCATTCGACTGCTTTCCTAACGTTTTAGGCTCGTTTTGGACAAAATTGGTTGGGTTTGAAAAAAAAAACAAAAAAACATCAAGATCGACATCTTTAGATGTTCATTCATTCATTCATTCATTTTCTTTTTGGCTTAGTCCCTTTATTAATCCGGGGTCACCACAGCGGAAGGATCGGCCATCTTATCCAGCATTTGTTTTACGCAGCGGATGCCCTTCCAGCTGCAACCCATCTCTAGGAAACATCCATACATTCTCATTCACACACATACACTACGGACAATTTAGCTTACCCAATTCACCTGTACCGCATATCTTTGGACTGTGGGGGAAACCAGAGCACCCGGAGGAAACCCACGCAACCACAGGGAGAACATGCAAACTCCACACAGAAATGCCAGCTGACCCAGCCGAGGCTCAAACCAACGACCTTCTTGCTGTGAGGCGACAGCACTACTGTGTCACCATCTTTAGATGTTATTATTATTAATTATATGTATATGTCTGTTCAAACACGCACTCAAAACCCAGTATCCACTTTCGCTACACTTCAAATCACATTTACAGAATCGGTTTGGGAAACATCGTCTATTTATCACTATGGAGCGCATCAGCTGACAGTCACGCACCACTTTATGACTGTTTTGAGGATTGCGTAAGAGGAGAGACGGCACCTGTAATGAAAAGGAAAGGGAATCCCGCCATTTTTATATTTATTTCAAAGTGTTTCATGCCTAAATAAAACAAAAGCGCAGAACTGACTCACAGCGGTATGTGTTGCATATAGGAGGATTGGCTCTTTAATGTTTATTGCCACCCTTCTGAGAAAGACTGAAAATACAGGAGAAATACAGGAAAATACCTTTACCGGATGATAGTGGGATAGAATTGTAAAATACGGGAGAATCCTGGGAAAAACTGGAGGATTGACAGGCATGGAAATAGCATTCAGTAAAATTACTACAGAACAATATTTTATAGCATCATTGCTCCAGCCTTCAGTGTCACATGACCCTTCAAAAATTTATTTGCGTAACATTTATTGTAATTGTATTAAATTTAATGTTCAATAATAATATCTCTATCATCTGCGTATGTATTGTTTTTTCATGGTTGTTATTTATAACATTATAATATTTGTGTAATATTTTTATCACATGATTATGAAATCACATGAAAACTGAACTGAAGTTGTCAGTTCAAAACAATGAATGAACAAAGTGTCTTTTATTTTGTCTTTCACTCAGATGCCAACTTTGAAAAGCCCATCAGGCAGCTATTTTAGTCACGCTTCTAAATCTGAAACATCTCATTGAACATATCATCCTCCACCTTATTTTAATAATTCATTTTTTGCCATACTAGAGATAAAGAAGCACATTCATCTGCCATTTGATGGCCTTTCATGCAAAACATTTGGCAGATGCTTTTATCTGAAGCAGATTAAATCGCACACATTTTATCAGTTCTTTCCTTATAGGAACCGAACACACAACCAAGGTGTTTAATAGTTTCGTGCTCTGTTATTACGGCTACAGAAAGGCTGTTGTGGCCAATATTAGCCACCGAGTGTGCAAAAAATGTCAGATCATTTCTGAGTCACTTGAATTAGACCTGCACAACACAAGGGAAATATGTGAAGTTGTTGAGTATTGCTATAGCGATAATGCTATTTTTTAAATTGTTTATGTAATGATATTAAAAAAAGGTAAAAGATATTTTTTCAGATATGATTAATTCTAATTTAGACAAATTTAAAAAAAAATATTTAGTCTTTAAAGCACTAAATGAGTGAAGAGCTCAGTAGATATTTCAACCCAATCTAATGGCAATTTGTACATGATTTAGTGACAAATTTGTATGAATTCATACGATCTCATTTGTTTAACACGATTTGCTCATCCCCTAATGACGGTTGGGTTTAGGAGTGGGGTTTGGTGCCACGCCTCCTTTTTAAAATTGTACATTTTGTACGACAGAACTTGTACAAATTAGCCATGGACACCCTAGCTCTAATGTCCAATACTGTATAGGAGGATGGTAATGCAACAGTTAGTGTTGGGCAATTAGTGATTGGCTCTAGAAGTCATGCCTGTTACAATTAGCATTTTCTCCCATTTATAGTTAAACTGTTGTTGTATATCTTGGATATAACTATGTACACTAACGGTCAAAAGTTTAGGGTTAGGAGGATTTTTAAATGTTTTAAAATAAGCTGCTCCTGCTCACCCAGGCTGCATTTTTTAATCAAAAATACTGTACAAATTGAAAAATTGTGAAATGTTATAAAATAACTGTTCAAAAGTAGTTTATAATTTAATTTAATATTTTATTCCAGGGATTTTAAAGATGAATTTTCAGCTTCATTACTCCAGTCCTCAGTCACATCATCCTTCAGAAATCACTCTAATATTAATCATCATCATCATCATCATCATCATCATCATCATCATTATTATTATTATTATTATTATTATTATTATTATTATTATTGTTATTATTATTATTATTATTATTATTATTATTAATAATAATAATGGTAATAGTAATAAAAGCAATAATGACTGGAGTAATAATTTCATTTGAAACTACTCACAATAAGAAAGCAGTTATTTAAATTTTTTATAAATGAACAATTTAACAATTTTTTGACATTTAATAAATGCTGCCTTGATGGACCAGAATGATTGGTAACACTTTATTTTGATGGTCCATTTGAGTATTAGTAGACTGTCTGCTTTATATCTGTTGATAGTGACATTTAACAGGCCTTAACAGACATTAAACTGACTAAAACAAACTTTGCAAGTACATGTCAACTTACTCTAACCCTAACCTCAGCCTAACAGTTTACTTATAATCTAATGAGAATTAGTTAGCAGATGCAATGTAACTTAAATTTAACAAACGGATCATCAAAATAAATTGTGACCAAATAATGTCCTTAAAAAAAAAAAAAACATGAAAAAATAAATCATTCAGATCAGATTATGTGATTTTGAGATATTGGGCGTAGCTAACATTTAACCATGCCCCTCCAACTGTCCGTTTTCAAAATAAACAGAAATGGTGAGCAGCAGGAGTCTGTTGTAATAACCCTTCTAAAACCCTTTCCCCCATCCTTCTGAATGAACTGCCTACTTTACTACATCCATTCAGCCCACGGTATAAAAAAACAAGCCATGCCCACTGTTTGCTCAGTTAAAATTACGTTTCCTTAAGGAATATTACGTCACAATGCAAAACAACAACAACAAAAAGTAGTCGCAGCTTCCATTTCATGTGGACTTTAAAAAAATTGTTCACTCAAAAAATGAAATAAAAATCTACCCTCACTCGTGTTAAACTTATAAACGAAGAAAAGAGATATTCTGTACAATGTTGAAAAAAAAACCTATTTCTATCTGTAGTAGAAACAAAAAATACTATGGAGGTCAGTGGCTGTTTTTTTCCCAGCATTAAACTCAAACAGGTTTGAAAGAGGTAGAGGATGAGTAATTGATGGAAAATTGTTTGTTTTGGGTGAGCTAGAGTATCCCTTTAAAATATTTGTCATAAAATGTCAAACATAAAAATAATGCTCTTTTAATGGTTCTAGGGTTCAGATGGTGTCTGATCCTGAGACTAATCAGTGCTCAGATTCTGGACTCAGCATTCTGTCTCCATACAGCCAATTGATAATTAATGAGCCATCTAGGAAAGGTAACTAATTATTCCAATATGGGACATGTCTCAAATGTCTTCATGTGCCTGAAGCCCCCATTTTAGATGATCTTAGACATTCTTTGTAGTTCTTGCTGTTAAAAGTGAGAGCGTGTATGAGTGTGTAAGTATCTTTTGACAGTAACTTGGATTGTGTGTGACGATGAGAAGGGTGGAGAAAGTCTGGAGTGTGTCACAGACTAGCCAGCTCACCATCCCAACCTGTTTAGCTAGATAATGGGTGAGATCCACAAAACCTGCTCAAACATTTCAGCAAATGGCCTCGATGGAAATTTCAGCTCAGAGCGCTGGTCTTTGCCAGTCTCTGAGAAATAGGAGAAAAGAAACTGTAACAGGAGAGAGAGAGATGCTTGATTTATACTAGTTCTCTTTATAGTGCACATCTGATGACCTTTATGATATGTTTTGAAGGCAATTTTTTAATAATTCTTTCTGTCCATTATATTTATATTAGCAGTGGCCAAGAGAGCTCAAACGTGCTGCAAGTGAAGAAACGCAAGGAAATAGAAAAACACTTACGTGCTGTGAAAACATCTTCATCAGCTCAGAGTTTCGCCGAAGTCCCTTTAAAGATGAATCCGTTATGTGCGTTATGTAATAATATTACTTTTTTAAAGTTACGAGAAAGTAACGTATTACTTTTAAAAATAAGTAATATTATATCTCAATGAGAGAGCGTGCTGCAAGGGAACAGACAGAGGGCTCGCACTCATCATCATCATCAGGTCTCCTTTTTCACAGCAGATGAGTCAGTGGTACGTGCTAGTAACTTTACATACTCACAATACTGGTTTATTTCAGAGGGTCTGCTTTTCAGACTGGTTTACAGTCAGAGAGGGTTTCCGGTATGTTAGTACTGAAGATGCAAACTGTTTATCGTCTTACTGTTCATTTTGTTACTAAACATTTTAAATCTGTTTTTGCCTTAATAGAAATTACTTCATGTTAGTACTCTTAGGCTTTATTGCAATCTTTACCTCAATGGACTCAATTAACTAATAACACAAAACTTACAAAAGTAGAGAACACATTCCATGTTTTCATTAACCTGTATATGCAGCAAGTATAGCTATGGGCCCAGAAAGTTCTCAAAATATCATTTTATCCAACATTTTTTTTTTTTTAAATGAAGGTGTAGGTTAAATACAGTGCATCCGGAAAGTATTCATAGCGTTTCACTTTTTCCACATTTTTTTATGTTACCTTATTTCAAAATGGATTAAATTCATTTATTTCCTCAACATTCTACACACAGTGGAGTTTAATATATTGAACTAGTTTGGAGAGGAGCATGTGCACATGATTGACCCATCTGGCCCACATCAGCTAATCACCATCCTCCAATCAAGGATCTCAAGTCACTATACATACGTCTTCATTTCCTTTCTATATCTATCTTCATCTGGATGAAACCCCCCTCCTCCCACCTTTTTCCAGAACGGGCAGCACGGCGGCCCAGTGACTAGCACAGTTGCCTCACAGCAAGAATACCAATGGCGCCGGGTCCTCGCCGGGCCATCTGGTATTTCTGTGCGGAGTTTGCATGTTTTCCCCATGTCCATGTGGGTTTTCCCCAGGTTACCTGGTTTCCTCCCACCATTATAGAATAAGCCTAAATCTAGCCTAAAATGTCTTACTCTCAGGAAGTTCACCTTAGCCGCAGCAGTGGGGAGTTTTTGATATCGACCTGAGCTCAATCTCCCCTCGCCTGCTAACGGGAGGGAGCCTTGGGCCCGAGGATCCCTTGAGCTCAGGGCTCTCTCCCAGGACAGCACGCTAAACAAGCTATGTCTAAATCATGGGCTAAGTGTGAATTCTTGAAATACCCCATAATGACAATGTGATTTTTTTTTTAATTGTTGCAAATTTTAAAAAAATAAAAACCTGAAACATCACATGTACAGAAGTATTCACAGCCTTTGCTCAATACTTTTTTTGATGCACTTTTACAGCAATAATGCCACAAGCTTGGCACACCTGTCTTAGGGATTTTTTTGCCCATTCCTCTTTGCAGTGCCTTTCAAGCTCTATCAGGTTGGATGGGAAGTGACGGTGTACAGCTATTTTCAGATCTCTCCAGAGATGTTCAATAGGATTTAGGTCTGGGCTCCGGCTGGGCCACTTAAGGACATTCACAAAGCTGTTGTGAAGCCACTCCATTGATATGTTGGCGGTGTGCTTTGGGTCATTGTCCTGTTGAAAGATGAACCGTCGCCCCAGTCTGAGGTCAAGAGCCCTCTGAAGCAGGTTTTCATTCAGGATGTGTCTGTACATTGCTGCACTCATCTTTCCCTCCATCCTGACTAGTCTTCCAGTTCCTGCTGCTGAAAAACATCCCACAGCATGATGCTGTCGCCACCATGCTTCACTTTAGGAATGGTATTAGCCTAGTGATGAGCGGTGTCTGGTTTATTCCAAACGTAACATCAATTTTAGTCTCATCTGTCCAGAGAATTTTGTTTCTTATAGTCTGAGAGTCCTTCAGATGCCTTTTTGGCAAATTCCAGGTGGCCTGCTATGCCTTTACTATGCTGCTTTACTAAGGAGTGGCTTCCGTCTGGCCACTCTACCATACAGGCCTGATTGGTGGATTGCTGCACAGATGGTTGTCCTTCTGTAAGGTTCTCCTCTCTCCACAGAAGAATGCTGGAGGTCAGACAAAGTGAGCATCGAGTTATTGATCACCTCCATGAATAAGGCCCTTCTCCCTAATCACTCAGCTTAGAATAGCTCTGGTGGTTCCAAACATCTTCCACTTATGTATGATGGAGGCCACTGTGCTCATTGAAACATTCAGAGCAGCAGAAGTTTTTCTGTAACCTTCCCCAGCCTTGTGCCTCGACACAATCCTGTCTCGGAGGTCTACAGACAATTCTTGGTTTGTGCTTTTGACATGCCCTGTCAACCCTGGGACCTTATATAGACAGGTGTATGCCTTTTCACATCATGTCCAATCAAATGAATTTACTACAGGTGAACTCCAATTAAGCTGCTGAAACATCTCAAGAATGATCAGTGGAAACAGAATGTACATCAGCTCTTGAAACACTGTAGGTGGCTGTTAAATGTAGAGCTTCTCGAAATAAAGGGTGAAAAAACACCAGCAAGTTCTGAAGAGATCAAACCTCAGCAAGGCAAAGCCCTGCTCACACTGTGAGATTTCAGCCACGATTTTTTCATCTGAGACAAATTTAGCTTTTTTCTTTTTTTTGTCATCTAGCATCTAAATGTGTCTGGAAAAATATTAAAAGGCATTTATTTCCATAAAGTGCGGATGTGAATGCGTCTGAATGTTCTGATTGGCTAGAGTATACGTCTTATTGTATGTCAGCGCGTTCCAACTGTCAACACACTCTAAAAAACACAGTGTTAAAAACTACCCAAATTGGGTTGTTTTTAACCCTATTGATGGGTAAATATAGGACAGAACACATCAGGGGTTGAATTAACCCAAGTAATTGGGTTATTATTTTTAACCCCAAAAATTGGTTGTTTTTTCTACCCAATAATTGTTTATTTTTACGTAAATAACAGGTTAGTTTGACTTAATTAATAGGTTATATTTTCAAATGTAATTATTAGCTTTCTTTTAAAATCATTAGGTGAACATTGTATTAGCTTTGTTTATTTTTTTGTTCCATTACATTTTTTCAGCACATTACACTTTGTAAATACACTTTACCTCAGAGATCATACAAAACTAAATACAAATTATGAACTGCATTCGAAACAATTCATTTCATATTTATGGGTTGCCTATAAACATTTATAATAATAATAATATATATATGTGGCATCGCAGTCAGCCCCTGCTGGGAGTTGATTTGACCCAAGGAGCTGGGTTGATGTGTCTGTGTGGCGCTAGGGTTGCATTGATTCAAGTCTTAGAAATTATTACCCAGAAAATAACCCAAGTTTGGGTTACATAGCACAACCCAAAAACTACCCAAGACTCTAAAAATAACCCCCAAAAATTACCCAAATGGCTCAACCCAACATTTAGGTAGAAAAAATAACCACAGACTTTTTAGTGTGCATGCTCTTTCCGGCAATTTTCCTTCTGTGTTCAAGAAGCTTTTTGAATCAGTTGTGAAAAGATTTGCTCTGAAATGTAAAATACATTGCTCCGGGAACATATTCTTGTACATTTCAGATGACAAATCCAGCAGAGGCCGCAATCTACATTTTAGCAAATCTGAAATATGTTGAAATATGTCCTTGGGGTATGTTTTGTTGTTCATTTCAGATGGATGTACTTCTTGTACACAACCGTGAGAAGGCAGGGCTTGTGAGGGGTAGGGTTAGGGGTGGTGTTTGGCAGTACACTTCCCTTTATAAATCGTACACTTTCATGCAAATGAAATAATATGAATCTGTACCAATTAGCCACTTTTTTCGATAATATGTAAAATAGCTGCATTTCCTTGTGAGATCAAGCTGGAACACCAGACATATTTGATTCCAAATCATAGAAGGCGTTAAGTTGTTTTGTGGTACTTATTTGGTGTTGTACAAAGAACTGCATGAAAATGATCCTTTATTCTTTGATGTATATCCCCCTGTGATCATATGTGTGAAAAGGAACAAACGTTGTAGCTGTCACACTGCCCTGTAGTGTTCATCTTACCTAGAAAAGTCAATGTTGAAGTCCATTTTCACAATACTGTGGGCATTTCCAATGAGCAAAACATTTCCAATGTTGCAAAATCATGTTTTGTAGTATACACAGACAATAATAATAATAATTGTTTTTATAGTTCACTTTGAAACATTTTGAAGCCTTTAGCACAATCATTATTGTGTAAAGCTGCAGTCATGCTGCACTTTTCGCCCCATAGACTCATACCTGTCCCTCCCGTATTTCCTGGGATTCTCCTGTATTTTATAATTCTATCCCGCTATCATCCCGTAAAGGTATTTTCACGTATTTCTCCCATAATTTTAATCTGTCAATGAAGGGTGGCAATAAAGGGCCGCCCCTTGCTATTAAATGTGAATCTGTTCTGTGCTTTCATTTATTTAGGCACGAAAACACTTTGAATTAAATGTAAAAATAGGTGCCTCCTTTCTGTTACAGGCACCGTTACCCCTCCTATAGAATCCTCATAACAGTCAGTTCATGTAGCAGTGCATGACTGTCGGATGCACTCCATAGTGATTAATAGACTCTGTTTCCCAAATGGACTCTGTAAGCTTGATTTGTAGCAGAGCAAAAGTGGACACCCCAGGTTTGAACAGACATATAATAATGATATTAATAATAATAATAATAATAATAATAATAATAATAATATCCAAACATGTCAGTCTTGGTGGGTTTTCTTTTAAACACAACAAATGTCTTAAATGAGCATAAAAACTTAGGAAAGCAATCGAATCAAATCCAAATACAAGATGGCGCCGAGCATGGCCGCCGTGTTGCGAGCTCTCAATTGTACATTGTTTTGTTTCCTTTTGGGAGTATGTTGTCGTATGTTGTATTTTGCACTGTGTGTATTTTTCCACTGTTGTTGTATTTGCACTATCTGTATTTTGCACTGTCTGGAGCCAGCACCTAAGCTTTTCACTCATCATAGCACACGTGCTGCTGATGATGTGACAATGAAAGTGATTTGATTTGATCTGAATGCTTTCATTGTGGATCTGTGCATTTTTAATTTGGGTTGGGGGTGTTATTCCTTATTTTCAAATCCCAATATTGACAGGTATGTAGACTGCCATTCATACGCATGACAAGTGATGCATTTTTTCTTCAAATGGAAAAAATATATATATATAAAATCAGCTTTTTAGTTGATCATTGTCGTGCAAATGTACGTTTAATACAGCAGAGGCGTGACTGATTATTTGTTTAGCTAAATGAAGAGTGCAGCTTCATGACACTGCGTTGTACACAGTAAACACCACAGTCAACGCTTCATGCCCATTCCCAGCATTTGTTCGGGATTAAACCCTTAAGGAAAGACAAGATCACACAGACCTCCGTTCTCATCATCCATTTCCAGCTCTGTTTGTGCTGTGCGGTGTCTTTGTATTTACTGGGCTGAAACCAGCGTGAAGGCAAACAAGGTCTCTCCCTTTGGCAGAGTTAGCAGGACCGCTTTCAAAAAATATGCAAAGGCTAAAAACCAAAAGGGAAAAGAAAAAAAGAAGCTTGTCATTTGAACTCGGGTCAAACCGCAGAGACAAATTAGCGAAATTTCATTCGTCTGCCTCAACGCTGTGTGAATTATTCAGCGCTAAAACATTTCTGTTTGGAATTTATTCATTTAAAACTCACAAAAAGATGATGTTTATTCATAAAAAAAGAACGTTAAGCCTCAAATGGATACCCTGTGTTGAAATGTTAGCAATTATATCACTGATCAGAAAGATTTCAGAGGACTCTGCAGAGCTTTAAACTTGAATAATGATGAAACGCAAAGCAACATCATATCATCCAAAAAAATGTTTTATTTAACGTTCCGTTGAAGTAAACAAGGTTCCTGACGTAAAAACTGAACATTAAAAGGAAATTAGAGAATAAATGAGATATTATGCATTCCTTCATTGGATAAACATCCAGTCTCTACAATTTAAAAAAAGAATATAACTTAACAATAAAAAACAGACTATTATTACAAGTTCTTTTTACAGTCTTTAATCATTTCAAATGTTCTAAAGTGTGCACAAAATAACTTTGTCTGTCAGCGTCCTTTTGAACAGAATTAGTGAAACTCGAGTTACGTTCTCTTCTCTTTGTTCACCGTAAAGGCCGAAAGACATTCACATGTGATTCAAGGGGGGGAAACAAAGAGAACGGAGATTTCAAAAGCAGATCAGATCATACATTTCCCCATTTTTAAATAGGAAACTTACCAAATAAAATGTGCTACAGTGCTCTTCTGAGCAGGAAAACAGGGACATAGTGCTTACTGATATTAAAAACGTGGTTGGGTGCAGTCAGATAAGTGCATACTGCTTTTTCAATAAGTCTCTTTGGCCTTTCCTTATAAAGAAATAAACATAGTGCTTATTACGACACTCTTTTTATTCTGTAAATGTTGTACTGGACTCTACTGTAAATAACACTGCATCGAACATAGTTTCTTTCCATTCCTTCAACACAACCAAAGGCAAAAACCGCAGAACAAACAAAACGAGATTGCTCACTGAATCGGAGATGTGGTAATACTGCTGCGTGTGTGTTTGTATTTTAACATGGAAGTTTCTTTAGTACTTCTTGTAAACAGCAATTTGAGAGTAATCCCGACCAGCTGAGAGAGGAAAAAAGGGGATAAAACATGACTGGCTAAATTATTTTCTGCTTCCACTGAAGTACCTTGTTCTGAAAAAATAGATGCCAACACGTTTGGCTTTTAAGCAATGATAACACATTCATAAATATCCCTTTGGATCCCAGTCCTCAAAACAGATACAGGGAAGAAAAACCTTGAAGTCTGTTTCTATCTTTCTCACTGTGTGTTTGAGAAGTGTGGGCGAACGAGAGGAAGCAGAGTTTGAACTTATCTCTCAGCTCACGGCTATTGTTGGCAGGTGACAGTTGAAGTTTTCCAATTGAGGAGACAAAACATTGTCTTAGTCACAGCCACAGGAGATATCGAGACAAAACATGCAGAAATGGCCTTAGGTGGACGTTGACGTCTTGATGATTGGATCTGAAGGTCATCGGCTGTGAGAGAAGGGTGTAAGACATACACGCGGACGCGCGCACACACTCCTTTGTCATTTCATCCAGAGAGCAACTGTACATTCTCAATCATCTCTCCTTCGAGACGCATCAAGGCACTTTGGTGCGATACAATACAAATTTCTGATTGATATCAAAATAAGTTAACATTGCAAAAGTGTCTCGTTCAGAAATACTGTTGTTTCGTCAACACTTATCCAAAAGGAGAAAAAGAAATGCACAAATTGGTTAACTAAACGAGTGCTGCATTTCAGGGCACTTCATTGTACTTATAATAACAAATCAGTACCACAAAGTAATGTAGAATATTCCAAAAGTAGAAGAGCGGGGTCTTCTGTCTGTGTGCGCGCGCATTAGTATTTGTGGAGGAGAGGCACTTTAACAGTCTTGATCTCGGCTATGTGTGAGGATTTCTGGATGATGCAGCTGGTGGTGGTGGCAGCGGTGGCCGTGTCTTTAGGCTGAGCCAGGTTAGTGAGAGCCATGGCAGCGTTGATCTCCCTCCAGTATGTCTCATCTTTCCTCTGTCCCTTCTCCTTCTGCAGACTCCTGTTGACATATCAAACGCCTGTTACTGAAACAAACCGACAGCTTTTTTTTTTTTTTTTTTTTTTTTACGTTTAAGCATACTTGACTGGAAATAAGTAAAACAGTAAATATGAGCTTACAGTTTATAAAGTGACTATTTCTAACATTTTTATAATTATGATGTTGTTTTTTTTATTAAATTGTATATATTACACAGTATGGCGCCACGGTGGCGTAGTGAGTAGCACGTTCGCCTCACAGCAAGAAGGTCGCTGGTTCGATCCCCGGCTAGGCCAGTTGGCATTTCTGTGTGGAGTTTGCATGTTCTCCCTGTGGTTGCGTGGGTTTCCTCCGGGTGCTCCGGTTTACCCCACAGTCCAAAGATATGCGGTACAGGTGAATTGGGTAAGCTAAATTGTCCATAGTGTATGTGTGTGAATGAGAATGTATGGATGTGTTTCCCAGAGATGGGTTGTGGCTGGAAGGGCATCCGCTGCGTAAAACAAATGCTGGATAAGTTGGCAGTTCAATCCGCTGTGGCAACCCCGATTAATAAAGGGACTAAGCCAAAAAGAAAATGAATGAATGAATATTACACAGTTCCAAGATGAGCAAATTCTAATTTTAGTTAACATTATTTTATTTTTTTTCCTCTAATTTCCAAGGTTATCTTGCAATTCTGACTTTTGTTCTGTGTATTGTGCACTGTAAAAAGAAGTTAGTTGAATTTAATTATAGTTAGTAAACCCACTGCTTTTACAGCAACTACTTCACTTAAAGCGTGTAAACAAGTGGCCTTCAAATAAAGCAAATGAAATGTGCATAATTGTAACATTAAGTCAACTTAAAGGAACAGTCAACCTAATCTTATTAATCCTTTTACAAGTTATCTTGGGTTAGAGTTATGTTTTACCATTTTTTAATCCATCTCCAGCACTTTTAGCTTAGCATTAATCATTGAATCGGATTAGACCATTAGAATCTCGCTCAAATCCAAATAAGAGTTTTGATAATTTGCCTATTTAAAGCTTGACTCTTCTGTAGTTTCATAGTGTACTAAGACTGACAGAAATTGAAAAGCTGTTCTTTTCTAGGTCGATATGATGGCAAATACAATGGCTGAACCTAGGATCCAGGAGGAACAATGCGGTTTTCGTCCAGGCCATGGTACACTGGAACAGCTCTATACCCTCACCAGGGTGCTCGAGGGTTCATGGGAGTATGCCCAACCAGTCCACATGTGTTTTGTGGACTTGGAGAAGGCATTCGACCATGTCCCTTGTGGCATTCTGTGGAGGGTGCTCTGGGAGTATGGGGTCAGAAGCGCTCTGTTAAGGGCTATCTCATCCCTGTATGAACAGAGTTGGAGTCTGGTTTACATTGCTGGCAATAAGTCAGACTTGTTTCCAGTGCATGTTCGACTTCGGCAGGGCTGCCCCTCAACACCAATTCTGTTAATAATTTTTATGGACAGAATTTCAAGGCGCAGTCTTCTGCTGGAGGGGGTCTGGTTCAGGGACCACAGGGTTTCATCTCTGTTATTCGTAGACAATGTTGTTCTGTTGGCTTTATCGAACATGGACCTTCAGCATGCACTGGGGTGGTTTACTGGCAAGTGTTACGTGGCTGGGATGAGAATCAGCACCTCCAAGTCAGAGGCCATGGTGCTCCACCGGAAAAAGGTGGTTTGCCATCTCCAGGTAGGAGGAAAGTCCTTACCCCAGGTGGAGGAGTTCAAGTTACTTGGGGTTTTGTTCACGAGTGAGGGAAGGATGGAATGTGAGATTGACAGGTGGATTGGTGCAGCAACAGCAGTAATGCAGTTGATGTACTGATCCATAGTGGTAAAGAAGGAGCTGAGCCGAAAGGCAAAGCTTTCGATTTACCAGTCAATCTATGTTCCAACTCTCACCTATGGTCATGACCGAAAGAACAAGTTCTCGGATACAAGCGGCCGAAATGAGTTTCCTTCGCAGGGTGGCAGGGTGCACCCTTATAGAGAGGGTGAGGAGCTCTAACACCCGGAAGGAACTCGGAGTAGAGCCGCTACTCCTCCACATCGAGAGAAGACGGCTGAGGTGGCTCGAGCATCTGTCTCAGATGCCTCCTGGACGCCTACCTAGGGAGGTGTTCCAGTCATGTCCCACCAGGAGGAGGCCTTGGGGAAGACCCAGGACACGCTGGAGGGACTATGTCTCTCGGCTGGCCTGGGAACGCCTCGGGATCCCCCCGGAGGAGCTGGAGGAAGTGTCTGGGGAGAGGGAAGTCTGGGGTTCTCTCCTAAGACTGCTGCCCCCGTGATATAGCGGTAGAAAATGAATGAATGAATGAATGAATAAATGAATGAATGAATATGATGGCTAGGAACCATACTCTCATTCTGGCGTTATAGGCAAAATAATATTATTATTTAGTGCTTGAAAATACTTCCCAGTTAGGTAATTAGGTAACAGAGCCACATAATTGTATTGCGCCTGCTGCAGCCACGGTACAGCAGCAAAGTCTCTTGATTATTACACTGGAATGACAGTACAGTTCTTAGACTTATCAACCATATGGATCTCACTAGCATTCATTCATTCATTTTCCTTCACCTTAGTCCTTGATTTATCAGGGGTCGCCACAGCAGAATGGAACACCAACTATTCCAGCATTTGTTTTCCCAGCCGGAGCTCGACCAGCAACATTCTTGCTATGAGGTGGCAGTGCTAACCACTGAGCTGCTGTGCCGCCCTCTCACTAACACAATGGACTTCAAATCAGCCTACAAATAGCAACTTTTTTATTTTCTGTCACTATTAGTACATCATGTAACTACATAAGAGTCAATCTTTACATAGCAAAATTAACATCATTCCTTTTTTTTTTTTAAGTGAGATGCTAATGGTCTAATCCAAGTCATTAATTTATACTAAGCTAAGCTAAAAGTGCTCCTGCCAAACCCAGTGATTAGCTGAAAGGATTCAAAAATGGTAAAACTCAACTGTTTAGAATTAACCTGATTTATCCTAGTGTTCCTTTAACAGCTCGGGTTTACTCACTTTAAAGTAAAGTCATCTTGTTGCAGTTAAGGCAATAGGTTTACTCCCCTTTTTTTAAGCACAGTAGCTAATTGCTTTTTACAGGGTGTCTAAGAGGAGCGTACAGTATACGACAAATTAGCAATGCTAGCTAACATACTGTAGTCTATCATTGTTTAGTATGCTATAAAATTATGAATTTTAGCTCATTCTGTGAAAAGAACACCCAGTTAATGTATAATACAAGCATGGAATAAAAATGAGCACTTTAGCTTCTCTATTACGCATACATTTACCTGTGTAAGGCACTGGACAACAAAATAGTGACTCTAGCTGATAGAGTTTAATTTTTAAATTTAAATAGCTATAGATGCCATAAAGTATTGTTATTGGCTACAGCGATCAAGCAGTGATGAGGTATGTACCAAACTGTCCTTTTGTGTATGTTTACACCAATTAAAGTTAAAAGTAAAACTTAAGACACACTCGACTGAGGTAATTGATGTGTATGCTAGTTCCAGTCATACGCACCTGTCACATTTATTTGATCCATGCTCCACAGTCTCTGTAAACACAAACACAGGACAAAGCCAGTGTCAATAACAAAACATGCACACAGAGGCAGAGGAAGACAGTAAGTAAACATTCAGAGTTCTTGTTTATGTGTAGATCTGCGCTACTTGTGTGAATGGAGAAAGACGCTTCACTAACTGAGGCTGCAGAAGCTTGTTTCCGTTTACTCCGTTGTGAATAGTGGAATCATCCCAGATAATGGCACAGTGATAATGTGCTATTTGTTAAATACAGAGGTCAGAAACACACTTAAGACTAATTACTTAATGGTAATCACCAGTTCCTCTACCACACACAAACACACACACACAATGTCACACGCACATGTACTGACAGATTATACTGTACGTGTCTACTCAAAAATCGGTCACACTTTATTTTAATGGTCCGTTTGTTGAATTTAAGTTACATTGCAACTAATTCTCATTAGATTATAAGACTGTTAGGGTGGGGTTAGCGTTAGTGTAAGTTGACATGTACTTGCAAAGTTTCTTATAGTCAGTTAAATGTCTGTTAAATATCAGTATTTTAAGTAGACAGTCCACCAATACTCAAATGGACCATTGAAATAAAGGGTAACACTTTACAATAGCAGTACATGAATAATGATGTATTAATATGCAAACTAAACATTACTTCATTATGAATTCATGATGAGTTAAGCTATGCACTAATCATGAGCTAACTTTAACATAAGTCACATGAGTTCATGTGTGAATAACAGTTACCTTAATTACTTGTTAGTACATGTTTTTAATTAATGTATTAATTAACATTTAAGTTTAAGCCAAATGTAACCAACATGAACTCATGAGCGGTTAATGTATAATTATGTCATGACTTTACTTGGAGGGGCACATCACCATTAACTCATCCTTAACTACTCATGAACTCCTGTTCATGCTGATCTTGACTGAACATTTTTCTATTGTTATTCAGTGTAAACCCACTAGTTGGATGTACATAAGGAGTTCATGAGTAGTTAAGAATGGGTTAATGATGATGTGCCCCTCCAAGTAAAGTCACAACATAATTATATATTAACATATCATGAGTTCATGATGGTTATATTAAGCATGAGCTAATGTGGTAATTAATACATTAATTAACAACCAATCATGTACTGACAAGTAATTAAGGTCACCTTTATTCACACATGAACTCATGTGACTTATGTTGTAGTTAAAGTTAGCTCATGATTAGTGCATACCTTAACCCATCATTAATTAATAATAAAGTAATGTTTAGTTTACATATTAATACATCATTATTCATGTACTGTTATTGTAAAGTGTTACCAAATAAAGTGTTACCCAAAAATCATATTGAGATGTGGACTTAGAGGGCAGGTAAACTACCCCGCAAACTTGGTGTTTCACTTTTTAAGGGGTGGTAAAGAGAAAAACACAGACATTCAGATTTTGGACACCAACAAAATCATAGAATAACTACTGTAAATGTTGAAAATAATTTGCATCCCAATAAGAAGCAGTTACTATCTGAATAATGCTTCAGTAACTTATGTTTGTTTATACTGTACTGCCTTTGAATCATGTATTTAGATGACAGCATTTATGTAGAACACCTTTTCCTGAAGAAAGGTAATTGATTAACAACGATAGGCAGTAAGTGTGTTTTGGAGTTCTGCTTGACACCACTTTGATGGATGAAAATAATTTAATTTGTTCATTTGTTCAAGAAATGTCTTGGAATGATCCATTTCAAATATGTATTAATACATGAAATCGTATCTTAAACAAGAAGTTTCAAATGTACCCTTTCAACCACAAAATAAGGCCTTAAGTTTTTGCAGCTTCATGTCAACTAGATCTTTTAGTAGTCTGACATGTACTTGCAAAATTACTCATAGTCTGTAGAATGTTTCTTAGAGAACAACGATAAAGTGTGTTTGATAAAGTCTTTACAAATACTCTGCACTGAAAAAAAATATTTCTGCAAAATTGTTTTTGAAAATGTGTTGTGTTGAATTTAAACAAACAAACAAATTTTTAGTAATGTTAACTTCATCTATTTGTTAAAGTTCAGCCCAAATAAACTGTTTATAACTAAACGTAAAAAAAATGTAGTAAATATAAGCAATCATCTATGAATATTTTTTTTTCAGTATAATCACTACTAGGTTTTATGTAATTGCGAATAGAGCTGTGGTGAAAAATTGCTCAAGAAATAAATTCTGCACCAAATCTGAGGTTTACAAAATGCACAACTATTCTTGCTTGAATAGATTCTGAGCTTAGTTTTTATACAGCAGGTGGCACTGTATGCTTTTCTTTTTGCATCCAGTTCCTTACAAATAACATTCATTTGTTCATTTTTCCCTCGGCTTAGTGCCTTTATTCATCAGGGGTCGCCATGGTGGAATGAACCGCCAACTTATCCAGCATACTGTATGTTTTACACAGCAGGTGCCCTTCCAGCTGCAACCCAGTACTTGGAAACATCCATACTCATTCACACACATACACTACGGCTAATTTAATTCACCTATACCCGAATATCTTTGGACTGTGGGGAAACCGGAGCACCTGCAGGAAACCCACGCCAACTAACCCAGTCGGTACTCAAACCAGCGACCTTCTTGCTGTGAGGCGACAGTGCTAACCACTGAGCCAGTGAGCTGTGTTTGTTAATGTCTTGTGACATGAAAGCTAATAAACTGTATATGGCTCAGCCGAATGCAAAAGAGATCTTCCCTGTGAGAATTTAGATGCATGCTTAAAAACTAGCCTAGATCGCAATCTGTTGTTGAAAAGCTCAGAATCAATTCGAGAGAATAGAGATGCATTTTGAACATTTCAACAGAAAGTCTGAAAAGAGAGTAAAATAATAATCTGCCATAATGAGAACAGTAATGGAGTACTTTACACCTCTGCACACTTCTTTTCTTTTAATATCTACACCTAACACTGCAATCCTGTAAAATGATTGTGCAGAGATATCTGATATCACACCGGGTCGATCTCTTACTGGACATGACAGTTATGGTTTAACATGTCTCACACTTTCATCTACGATGACTTTTACAGACGTTGAATCGTTCTCTAAATCCAGATCCATGGTGTCGTTTGTCCAGCGAGTTAAACCTCATGACTTTACTCCGGATGTCTCGGTTCCCTCCCCCGAGGCAGCATTTTGCATGCGTTCACCTCACCTCATCCCATCCCAAACCTTGCGCTCACACACAGCCCTTGGATCCAGAACGGACACTGGAGCGCTGCCCGGACACCTGCAGGGCCAAACAGCACCTAATCATCCCCAACGGCTCGTCTGAGTCTGTGCTAAACTTGTTTTTCCTCAAAAACCGTTCACATGTGCGCTGAATGGCAACTGGGTGTTGAGGAAAGGCCAGCAGTGGGCCAGTAGCGCCTGAGGCTGATTGAGAAATATCCTGTTGTGCACCGTGTGTTCTGTAATAGTTTTACACGGCTGAGAACGAGCGTGTTAGTCAGAATAACTGGATACTCACAGATGTGTTTGGGGTTCAATTAACTGAACCGGAGTGTGGGATTGCAAAACAAGTAGTTCATGTGAAGATGGAGTGATTAGAGAGCCTCCACTGGGAAATCTGGCCTTAATTCGTACAGTCTGAGTTTGATTTCTCTCAATATCTGTCCAAGTGATCCCATAATGTTCCTGTCACGATTTGTAATGTCTTTCCTTTTCTTTGACTGTGCTTTTGGGTTAACAGATTAACTTTGAGAGTTTTAATGTATTTATTCTTGGCCGAGCAGGTGCTGTTATAGGGTAATATACAGAAAAATGCTGCTGTGAGCATGTGAGATGTGCTGCTGATGCTGCACGAATGGGCATCTATAATCATGTAGCAGATCTTGACGGGTGAAATGATGGGAGGAAGAAGCTTTCAGAAGAACTTGTGTCGCTGGACCACTTATAACAAACACTGTACCAACTAGTGTCTCAGTATATACTGCTACTAGAAAACCATTGCAATATCCTGCTGTTGAAAACAGTTTTATTCCTTATTTTATTAGTAGCCTCGCTAAGTAACTGCTATTATTGTGCTGACTGACACAAAACTAAAGCATGTGAGCCGAAAGTGCCTCAAAGACAGAATGCGATAGCCAATTTCACTCTGATTACTGCCATATTGCACTAAAACACACACAAAATTATGTCCAAATGCACATCTTGGTGAATAACCTGGTAAATACAGTCGTTAAAGTCTTGTGGATGTAAACAGTTTAGATACATTCAACCATTCAGATACTGTATGTGTGATTATTGTGGGTATGCACAGCTCTTAAAGTGACTGTATCATAGACATTTGACCTGACTATTGACCTGTGTCACTGGAATTTGATTTACTGACGTAATAAATGCATTAACATTTTAGTAAAATACAGGCCAGTAAGATGCTGGTCAATAAGGAGGTTCCAGGTTTTCACGGGTCATGTATTATTCAGTTAGTTTTCTGCTGTTTTTTTGAGTGTGTGTTGTGGTATCCGTTCATTAGCTGTATTGTGATATACTAATAAGGTAAGTCATCTTTTTTTATATCATGGTAATACTTTTGATATATTGGGCTCATTGACAGTAGAATTAATCTGTCCGGTCTGAATCAGATTTCTCTCAGTGTCAGCAGGTTCACTCTGCTCATGTTTTTCAGGCACATGTGGTGTACAGTATGTAGCCTTGTATCCATTTTCTCTTTTTGTTTCTCTCTGTGTGCTTGTCTGTTCTCTGTTGTAGATAAGCTCCTGCTCTCTGAGGCCTTTGTGATTTGCTATTCTCAGTGCGCTTGATACAAACAACAAACCTAGATCTGTGTTTTGTCAAACGCAGGTATTCAGTCCTTGGCCGCACATGCCATTAAACCTTGAAATTATTACACTTTTTTTTCCCCCAGCAGCATTCAGCAATTCCAAGTTTGCTCTTTGCTCAGCCTCGTAACTGTCTTTTCTGTCTCTGACACATTCATTTATCAACAGTATGATAACACAAACAATACACTGCTTCTGTTCAAATTTGGGGTTGCTTTCCTAAAATTACCAGCTCCAGAATTTGATGCGAATTTGATTTGGAAGCCATTCAGATAGTGTTATAGAGCTGATGCTTTTGTCTGACATTATTATTAGAAGTTACAGTAGCTCGGTTTACTCTTTTGGCATGTGTACGACTGGTTTCTACTGACAACAACCAGCCTAAGAAATAAAGACCAAAACATTCTGTCATCCCTCGCTCCTAAATCATGGGCGGTAATGGTATCTAATCTTAACATGAATAACATTAATCTCGGGATGGCCAGGAATAGTAGATGAGAAGGAAGGGAATGAAGTCATTAGACAAGGCTATATAAGAATGAAGAGAAATGGACAGATTATTATGGTTCAGAAATGCAGTACTTACTGTATACAGACGACATTATGACCCTTGTTTTTATGTTTCTGAATTATTATACTGACATTTTTTGTAGTCTGAATTTCTCCTTGAAAGCCCAAATTGCTAATTACAATTTTAATTTTAGAGATTTTAATACATAGGTCTCAAACTCAATTCCTGGAGGGTCGCAGGTCTGCACAGTTTTGCTCCAACCCTATCAAATACAGTTGATCCAAATAATCGAGGTGTTCAAAAGAGTCATGAACACCTTCAATATTGGATCAGCTGTGTTCGATAGGGTTGAAACTGTGCAGAGCTGCGGCCCTTCAGGAATAGAGTTTCAGACCTATGTATTAAAGGAATAGCTCATTCTGTCATCATTTACTCACCCTTCACTTGTTCCAGATCTAGAGATCTGGTTTTTCTAATATAGAAGTCAATGGTTAGAGGTTTTCAGCTTTCTTCAAAATATCTTCTGTTGTGTTTATGAAGAATAAAGAAACTCGAATGTTTGGAATCACGTAAGTAAATGGTGTGTAAATTTTCATTTTGGGTAAACTACAGTATCCTTTTAACGGGATAATACCACTGATAAAGAAAAAGAAATCATGTTGGTTGGTTGCAAATGTAAAAAATGTCTCATCAATGGTTACAGTTTTTCAGCTATATTCGAAATGTCCTCTGCTATGTTTGTAAATGATTAAAAAAAAACTAACCTTTTAATTGGTTTAACTATTAACACCATTGATAGAAACTAGTTATTTAAGGCCCCATTTACACTTGTGCGTTTTAGTTTTAAAACGGCGTTTTGGCATGAAAACGATCCGCGGCCACACTAGCGTTTCACCCAAGCGTCTCTCAACAGATCTCCGTCCACACTACTCCACCAGAAACGTATATCACGTGACCATTCGCGCACTCTAGGCGTGGCGTCGCTCGGCATTTGGTTATTGTTAGTCAACAAATGCTGGTTGAATGAAGAATGCGATGGCAAAGAAAGCAAGAGAGGTCTTTTTGAGGACAGACGATGAGGTCGAGTTGTTACTTAAAGTAACAAATGAATATAAAACATCTATGGCTATCGAAAATACAGTGTTTACAGTGAAGGCTGGTCTGCTGTCTTCCGGTGGCATTATAGTCATGTGCGCTTGACGAATAAGGGAAGGACACGCAATGACCCAAAGCCCAAATCACGTAGCGGATCTCAGCAGCCACGCCTCTGTTTTCAAAGGTATGCGTTTCCCTCCATCCACACTGAGACAGAGCAGCAGCAGCGTTTTAGAATGAAAACGGCCTCTCCAGCGTTTCCAAAACGCTCCGTTTTCACGGCTTAAAAACTCTGGCGTAGTGTGGACGGATGGCGTAAGCGTAGCAAAACTTATGCGTTTTAAAACGAAAACGCACTAGTGTAAATGGGGCCTAAGAGAGAAAGAAATCAAATTGGTTAGTTGATTGATTGGATGTGAAATAAGTCTCCTCTGTACTGTTGTGCGTCTTTGCTGTATGTCCATGATTTTGTATGGGAGGGAGAGGGTGTGTGAATGCTTTTTGTATACATTAAAACTTAATACATCCTGCTTATTTTTCTCTTTTCAGCCATCAGGATCTTTGTAATAACTGAAATCATTTGGTGGAGTGAAGTGGAAATGTAATTCAGTCAAGACCTTCCTGGCACCACTTTAGCTGCACATTTCCTGAAAAATAATCACAATGTTTGGATTCTATTATTTTGTTGCATACTGACTCAAACTTAAAGCATGTTCAGTGCGTTCTAATACTGTCCCTCATGCTGATCTGATATCTTCAGCAGTGTTAAGGGGGCTTGTCTGCATGCAGCATTAAGTGACCCTCTTTAGGGAGCAGACTGTGTCTCCGCTCTTTCCCCCAGGAAAACTCTCAGCTGAAAATTGGACGCAGACCCAGTGCAATTTCCAAATGCTGCTGCCTAAAACATCTAAAACTCAGATTTTCAAAAACAACGGCTGTGCCAAAGAAATTATAAATCCTCTATAAATCATAATGTGCTAGTTGTAACTATTTTCTGCTATTTTATAAATCTGTTTTCGCAGCATTTGCTACTGAGCAGGTCCGTTTTGACATGGCTCTGTTAGAAGTGAGTTGGGGTACTGATGATGCCAAAGACGCCTGATTGATTGAAAATAGCCCATCGCTCTTACCATCACCAGAGGAAATGGGAAGAGAAAGAAAAGAGCAGAAATAAGTGTTAAAAATGAGACGTACTGTATAGCTCTGCCAGCTACTGATAGATGTCAGACCAGCGAACACCTGGCGCAGATGTATGGTCTCTGTACACTACTCACTGCCGCCACCTGCTTTCAGTTAGCCAGACAAATAAATACAAACACACAGCACTGTATAGTGTTTAAAATGGATGGGTTTTAGGTGGAGCAGGGCAAGTGGAGAAGTTAAGAGGAGGAAATTATAGTTTAAATTAACAGTAGTTCATATGAGAGTTCCAGCAAAGTGCACAAGGCATATACTGTACATAGTGATCATAACAGTACTTGTGTATGGTTGCACGATATTGGAGGAACGAAACATTGCGATATTTATTCTTCAAAATATTCCTTTCAAGATATTCTATTATTAAAATTCCTCAGAACTGTGATACATGCTGACACTGTCATGTTATCTTGTATTTGTCCAGCCTGATCTCACAAGGAAATGTAACTGTTTTACGTTTTGTCAGTTTAGCGGCTAATTCATAGTTCAATCATACAAAAATGTACTATTTTAAAAAGAAGGCGTGACACCAAACTCCACCCCTAAACCCAACCGTCATAAGCAAATCTTACTAAATTGCACAAATACGATCGTATGAATTCATATGATTTAGCCACTAAATCAAAAGTTATGAATTGCCATGAGATCGTGTTGGGTGAGGATGCAACAATTATAGATTTTGGTTGTACGATTATAGAGGAAAAAATCATGGTTTCACAGTTATCACGATTATTATGCATTCGTTAATTTTAAAACGCTACTAGCTTAGAAAATCACAAGAAAACTATACTTATACTTTAAAGTGTTATTTATTGCTGCTCAGTAACTAAATAATACAGCACAAAATAAAAATAAGTGTAAAAAGTTTTTGATTTTAAACATAAGTAATAATTTTACACTGAAAATAAATGACAGATCAATGAATAAATGAATAATTTAAAAACAATAGTATTTGTCTAATATAAATCTAAGTATTAGCTAAGGTTAACAATTTATTTTGATGGTCCATTTGAGTATTAGTAAACTGTCTGCCTAATATTTGTTGATTCAGACATTTAACTGACTATAAGAAACTTTGCAAGTACATGTCAACTTACACTAAACCTACCCCTAACCCCAACCTAACAGTCTACTTATAATCTAATGAGAATTACTTGGCATGTAGATGCAATGTAACTTAAACTCAACAAATGGACCATTAAATAAAGTGTGACCTAGCTAAGTATTTTCCTTTTAAAGAGAACACATGTAGTAAAAGGCTAAGGCGTTTTGAACAGTTATATTAGTTGTTTGGTATTTTCATTTAGAATTATTTCTCTCTCTGTAGTAGTATATTCTGTATATTCTATACAAAGTATGAAGCTGAATGGTCAGTTTTTTTCACGTGACTTGCGGTGCGCTCACGCCACTCTTTCAACGAGGTGTGCCTGGAGAGCATAAGATATCCACCAACACACACCGAAAACACTCCAAGAAATGATATCAAAATCTGCTTTTCCTTCAAGCAGAAATAACCGTAGACATTTGAGTCGATTATTTGAAAGCATTATCAGGCCAATCCTCTCACCCTGAACTGGGGTCAGTACCATAATCAAGAGTATCTGCTAGAGATTACTCAAAGAGAGCAGACTTCTCATTGTCTTCTCATTGTCTAACACAAAGAACACGTTGATCTTTCTGTCCCTGGATTGTGAACATTTGCCAGAAAATAAAAACAACAACAAAAAAAGCTATTGACTCGTACTGTACGTAAGCAGTACACTGTAAAAATGCTGGGCTTCAAAGAATTCCTTCATGTTGTCCCAAAATCGATCAATTAACTCAGTCGTTGTACAAATTTAAGTGGATTGAACATAAAGCAATTAAGTTGTTCCAAAAAAACAACTAAGAATTGTATTGGTTCAACTCATATTAAATAAGTAGTCTGAACGGTATATTGTATTGTATATTGGAGGCATTCTGTAGTAGACAATTGGCTAAAATACTTCAGACAGGTCTGTTTCTGTGCAAACAGTCAATGATCAGTCACAACTAAGACAAAATGTCATTATGGTTGGCATGTCAGAGCAGACCAGGGCTGGAAATATACCTCCATCCAACCGTTCATTCTTTCTTTTCATCATCTATCTATCAGCTGCGTGAACTGAAGTGACAAATGGAATCTGGGCAACATGTCATGGCTTTTTGGCCATTGAGGAGAAGACGAGAATGGAAAAGATGTCAGCGTCAATCTATGGTGAATGAATGTGGCATATACTGTTTCAAAGTCACAGAGAAACATCCCAGCATGTAGAAGAAAGAGGGACAGTTACAATTCAACAAATTAGCAGACATCAGAAAAAGACGGATGATGAATTTGTCACATTTATAATGTAACAACCGGAGAAAACAGAAAAGTCTGTTCTGTGGTTCTCAAACCCGTGGCCATAATCTCGGCCTGTTTTTACTGGTATATAAAATAGCGCTCACATCTTTCACAGCCTTTCAAATAAAGGGGAGGAAAATCGGTTCTGTCCAAAGCAGACAGACATCATCGTTTCTTGGTGTCTCATTTTTACTCAGGACGTCCAACGTGTGCATGAGAAAAATGAACGCTGTTCTTTAATAATGTCACTGAAGGCCTGTGAATGATGTTTAGATGAGGTTGGCATGTGTGTCGTCTCTGCTTTGCCAGCTCAACCCTCACTCATCTGTTTCTCTTTCGAGTTTCTGTCTCTTCAGGTCACTCTTGAGATAAATCCATCTCAAACGGGCTGAGTTTGTCTTCTGGTTTGCTTCCATTTTTCTCACTGTTTCCTGTGATCATCATTTCTGTTCTGTTTCTCTCTTCAACTCGTCTTTGACGTTCACAGTTTTTTTTTTTAAAGCTAATGTCTTGGTTCTTGTTTTCCCATTGCCTTCCCAGATCATACTTTTGGTTGAAGTTTCATTCACTGTAATGGCCTCGTCTTTGAACAGCAGCTCAATTACTGACTCTGTTCTTCCATTCTCTCCATTCCATTCAGGTTTATCAGTAATCGCTGCACTATAAATATCCACGATATCCTTAGTTTCTGGGTCAGGGTGGTTGGATGAGACATGAGGGCCAATAGAGCAATGAAGAATGATAGTGATCCTTTGCACATTATTTAAAACCTCTCCCTGGTGAAAAAACACAGCAGTATTGACACTGTTGGACTTCCTCTTCTCTGAGCCTTTGAATCACAGCGCATTAATCTGTGATGGATCAAACTGTGTTGAAGGTGCTGACATATTCTGGGCTGTGGATTTGACTGGTGAGCTGAAAGAACAACCCAACAGTGGCTAAATTGATGGGGTAAACAGGGTTAGAGAAATGATGGGGCAATTTTGTTTCATATTTTTAGTATTTCTGTGGACCTGCCGAGCAGATGACACACAATGACAGTCTGACTGCTTCCAAGATAAAGCAGCAGCCTCAGCATCTGGGCGTGAAATGTGTTAAATCGTCCCCTCATTCCATATTTACCAGTCAGAGTAAACGCAAATCACCACAACATATTCTCCACCACAAAATAGCAGAACAGTCTGTACCATGAGGCACAGATGCAACCCAAAGTGACACAAATACCCCAGAACTAGTCAAGCACAAAGGGTCAGGTCAGGATTTCTGTTGAATAATATGTCACAGTAGGTGTGTTTTTCATCAAACATCACCAGAACAACTGAAATATATGCAACTATTTATTTATACTTTTGATTTAGGCATAAATATACTGTAAACTAAAGACAATTCATTTACTGATGTTGTCTTAAATAAATGACTTTCTTTTAAATAATGAAAGATACCAGGGCAGCATGGTGGCTCCGTGGTTAGCTCTAATCAGAATCAGAAAGAGCTTTATTGCCAGGTATGTTCACACATACGAGGAATTTGTTTTCGTGACAGAGCTTCTACAGTGCAACAGAATTACAGAGACAGGACAAAAACAGATAATAAATATATTCAAAAAATTTAATTGTTAAATGCAAACATACAAATGGACAAGTGTATGTACAGGTGTATTACTATATACAACATTATATGTGCAGCTGTTATGTACAAATTGGCATGTAAAGTATGTTGTTAAATAAGTGTATATGTCTGTAAAAAGTGTATTTGTTATGTGCAGAGTGGCATGTAAAGTGTGTTGTTAAGTAAGTGTATGTGTGTGTAAAAAGTGTATTTGTTATGTGCAAATTGGCATATAAAGTATGTTGTTAAAATAAGTGTATGTGTGTGTAAAAAGTGTATAGCAAGTAGTGATGTTGGTTCCACGATTATTTTTATCAAGTGTTCATGAGATGGATTGCCTGAGGGAAGAAACTGTTTCTGTGTCGGGCTGTTCTGGTGTGCAGTGCTCTGTAGTGCCGCCCAGAAGGTAAAAGTTTAAAGAGGCAGTGTGCTGGGTGTGAGGGGTCCAGAGTAATTTTGGCAGCCCTTCTGCTCGCTCTGGATAAGTATAGTTCTTGGAGAGTAGGGAGGGTTGTACCAATGATTCGCTCAGCAGTCCAAACTATTCGACGTAGTCTTCGAAGGTCAGATTTGGTAGCTGACCTAAACCAGACAGTTATTGAAGTGCGGAGGACTGATTCAATGATGGAGGTGTAGAACTGTATCAGAAGCTCTTTTGGGAGATTGAATTTCCTCAGCTGACGACAAGAAGGTTGTTGCCTCACAACAAGAAGGTTGTTGGTTCGAGTCCCAACTGGGCCAGTCGGCATTTCCGTGTGTAGTTTGCATGTTCTCCCTGTGTTCGTGTGGGTTTCCTCTGGGTGCTCCGGTTTCCCCCACAGTCCAAAGACATGCGCTATAAGTGAACTGGATAAACTAAATTGGCCATAGTGTATGAATGAGTGTGTATGTGAGAGGTATTTCCCAGTACAGGGAGTAGCATATGCTGGAATAGTTGGCGGTTTATTCTGCGCTGGTGACCCCTGATATATAATGGACTAAGACGAAGGAAAATGAATGAATGAATAAAGATATTTTGAGAAATGTGTTTTTTCATACAGTCGAAGTCCAGAATTTTTTTCCAGAGTCTTTTGTGTCATATAGGCTACTAAAAGTTCAAAACAAGTTCAATTTAGTAGCATTGCAAAGTTAAATTCTAACATTCTGCTTTTAAAAATGCTGTGTGTTAGCATTTGTTTTTTATTTCTTCATTACATCAGCCTATTAATATAGAAGGCATCTGGCTCACTGTTCTGGACGTGTGGATCTGCCATTTGCTAATGGCTAGACAAGTGATTCTGATCTCCTACCCTATCAGTACCTATAAAAGTCCCATAAACGGACTTCAAACATGTTCACTAGAGGACATAGCACGCCACTGAGGTATTAGACAGTATCTGCGACCTGACGTACATCAGGAGAGAGAGAGAGAGGGAGAGAGGCCCATGCTGAAAACATTTGCCTAAAGTGTTATCAGACATAGATAAGCTCCATCTAGAACCTAGAACCTTTTTTCAGCTCCAATAAAACGAAATGAAAAAGAAAAACATTGAAAGCAAGCAAATACGGAGTCATTGCATATGATGGAAACTGTTGTTTTGATCTCATATTGCATGTTTCTTTGCAAACTAATTCTGTCCAGAGATGAATACAGAATTACTTTCGACCGCAGCCGCAGAGAGAGAAAAAAAAAGCATTATAATATAACAATGTTTGAAAGTATTTTTTGAGCTAAATAATGATTGCAGACTCGATCCAAAAATACATAATGAAACGAACTATGATGTTCCTTCAAAGTTTGATCTTACAGACACATTCTCTCTCTCTTTATCCTACGCTCTTTGATTCTCCAATTTCTATTTTCATCTGTTAATCTATCCTCGTGAAATTGCCTTGTTTTGTTTTCCCCTTCAGTCAGAACTGTTCTTTCCAAGTTAGACCCAAAACACACACAGGCCGTGCTGTACTCTTTCTTTTGGTCAAACTCTGTCGGTTTAAAGCCATTAGGTTCTCCACACTCCTCTAACGCTCTGCCATTCATTCATTGCTTCTTTCCTCGTATCTGCTATCTATTTTCATGCGTGAGCTGCCAGAGCAGTGTGTGTCTGTTTACACATCTCCTCCACACAATCCACACACACTCAGTTTTCAAGTGGGCCTCGGTCTATTTGCAATTCATCACGATATATTGCTCTTGAGCTTCGGCACAGTTTACACACAGAGCGCTGCCGAGAGACTAAGAACTCAGTTTCTGGAATACGTTTTTGAGCAATAATTTAAGTAACAAATAGCTACAAAAACGAAATTATAAAAGATGAATGAGAACTTATTTAACGCTGTCTGGATACAAGACATTAATCTGTGCTACAATAAGAGGTTGCTCAATTGCTCTTCAAAAATGCTACTGTAAACCTGCTGAAAACATTTAATATTGAATGTATTGTTATTTTTGGAATGATTGTTATGATTTTAATACATATTATATTTAATACATGATTTTTTGATCATTAATCGAATTTGAAGCCATAAACACTATATTGTTCATAAAATCTGATATTGTTGATACTGGGGCAGTACCTTTTTATGGGACAGAATTGTACCTTAAGAAAAGAAACAAATTTGTACCTTTTAAGATCATGATTTGTACCATTGGAAACCAAAATGAACCTTTGTTTTTAAAAACCTGCAGATACAATATTGTATACTTTGTGAAAGGTACCACCACAGTGACAAGACACTTTGTACTTTAACAGTATCAAAAATGCTTACCAAACATTTATTAAAATGCCTTAAATATTTAGTTTACAATACCTATAGTTTTATGTTTTACCAGTTGTTTTGTATTATTGCATTATAGAACTAAAAATGTATGTTTATAAATATCTTTAAACATATACTTTTAAATGATGATTCTTGTTTTAATATGGAAAATATTCATAAAAATCACTTTGCCTTTCCAGTCATATTTATTTTTATAGATACTGTAATAAAGTTCAACACTTTTGTACCTTTTATATGAGAACAATTGTGTACCTTCATTTCAGTCGTATCATAAAAGGCACAGAACAGTATCATAAGAGGTCTTTTCAGTATCATATAAGGTACAATTTTTACAAAGGTACAAAACTGTTCCTCAAGGAACATTATTTGTACCATCGTGTACCTTTTTTTCTGAGAGTGTATGAGGCATTTGTAGCTGACATTAAATAGGTTTAAGAAACTGTCCTATTATATAATATTATATTATATTACATAATATTACATTATATTATATTATATTATATTATATTATATTATATTATATTATAT
>CAIGQQ010032764.1:4166633-4188619 GCA_903798035.1 Danio albolineatus | reverse complement strand
AAAAAAAAAAAAAAAAAAAAAAAAAAAAAAAAAAAAAAAAAGATGCTGTTGGAGCAGCACAAGCATGTTGCTCCGGCAGCATCTGCGTAAAACAACAATTATCCACAATCCTGTTCACAAACACATGCACAAAATTTGGAGTAAAAAGTTTGGAGTTAGGAGTATATGCTATATGATGCATATATTGTTTCTGACAGGTCAAACTGACAGTGTTTCCACTAACCCCATGTTATAACACTCCCTGGCCACTACCCAATTTATCTTTTTAAAAATATTACGTGATTATTTAGCATGACAGTAACACTGGCAGAACTTTCACCAAACCGAGAGCAATGAACCCAAGTGTTCTTGATTACTATTTTTTTTCCCTGCCGGAGCAACATGCTTGTGCTGCTCCAACAGCATCTGCGTAAAACAACAATTAAGTGTTTATGTGAACTAACCTAAATTCACTTACAGGACAGACAAAAGTTTGATGACAAACTAAGATGTTTGATTCAACTTAAAGGAACAGTTCACACATACATTAAATTGACTCACCCTCAGGCCATCCAAAGTGTGGAGTTCTTACTTCTCAGTACTCCTTCTAGTAAAGGATGCGGTCTTTGGTCATTCAAAACATTTTGTGAGTCATAAAAACATACAGAGGTAAAACTAAACTAATACTTGTGCCTCCTGATGATGCATTCTATCTACAAAACTTTATGGGTACACAGTCCATTTAAAGGTTGCTTGAAGGGCTTTGAAATGTGTGTTTTACTTGATTTTGGATGTCATTTCAACTGAAACATGAAGACAGTGCGGGTCATACAGTAGCCCTTGATCTTCTTAAAAACAGCCAGTAGCATTTTGTTGTGTCACAGCCCTGCCAGGGAGAGTGGTTGAGCTCAATCACATCAGATGAAAAGCAAATGACAAGAGTTTTGAAGGGGACGGGGCATGTCAGATACTAGAGAGCATTTGACTGGTCAGAACATTTCATGAGAAACTGGAACATAAAGTGACGTCAATTGTTGATGCAAGTAGGAAAGTGACAAATAAGCTTTAGATGTTTAAATTTTAAATGAGAATTTATCAGTGTTTTAGAGCACACTAAATTATATATAACCTCAAAACTAAAACAATTGATTCAACAACAAATTGATTCTTAAAACTCACGCTCCTTCTGAAAACATATATACATTTCACCAAATATGCACCCAGGAGGTACGTGCAGTTTTTGTTTTCGCGTCTCCACCAGAGGCCGCTGTCTACACATTTTGAGATCTTATGCTGTATTCACACCAGACACGGCAAGCGCGGCAAAATCGCGCTATTCGCACGTAAATAGGCGCGTGAACATTTAAGTTTACTCGCTTCATTCGCGTGTACAAATCCCCTTCATTAGCGCGTCATATTGACTTGAGAAAAGACGCGGATTTGCGTGATGGGCAGGGCTTCTGTCTATGGCTTGGTGACTGTAGCTTTATTGCTAAATGGCTAACAGGTCATTTATAGAGAGAATAACTGTGTTTATATGCTTTATGAAGGCTGAAAAACAGCGTCGATTCGTTTGGAGCTGTATCTGAGTCCACTAGATTATTTCAGAGGTGCACCCAGCTCTGTGATCTTATAAACTCCTCCAGAAACTGATCCTGGATGATGGAAGCTTTCAGCGGTGCTTTTGATTGAGCTGAGCCGAGTTTGATAAACTGTTGTCGGTGTCGGCGGAAGGATTTTTCCCCAGAGACACCAACAACAGGCTCTACGTCATAATCACACCCCCACAAGAGCAAGCTCCTGATTGGTTAACGCGGCACGAATGTCCGCTGAAGTTCAGATTTTCAAACTGGAGCGAATTGCGCATTAAGCGCGCCAAATGCTCAATTCGCGGATGCCATTCGCGCATATCACGACACAGGATGCCTATTCACGTCTTTGCATTGACTTAACATGTAAATACTTCGCGCTTGACGCGTCTTCCGCGTCTGGTGTGAACGCAGCATTAGACTTCTCTGGAGAGTGCCATTCACACCTGCTATTCTCATGTAAAACCGACTGAACAATCCCCTCCCCGACCCCAACTGATAGTGTTTTAGAAAAGCACAAATTGACCAGCGGCCACCCACTTCCCTTAACCCAACCGAGAGTGTTTTGAAAAGCAATCCAGAAAGAGAAAAGCCCTCGCCTGGTTTTTACCATGTTTTCAGATTTGACCACATTCTCACCCTGTTATTTACTTGCTTATTTTATTTTATTTTTTAGCTTTTGTTTTTGTCTTAACTGCTTTCTGGTACCGTTCTTTACCAGACTCCAACCTCATCGTCGCGGTCCACTCTTCTCTGCATGTCAAGTCTGCCAACATACATTGCCAGCCACTGGAAAAACTGCGAACAGCGGGAAAGCTGTCCATACAGAGGTAAGCAGTCTGCTGCTAGAATGACAAGAAATGGCATCATACCGCCCGTAGTGTTTGTTTTAAAGACGAAATGCAGCCATACGTACTTCTGGCTACATAATTCATACATAATTCACGATCTCCAGATATGTATATAGGGCTACGTTTTTTTTAGAATGAGCCTATGTTGGATACAAACATCTAAAAAAACTTTATTTTGATTTGAAAACTTTATTTGGGACTTTATCAGTGAAACACCACAGTGAAACTTTCACCAGTGTAAGTGCCAGACAAAATCCAACCACTGTTTCCAGCATGGCGAATTGAAAAGGATTAGCATCAGGCCATATTTAACAGCTCTTTAGCTGCAGCTCTAATTTCCTGGTGCTACCTTGGTGTCAACATGTCCTCTCATTAAAATCTCAAATCCATTTTCTGATGTCATTAATGCAGTCTGTCTTTAAGTAGGACTTTGGGGCTACTTGAAAAAATCCACAGACAAGATTTGTTAAATCCATTGGGCCTTGTGGAAAATATAAACTGCTGAACAATTACACCCATTAGAGATTGTTAAAAGTGATTCAATTAGGGTTGTTCAAATGACCTAAAACACAAGTCACACAACGTATACCCTCAGCAGCTTTTCCACACCCCCCAAAGACCCTCACTGTGTCGGATCTGAATGACATTAGTGTCTTTGGAGCTGGCAAACCCAAAGTCTTGAAGAATAATTGTGTGTCGGTTTTACCACCGTTCCTTTCTTTCCCAAGCAGTGATTTTCTTTTAAAGATGGTTTCCTAAAATACATCAATGCCTGTGAAGTATGCGTGTCGTGTTTTGTTTAGTAATCTACTGGGTCGCTGGCTCTGGGTTTTGGCACGCTGTTATCTTTTCAGGTTGCACTGTTTTCAGAGGTAATACTGCTCCTTTTTTGAAGTGGCTGCTTATTCGTGCGGTTGCTGTTTTGAGGTTGGACGCTTCCTGACCTCATATTAAGAAGCTTGTGTGCATGCTGACAGCGCAGGGTTTATTTTAGATTTGAGGAGAACAAAGGGACTTCAATATAACATTACATAGAGCACGTTTAGACATGCTGCTATTACGCGATTTTACAGATAGCATTAGCAACAACTAGCGGCAGCACATCAAATACGCAAAAACCATAAACGATTATGGCACGCAAGGATGATTGGCAGCAGTTTGATATATCTGGTCCGATCAGTTACCAGCACCTTCTCCTGCTGTGTAAAAATCCAAAGCAAAAAGCTCCCATTACACTGTCTCGAACACACTATATGAGCTGAAAAAAGTCAGATAATCATCAGCAGTTGGCCTGCCGCTGTACTCCCTCTGTCTGTCTTTTCCCGTCTCGGCCTCAGCCTCCTCTCTCTTTCTCTCACCCATGTTGGGTGCTGAGAGCTTGATGAACACATCCTGATGAAAAGTCAAGGATAATATCATTCTTGGGCCAGAGCCACAAGCCTCCCAGGCAGGTTTAAACCCAGAAAGGAGAAGGTCTAGATATCTACGTGTCCAAGTATTTGACGTGTGTGTGGGAGGTCGGTAAGGTATACTTAGTGTATACATTTAGATATTCTCATATCAGACTCATTTATTGGTATCATATTTTCAATGATAATATAATGATGCCTTTACTATTTCTACGGCCTAAAGGGCTAAGCCAATAGATGGCATGAGTGAGTTTCTTCATAAGGGAGTCGTTGAATTGTTCACAACAATTCAATCCAAAACTCAAGGCAAGAGCTGCATATGGAAGTGCATTATGTTTTTTTAAATAAGGAATGATTTTGCTCTGTATTAATACGTTATGTTCAGCCTGATCTCACGAGAAAACGTAAGCAGTTTACATTTTGCCAGTTTAGTGGCTAATTCGTACGAATTCGTACGAGTTCAGTCGTACGGAAATGTACGATTTAAAAAAGGAGGCATGGCACCCAACCCCAACCCTAAACCCAACCGTCATTGGGTCATGAGCAAATCGTACTAAATTGTACGAATTAGATTGTACGAATTCATACGAATTAGCCATGAAAAGTTGCGAATTGCTGTGAGATAGCATTGTTATGTTTGTAATGTTATGTTTGTGTTCTACTGTCATGCTGAATGGTTCCAAGAACAGTGTGGTTCTAGCTGTGTTTTCATGTGAGCCTGGTATGGCACGGCATGATTAACAGTGCTGGGCACGTTCCTTTAAAAGAGTAATTAGTTATAGTTACTAGTTACTTCTCACAAACAGTAACTGAGTTGGTTATTGAGTTACATAATTATAAAAGTAGCTAATTTCCAGGAAAAGCAACTGTTGCGTTACTTTAAAAAGAATCCAATTTGTCAAATGACTATGAAATAAATATAAAATATTGTACACTAACCCAGCGGTTCCCAAACATTTATTGCCCGAGACCCTCTTTTCCCTTGGAAAATATTGTACGGCTCCTCTCCACATTTACTAATATTATCACTCTAGTTTGCAGTAGGTATGACAAAAAAATTGTTTTCAAACAAACAGTGTGTTTATTACTATATCTAGATATGTTTATGCACAAATAATAGCCTAATTAAAAAAATCTAAAAGCAAAACATCAGTATTGGGTACACCTTGTATTGGGTACACCTTGCTGTATTGGGGATGAGTCATCCGCAAATGTCTTATTAATTTGGACGGCCTCATACATTCGTTAGCAAGAACTTTGGCGCAGATAATGCACCGTGGCTGGGTCAGGGACTCTTTGCTTTGAGAAAATGGAATAAAATCATAGTTCAATTAAATTAAATTAAATTAAATTAAATTAAATTAAATTCAATTCAATTCAATTCAATTCAATTCAATTCAATTCAGTTCAGTTCAGTTCGATTCGATTCGATTCAATTCAATTCAATTCAATTCAATTCACCTTTATTTGTATAGCGCTTTTACAATGTAGATTGTGCCAAAGCAGCTTCACATAGAAGGTTATAGTAAATAACTTAAATTCAGGTAACTATCTTGGTATTTCATGCATTTTGTATTTCCAGCATTGCTAGCGCTGCGACCTGAAATGTGTGGGGCTTCTTCACCTGTATGCTTGGGTTACTATTAGCTGTCGAAGGTTAATCAGTGAGACTAAGTCTTTTTTTGTGGAGGACGAATGACAAATTTGTCAATTTTTTGGTAAGCCAGGAAATAAAATGAACATGATCGTTTTCCTAATTGTCCACTGCTAATTTTTTAAAAAATATGACGCGACCCCCCACAGAGCTTGCTGAGGCCCCCTTGTGGGCCAAAACCCCCATGTTAGGAACCGCTACACTAGCCTACACTATTTTAATGTTGTTGCAGGACAATGTGAGAGACAACAGCAGCATGTCCTTAATTATACATCTAGATATCATTTTGTTTAATTATGTCTGAGAAATAAGTGTTTGCGGTGGAGAAAAAGGAAGTTTTATTTGCTTTGACGTCGTGGCTTCTCTTGCTTTTCTAGCAGAGATCATGTTATCACCTGCGTAGCCATTCATTTTGTGACAGCATGTGACGATGTGAGGTGCTTCGTTAGATTAGAATTACTTCTCACTGACGCAAAGAGACTCTTTTTTTTTTCTGGGTATAAGTTGCATGATTTATAAACATTCTTGCCTTTCACCTTAACGAGGAAAAGCAGTGCTTATATTTCCAGTTTGCACACGCTACCTTTGAACTTGTTGAATTTATTATCATTCTGACTCCTCGTCATTGGTGTGTGTGACTGACTATGTGTGCTTGTATGAACCAACGCCATACTCTGCCTCTGATTGGCAAATGATGGAAATGTACTCTATTGAAGCCAGTTATCACATTCACAGACACACCAATCATGTGTCCCGCCCCCGCCCCCAACACCCCCCCCCCCAGAGAAAGAGAGGTCCTATGGCTGAGAGATGCTGCTTGCATGCATGAAAACCGCTTCAGTGTTCTCAATTATAGTAACGCGCATTTTATTGTCAGTAAAGGTAACAGCACTGTAACAGGAAACAGTAGATTACTCTTTACTGAAAAATATCACCATTAGTAACGCTGTTTATTTATAACATCTTTACTCCCATCACTGATGATTACAAACCCTGCCATCCTTGGCATGGTTTGACAACCGTACAGTTCTGTGCCGTACAGTTATGTTCTCCATAGCTGACTTAATGGTAGTGCACTATTTCTTTATCTATTTATTGTTATTCAATGAAGTAAATATCAGAAAAAAATTGAAATATCTGATCATTGTCCATATCATTGTTTACATTACACTTGTATTACCAAGGCAATGTACTGGCATGGAATGAAATGTAATGGTTAACCAAACCATTTGACCCGATAGTGGAAAAGCAGCTAATGTAATCTTGACATACTACATTTGATATTTTGCCAGTCATAAATCCTCTCTTGTGGACTAATAGGTTTTCATTCACTCATTTTCTTTTCAGCTTAGTCCCTCTATTAAACGGGGGTCGCCACAGCAGAATGAACCGCTAACTGTTCCAGCATATGTTTTATACAGCGGATGACCTTCCAGCAGCAACCAATCACTGGGAAATACCCATACATACTCATTCACACACATACACTATGGACAATTTAGCTTGCCCTATTCACCTATAGCGCATGTCTTTGGACACCTGGAGGAAACCCACACGAACACGGGGAGAACATGCACACACATAAATGGCAACTGACCTAGTCGAGGCTTGAACCAGTGCCCTTTTTGCTGTGAGGCAACTCACTGCGCCACTGCTTCGCCGCCTAATAGGTTTGTAAAATGTACACTTTTCTGCACTTTTCATTTATTCTTTCATGAATACTTTAAATATGTACATCTTTTCTATATAATATGCATACAGAAGTCAGGGCATGTGCAACTATGTAAACTATTTAATTTAAAATGATAAAGTGTGTCCGTGGTTTTTAAAGATGTTTGCATTAAGATGTTTTTAATGCTGTACAAATGCTCTGGCGAAAATAAATAAGAGTGGCGTATTGCATGCCAGGCCAGTAGATGGTGATGTAACTTATGCAAATACACACTACACTCCAGTGCACATTTTAGCTGTGTCCAAAATCCCCATACTAATCAAGTATGAACTACATTGGAATTTGCATTTACATCGTACTTCACGATGGTTTAGAGTATGTTCTATGAATGTGATTAGTAACAATGGAATGGATGCTCTAGATTCCGCAATCATTATCAATCTTCCCATTTCAGCTGCATCGCTTTAAGCTCGTCCTTAAATTATCTTGTGAGGCCTTATGGCAGGGGTGTCCAAACTCGGTCCTGGAGGGCCGGTGTCCTAGAGAGTTTAGCTCCAGCCCTAATCAAACACACCTGAACCAGCTAATCAAGCTCTTACTAGATATGCAAGATCAAGGATGTCCAAGCTCTGTCCTGGAGGGCCGGTGTCCTGCAAAGTTTAGTTCCAACCCCAATCAGACACACCTGGGCTAGTTGATTAAGCACTTACTAGGCTTTCTAGAAACATCTCTGCAGGTGTGTTGAGGCAAGTTGGAGCTAAAATCTGCAGGACACCGGCCCTTCAGGACCGAGTTTGGACACCGCTGTGCTAGATACTTCCTGGCCGGTGTGTTGAAGCAAGCTGGAGATAAACTCTCCAGGACAGCAGCCCTCCAGGACTGAGTTTGGACACCCCTGCCTTATGGAATAGTAAAGTATCCATTTGATACACACTTCAGAAATATTGGCAGAAGTACAGTAGCAGGTCATCCAGGTACTTCTTGTCTACTGTTTTTCAAACACTATGAAATCCAACATACTAGTTGGCTTGCATATGTCTTTTTTTACATACATTATACGAGACAAATGTGAGATTTTGGAAGCACCGATCGTCATGTGTATCCGCCATTGTTGTTTTGGCTCACACATCCTCACAGGTCTATAAACTGAACACATAATTTGCATGCACAATGTCCAAATTTCAATCGTTTAGGCTCCTAAAATGATGTTGGCTGAAAGCATTACGTAAATGCACCCTCAGTCACTGAATCATTCACTCAATTCATTCAAAAACACTGATCCACGACGCAAACAACCAGTTGACAATAAAATCTGGATGAAAATAAAAAGATAAGTTTTGGAATACTGAATTGAAGTTTTTAATATTAGTGTTAACAGTGCACACAACAATGTATCTTGCTCAAGCACTACTTTAAACTCTAACTGTTAAAGCTCAGTCATAAAAAATTTTTTAATAATGGTGTGACTTAAAGATTCAGGTGTTACGCATTCCACATATTCTTTAAACGTTCTTTAAAACTGCCTTATTGTGAAGTGAGGCTGAAGGAATTCCCCTAACCTTTTTTTGAGCCTAGCTGCTTCGAGTTGATAGCATATTACAGGTGATTTTTTCCTATTGTAATAAATGTGCGTACTCCATAAAATATGTTAGCATAAGCATGGCTTGTCAGTAGCAATGCAGTCTTTATTAAAGTTGTTGAGCTCTTTATAGGAGACAGGTCTGAAAGCCGACCCAGACACTGTGGTATTTGTGCACTCATTTCTCTGTTTATTTATTGTTAGGGCAGCTAGTTATTTACACTTTATGGATGGGAATGTGAGAATTCATTTGAGGCCGTTAAACCGTTTAAGAGAAAAAGAGACAGAGGGAGGGAACTGGAACAATGAGGAGTGAGCAAGCAAACCAAAATCATCTAGTTATGCAGAGGCATTACATGACATATTTAACCTTTGAAGGAGCGTTACATTTTAAGGGTTTGTGAGCAAAACAGAACAGCAACTACTGTAGCAAACTAGAGTGTGTTTGTGTGTGAAACCCCCAAAAAGTTTTGTCCAGATCTTTGGTCTGTGTACTAAGTGAGTGTATCTTAACGCCCATTATGCTCTGCTCTCCATTTGGCCTTGTTGTCCTTTTGGGGGAAAGCAAAGCCACTTCTGATATTTGGAAGAAAATTTAACTAGTCATTAGTTTCTTTATGAAATACTCTAACCAACTGCCTAGGGAGCTGCGGGAGCCTTCCACTTCAAACAGACGCATTTCATTTTCATAAAAAATAGCACATGCGCAGGCACTTGCATTACATCGCTCCGTCCCACTACGACCTTAAGTAAACAGACCGAATTATGTTTTTATACAAATGAGACCGTATTCAATGTAATTCAATCAAAATCTAATAAGGAAATGGTTCCTGGTTGTTGTGAAGAGGTCAGATTACTCGGAGAGGGCAGAGATGGAGGTTTAGGTGAAGCATGACCGCAACATTTCTCAGCGTATTCCCCTCTCCGTTCCTTTTCCAAATATTAAGGGCTCAACTGTTAAGTGTGTGTTCGTGTGGCGACAAAACCCTCTTATTAGCTTTGCATCATTCCCTTGAGCAAATAGCAGTTGTTTGCACAAGTTTGTGAATAGATTATACAACATCTTTTAAAATATCTTTATTTTTTCTTACTCGAGACTAGGCATGGGCCGGTATAAGATTCTGACGGTATGTTAACCTTGAATAAAAATATCACGGTTTCACGGTATGACGGTATTGTGTTTACTGCTCTAAAATATGTTCTTTTTAAATGTCTGGATAAAAAACAAAACGTTTTTTTCCTTTGAACACAATATATTTTATTTTGAGAAACATTTACAGTATTTTGGGGCAGTAAACATGTCAGGCTAAATAATTCAAGTCAATCACTGACTTCTGCTGTTTTTTTTTTTGTTTAAAAAAACACACAGATTTCTTTACAATTTACACCTAAAAACTAATTTAAAAAATGTAAATAAAACAATCTTACACATACCTTAGGAGCGGAAAATTTTGGCGGTATGAAAACCTTGACCTTTACATACAGCAGTATACCTTGAAAACGGTTATCGTCCCGTGCCTACTCGAGACGAAATAGTACAAATTTGGTGGGACGATTAGACAGCAAAGCTATTTTTCATTACAATCTTTGTTTAGGTGTAGGATGTAGTTCTAAACAGATGAGCTGGATTGTGAATATCCTGACATTGGCCACCTGCTGAGAAATACCTTTAAACAAATGCATATTAGGGCCGTCAAGCAATTAGACATTTGCACAATATGGCGATTAATACTGTATATGCAGATGTCTAATGCGTGATATTGATAATGTTGTTGTGTCATTGATCATCATTTAAGTCTGAAAGCCATGCTCCCACCTGGAAACGAATAGAGCAGTGGTGTCCAAACTTGGCCTGTAGATCCTCTGTCTTGCAGAGTTTCGCTCTAGCTTATATTTAAAACAAATCATAATTACTACCAGCGATTCCTGGCGATGCATGGATGGTCTTATGAAGCAAAACAATCTCTCTGTGCTACCAACTGAACTTTATTTACAACTTAATTAGCTGTTATTCACAGCCTGGGCTAACCAATCTGAAATATGTACAGTACTACGAGTGTCTCATTCCATGAAGATATTTTTGTGGGTGTGAAATCACATGTGAGCTAACGCACTAAGGTTTGCTTACGACAGAAAGAGAGTTTTGAATATGTGTTTTTGTATCTCAAAGTGATGGCACCCACTGACTACCGTTATATGGATATCAGAGGACAATGGCTCCAAATCATTTTTAATGTTCTACTGAAAAAAGTCACCTACATCTTGGTTGGCCTGAGGGTTTGTAAATGAACAGGACATTTTATTATTATTTTGTTTTTTGTGATCTCTCTAATTGTGTTATTTCTCTTCCAGAATTATTTTATTAACACTTTAAATTGATAGCCCTAGTAAATGTGTAGGCCAAAGTACATTTTAGCTATGCTTGCTTCTCTCCAACACATTGGTCGTCCATCCAAATCTAAGTTGAATGTTCAATCAGAATGAGTCCATTAGATGGCATGAAGCTGTCTGTCTGCATTCATCTGCGTTCAAGTATACTTTGCAAACTGGACAAATAAGGCTGTGTGCAAAACGGAGTAGAACTTGGGAAAAAAAAACATAAAATAAACATACTGGACATGTCAGAAAAAAAGCTGATAAGAAAGCATCTGATGTATATATATCTCGCATTTTAAACAGACTACTTTAAACCATATAAAAACAGTACATATATACACGGTTTAATTCATTTATATTGTACTGTATATTCCTAAATCGTAACAGCTTTTGTTTGTTTTATATTGGTTTATTTAATGTTTTTATTATATCCAATATTTTATATCTTTAAATCATTTCAATATAGCTTAGGCTATATCTAGATCTATGAAATTGTGTTGAGCCAACAAAAGTGGACACGTAACTTGTAAAGTTTTATGTCTTTCTGTTGTATCCATATGTGAATACAAATATGTATTCATTGTTCATTCATTCATTCATTTTCTTTTCGGTTTAGTCCCTTTTTTAATCTGGGGTTGCCACAGTGGAATGAATCACCAACTTATCCAGCATATGTTTTACGCAGCGGATGCCCTTCCAGCTGCAACCCATCTCTGGGAAACATCCATACACACTCATTCACACTCATAAACTATGGACAATTTAGCCTACCCAATTCACCTATACCACATGTCTTTTGGACTTTTGGGGAAACCGGAGCACCCGGAGGAAACCCGTGCAGCCACGTGAGAACATGCAAACTCCAAATAGAAATGCCAACTGACCCATCCGAGGCTCGAACAAGCTACCTTCTTGCTGTTAGGTGAACATGCTACCCACTTCGCCACCGTGGCGCCCTGTATTCATTATATATATATATATATATGGGCGCCACGGTGGTGTAGTGAGTAGCACATTCGCCTCACAGCAAGAAGGTCGCTGGTTCGAGCCTCGGCTGGGTCAGTTGGCATTTCTGTGTGGAGTTTGCATGTTCTCCCTGTGGTTGCGTGGGTTTCCTCCGGGTGCTCCGGTTTCCCCCAGAAGTCCAAAGACATGTGGTATAGGTGAATTGGGTAGGCTAAATTGTCCGTAGTGTACGAGTGTGAATGAGCGTGTATGGATGTTTCCCAGACATGGGTTGCAGCTGGAGGGCCATCCGCTGTGTAAAACAAATGCTGGATAAGTTGGCTAAGTTTATTCCGCTGTGGCGACCCCAGATTAATAAAGGGACTAAGCCGAAAAGAAAATAAATGAATATATATACACACACACACACACACACACACACATTCTGCATGATTTATTCTACATCCCTAATCCTGCCCAATACCTACACTGTAAACCCAATTATAACCTTACTATTAAAAAAAACTGTGATTTTAGAATTGATTGAGCTAAAAGACATAGTTAATAGTTTGTTAATAGCAAGAGTTTGTACTTAAAATAAACTGTGACCAAAATTAAACGTATTTTTATAGCTGTAGCTATCCAGTGTTAATGTTTTTACTTGAGGACATCTGAGTTTGATGAAATGAACAAAGGAAGCGAACCACCAAGACCTATTGCTTGTTTGAAAGTGTTTACCAGATGGAGCAAACATTTCAAGAAAGTTCACTTTGATGAGCTGTTTTACACACCTGAAATGAACTCCAAACGAACTTTGTTTTGGTCTGATTTTATACAAAATGACGTCACTCTACAATTTTGCCTGGCCTTAAGAAGTGAATTGAGGTTTGAAGAGGCTTAGGCAGTGCGGTCTACACTTTTGAGCTGACAGGGCAGGAAAGACAGACGCTAGAGCACTAATTCTAATCCCAATGACTAAAACATGTCCTCTGTCCTCAACTCACCATGCCATAAATTCAGTCAAACACGCAACATTTGTTTAATGATGTTAGTTAGGCATGTCCTACTAGTCATCAACCTCAGAGAGAGAAACAGAGAGAGACAGAGATGGATGAAGAGGCGAAGTAAAAACGAAGGGTATAGCGGTAGAAACATCTGCACTGCTCGGGTTTAAAAAGGCCATATTTATTTTTGCTGATCAGTGTCGTACACTCAGAAGACAATGATTCTCATTTAGAGTCTCTCAGTTTATAGTCTGTTGAAGTAAACTGCACTTAGCCATACATGATAGACTCAACACAGGAGAATCAAGGATGACAAATGCAGAGGCACAGGAAATCAGCTGCAATCAAGCGAAATATTGATTCTAGAATTCAAATATTCAGTTCCGTTTGTCTCCAGCTTAATGTATTCAAATGGAATTTATTGTAGAAAGAGTGCAAATGTTATTTCTTACATGGTAGGAGTCAAGATGTTGGGTTTTTAATCACAGATGTTGGTCTGGTTTCACTTTGACATCATGAAAAGTTTGTGGTCAATGCAAGATTATTACTTTTTTATTCTGCTCCAAAGAAAAAGATATATAGCTAAGACTTTATGGTAGCACTTTATCTTACAGTCATGCGTGGCATGTCTATGCTATGTAATTATCATAGTCATTACATAAACTGGGTATTAACCACAGTAGGTATCTCTAAACCTACCGCTGTCCCTAACCTTAACCTTATGTTGTTACTTTATATTACCTAGTAAATTTACAGTATACATAATGTAAAATTAAGTGCAACTGTTTTTTCAATATGGTACCATGTGTAAACAATGACCAACACATTTATGGCTGTGCTTATTAATCTTTGAAAAATTTTATATTATGGTTAGTTATATAACATGGTCACACATTATATCCTCAGTATACTTAGACTAAACTGGCTGACTCTTAAGAATTTGATTTATTTTTTGCTCTCTTTACAAGCAAATCGAAATGCAAGCTTTGGGTAAACTCATTTTCAGGAAAGACGGAATATTGAACATATTTTATATATTAAAAATAAATCTAATAAATAATCTTATGGGTTTGGAACTATATAAAATGAGTAAATTATGCCATACTTTATTTATTTTAAGCTGTGCAACCATTAAACTGAGAAAATAAATTGAGAATATGCAACCTTTTGCCAGTAAAGCATTTATTTTGTGCATAGCATATCATTCTGAACATAAAATATATTTTTAAAATGTTATCTTATTTAAATTTCATCCCTCGTTCAGCAATTACCTTTATGTCTGCAGCAAATCCCTCAGCAGTACAGCAGACCTGTATTCTTATGCACTGATATACTGTATAATGAAAATGATTTATGCATAGATGTACACTACACCTGTCATACTGCTCGTTACCTACATTTCTAATCAGCCAATCACATGGCAGCAATGCATCTAGGCATCGTCAAGATGATCTGCTGCAGTTCAAATCAAGCTTTATAATAGGGAAGAAAAGTGTTTTAAGGGACTTTAAATGTTGCATGGTTGTTGGTGCCAGACGGGCTGGTCTGAGTATTTCAGAAAATGCTGATCTATTGGGATTTTCACGCACAACCATCTCTAAGGTTTACAGAGAATGGCCAGACTGGTTTGAGCTGATAGAAAGACAACAGTAACTAAAATGACCACTGATTACAACTGAGGTATGCAGAAGCGCATCTTTGAATGCACAACACGTCCTACCTTGAGGCAGATGGGCTACAGCAGCAGAAGACCACAATGGGCGCCACTCCTGTCAGCTAAGAACAGGAAACTGAGGCTACAATTTGCACAGGCTCACCAAAATTGGACAATAGAAGATTGGAAAAACAATGCCTGGTCTTATGAGTCTTAATTTCTGATGCGACATTCATATGATAAGGGTCAGAATTTGACAACAACAACATGAAAGCATGGATTTATCCTGCCTTGTATCAATGGTTCAGGCTGGTGGTGGTGGTGTAATGGTGTGGGGGATATTTTCTTGGCACTCTTTGGGCTCATTAGTGCCACAGCCTACCTGAGTATTGCTGCTGAACATGTCCATCTCTTTATGACCATATTGAACCCATCTTCTGATGGCTACTTCCAGCAGGATAACGCACCATGTCATAAAGCGTGAATCCTCTCAGACTGGTTTCTTGAATATGACAATGAGTTCACTGTACTCAAATGGCCTCCACAGTCAACAGATCTTGATCTAATAGAGCATCTTTGGTATGTGGAGGAATGGGAGATTCGAATCATGGATGTGCAGCTGAAAAATCAGCAGCAACTGCGTGATGCTGTCATGTCAATATGGACCAACATCTCAGAGCAATATTTCCAGTACCTTGATGAATCTGTCATGAAGGATTAAGGCTGTGTTGAAGACAAAAGGGGGTACAACACGGTACTTTTTAAGTGCACCTAATAAAGTAAGCAGTAAGTGTATATCCTGAGTGGCTCACAAATGAGGTTAAAAATATTTCATTCCTAATAACCACTGAGACAAAATATTTGTATATTGTAGTGGTATCTAAATTAACTTTTATTTTAGTCAAAATATCAAAAATCAACGATATGCACAACATCAAAAGTAAGGATTCAGGTTCAGATCAGGTAAAATAGTTTTTACAGAGCAGAATTGACATTTGAGTCATAATATGGCAAATTTCCACTGCTTGTTCCAGTAGTTTGGAAAATTGTACCGTTGCTTGTTTTGTTATTTTGCATTCATTATATCTGGTAAAGAAAGCACTGGACATTGGATTGATGCCGATAATATAAAACATGATTATTTTTAAAGATTACGTTTTATGGGTCTGTCTGAGCGAAACGCATGCTGCTGCTGCTGCTGTACTGTTGCGGTGGTCTGATTTTCCTTATCCAGCTTTAATAGGCAGAATTAATGAGGACATTGAGAGGAGCCATCACCATATTATTTCAATAACAAATAATAATGCAAAGTACTCCATCTCATCAGGGAATTACTGCACGTCAGTTATGCACAAAATCATAGTGACTAGCCGCTGCACATTTCCAGGTGCCCATTCACGTCACCATTGATTGAATTTATGAGCAATCTTTCACATGAATGTGACTGTCTGTCTTTGTCTGCTTGAAACTACCTCTAAACCATGTGCATTTTGTCAATTATTTTTTTTTGCAACAGAATAACTGTTGTGTTTGTGAGCATGAAAAGAAAACGAGAGAATAAAAAAATCTACAGCAAGCACTACTGTTTTAATCTTCAATTAGAGAGTAGCATGAACTTTTTTTAAAAAAAGATGTGCTTGTTATTCAGACATGCGGACATCGGTACCTGCTACATTCATGAATGTGTTGTATTCATGCTCTAAACCACTTCAGAGAACACAAACTGTGGAACATTTGGCATAGACACACATAGGAGAAGAAAGAGTTTATTGTTATTGCTAAAGTAGATGCTGTGATGAGGAAATTGAGGGAAAAGGCTGAAACAAGGGCGAACGAAGTTTATGTGGACTCCAAAGAATTAATTAATGACATGTTTAGCTTTGGCTAAATGCTTCCTATTATTACAGAGATTAAGTAAATTATAAATAAACACATCTGATCAAATTACTGTATACTCCTTGAGTGGGTATACTCAGGGGGTAAATTAGCTCATTTGTTGCAGCACGGTGGTTCAGATCGAGAGGAAGATATACTGTATATCTGTGTTGATTGTGGTCACTATTTTTACCCATATTTAGCCTTGTCATTGGCTAGAGCCAGGCGTCGAATGTTGGCCACACAGCTGGCTGCCGCCTCCTGCAGAATCTCATCCGTGGAACCGATCATGACGAGCAGGAGCTGCAACAGAGAGAGGAATGTGTCAGAAACAGCCATCATAAAGTACAATCCAATAATGAAAACTCTAGCCAACATTCTCCTTTCATTAGACAGAACGAAAACCGCATAGCTACAATAACAGTCATTCACCAAGGCCTCTTACAGCAGTTCTTTCCTGGGGCTTGAAGGAGACATCTAATCTGTTATTAAGCTATAAATGCAACTGTTTGCACACTGCAGACGTTTGCCAGAGGAGTTTACAGCTCCTGCGGCTGCCAAGGCCCGCTGCCTACTGGATGGCAAAGCACCGCACCGGCTCATTAGCTTACACATCGGTGTGTTTGTGTGTTTAGTTGTGTTGAGTGAACGAGACGAGGTAGAAAGTGGGAATATAGCATGTGTGAGTGAGTATATTAGAGTAGTTGTGTTTGTTATTGTAATGAATAGGTTTAGTAGCTGTTTATAAATTCTCCTCTCCTCCATAAAGTGCTGTAGAGAACATTTGGCCACAAAATCTGGTCACGCCCTCCCTCAGATCAAAGGTCATATTTGATCCCTTGTGTAACCCGCTTCTTTTGATCCACACACTCAACACTGGGCTCCCAAACTCTAAAAAAGACCACTTTCCGGAACATTCTGTCTATGTAGTAAAACATTTTTCAGTTTATTGTACAATGAGAGTTACTTATTATACTGTCACATAAAGTGAACCTAAGGGGTAGTGTTTGTGGCAATGCCACACTGTGGTTAAGTTATATTGCATGGTATAATATAGTTGTCTTTCTGTCAAGGGAGGGAGAGAGAAAGAAAGACAGAAAGATTAGTGGTGAGTTTTGTTCCTAAATCTAAATAAACACAAAGTGTGGGCAAATATACTGGCACGATGGGCATTCTAAATCTGTTTGGTATGTGAGTCCCTCACTTCATAGTAATAGGAAGTGATTTATTGAGTTTCATCATGTACATTCTTGCACATTTAGGTCAAGGTATACTTTACCATGGAAAAAACAGACTCTCTGAACCTCTGGACTGCTTAAAGGATGGATATGAATATGCTGTGACAAACAAATTGACCATAAATAATATTATTTATTGTTTACATATTCAATTAACTCTGTTGTGTGACGCTGCGAAAAGGGGCCGAACTAAGCAAGATGATTAGGCCTTTAAAAAAGCGAGCGATTGCTCCATATTTTCAATATCTGTATAGAGAGGTCATGTTTTGATCTACTATTAGTAAACACGTGATGTGATTTTGCATGTCCAAGACCAAGTTTGAACTTTCCAAACACAGCGACATGCAAAACTTGATGCACGAGCTTGCGTTTTCCGGTTTGAGACGAAAAGTGCAGTGTGGCTGCAGCTTTAGCCATGACTGTCCACAAACCAATAGCAGAGAGCTTCTGTTTTTCACCTGTTGATTAAAACAGCTGTTGTCAATGAATCGGGGTAATTAGGATGCTTTAGAACAACTTGGACTATTTGAAATGGTATGGAACTTTAGATTTTCTCATAGACTGGGACAGTTATGATTCATTTTGAACATGCCACATTTTGTTCAAATGTAAATAAAAACTGAGAGTTTTTTCCACAATGAGACAACTTGCGTTCATCTTATTATCTTTAGGGAGACGCCTGTGTCTCATTTCCGATCCAAAAAAACTTGCTGGTTGAATAGAGGTAACTGTATATATGTGTGTATGTATATTTCAAGAGTTCACACTTAGCCGATGATTGATTATAAAACTTGTTTGGCATGCTGTCCTGGGAGAGAGCCCTGAGCTCATAAGATCCTCGAGCCCAGGGCTCCCTCCCGTTCGCAAGGTGAGAGGAGAGTTTGAGCTCAGGAAGATCTCGAGAACTCCCCTGCGGGTAGCTAATGAACAGATAGTGGTCGCTATGAAAAGATAACTACTTACTAGGAGCATGTCTTTGGTGCCGATTTGTATTAATCAATTAACTTAAGTTGCATGCGTTTGGACGGTGGGAGGAAACCAGGAAACCCGGGGGAAACCCACGCGAGCACGGGGAGAACGTGAAAACTCCACACAGAAACGTCAGCTGGCTTGGTAAGGACTAGAACCAGTGATGTTCTTGCTGTGAGGCAACAGTGCTAACCACTGGGCCACCGTGCCACCCATCTAGGAAAGGAGGAGGAGTAGGGGTGGAAGGGGGGATTCTTCAAAACGAAGGAGGCTGTGATTTGGAACTTAGGGTATATATAGTGGCTTAGGATTTATCTGATTGGTGAATCATAAATTGGATAATGCGGGACCAGCTACGAGCAATCATCTGCTCGTGATCCTCTCAAAATCAGTTTATAAATAAACTTCACATATGTGTGTGTATGTAAATTCTTTGTAAAAAATACTGGTGGAAAAAGGATTGGGTTTTGTTAAATTGTCCAAAACATTTAGATGACTTTTACACTACATGGCCTTACATGGCCTTTTACAAAGAAATGACTAAATTAAGGGTAATTTATCATGATAAATTAAAATAACTGGTCACACTTTATTTTGATGGTCCGTTTGTTGAATTTAAGTTACATTGCAGCTAATTCTCATTAGATTATAAGTAGACTGTTAGGGTGGGGTTAGGTTTGGGGAAACTTTGCAAAGTTTCTTATAGTCAGTTTGTCTGTTGAATATCTGTATCAACAGATATTAAGTAGACAGTCTACTAATACTCAAATGGACCATCGAAATAAAGTGTTGAAGCGGTTTTGGCTAATAAAGTGGGTTGGGCGCCAGGGGTAAAACCCCACTACAGTATCTCGATTCTGTAATATAAAAACAAAAAAATATATAATAATACATTTCAACAAATGTATGATTTAATCCAGTAAACCAGAACCGAAGAGTCAATGTAACAACCAAATCAATATAATAAAATGAAATGAAAATCAATCCTTAACTTTAACACATTTTAGTTGAGCTCATCAAACACCAAATAAACAAACTTAAATGTCCAGGCCCAGGCACAATACCTATTAATTACCTTTTACAAAACAATCAATGGGTGATAAATTAACAATATAAATCAAATAAGTCACTTCAAAAAGAAAAAACAATATTAATCTAAATTTACCTACACACAAATAATAATAATAATAATCTTAAGGCCAAAATCAGCACACCTTAAACTTCCAAAACTCAATCTATGAGATTTTACATAGTAGATTTTCCATTTGTGCACGCTGAACAATCGTGGAATCAATGCACTTTGAAATGTCTCTCAGTTTGTATACGCTAAAGTAGATTTTCCATTTGTGCACGCTGAACAATCGTGGAAACAATGCACTTTGAAATGTCTCTCAGTTCGTATACACTAAAGTAGATTTTCCATTTGTGCACGCTGAACAATCATGGAATAAATGCACTTTGAAAGGTCTCTCTACTATGGTCTTAACTAATACCTTACCAATTAGCATACAAACAATATATCAAACAAAACTCATAATATCACTTAGTTTAAAGAAGAAGAAAACATTTGCTTACCCGATCACCCGTTGATACTACTGGGCCTGGAAAACTGCATCACAAATCCCGATCACAAAAATGATCAAACACTAAAAAACTTTAACAATAAACAATGTTGTGTCTACAACAGCACAGTTTTGATGACTGTTAATTTAAATGTTTGAGCCCCCTGAATGCAAAAAATCTGTCAATACATATTGACTGGAAATGAATGCAATTTCTAAAACTGGCCAATAAACAATGAAGTTAAATAGAATGTACATCTTTAAAATCCTATTATAAGGTTTTCAGTGCTTGTGGATATGATTTTCATTAAAATGTCATTAAAAATGTCATTTCATTAAAATGTCATAAAAAGTGTGTAAGCTCAAAGTTTGAACTTTTTTTTCATGTTATACACACACGTAGCCAGTTTATTTAACCAACGGTGGGCTAAGACACAAAGAAGCAATGTATTCCCAGAATTCCCTGCTAAATGTTAAATAGTGAAGAATAAACAGATTGGAAGACTAATGCAAGCTTCACCGGATTCCTCAACTCAACTTACATCCATAAAAAACAGGGATTAGACGGCGTCTCTCTCGTCTTTATTTATTTTCAGCAGTCTGAATATATCAGTTATCATGTTCAGCTGGATTTGGGGTTAAAATAGATCTCAAAAGACCTCGAAGAGGCAAACGGATGCAAACATGAGGCTGCAGCAACATGCCAGCACGTTCAGACAAGCTGCTTTTGTGAGCAGTCAGAGGATGCCCGCGACAGGGTCAGCCACCGTTTGCCAGAGCTCATAGAGTGTTATTCAGCCGTGGCCAAACAGGGGCTCCTAGGGCCTGGAGCGGAGCCTCAGATAAGCACTGCTCTCTGTCTACCCCTGGCCCTCTCAGCTCTCCCAGCTGGTTCCTGAACAGACTATAATAGCCCACTTGTTAAATACTCCCAAACCTCAGTAACATGATAACTTGCCTCATGTTTGAAAAATGAATGAGAGCCTCTAAGACTTTCTTCTGTCTTTCACGCCGCAAAGGCGAGAGGATCCTGGCCTCCAGGAAGGGAGAGTGAAAACATGTTTTCCCAGGCTTCTCTTTCAGAGCAAGCACATGTACATCAGTTCTCACACATGCTATGTCACGCATGTAGGTGTTGCGGTGTTAAGTGCAGCAGCGGTAAGCTGGCGTTTCCTGAGGAGAGGGCTTTGAATGTTAGCAAAAGCCCCCTGTTCTCCCACTGCTCCTTGTTCTTGTTCTCTGCCCTCACTCTTTTTCTCGAGCTCTTCTAAATAGTCAAGGTTTCTTTGTCACTCATTCTATCGATCCACCAGGATTTAGGTCTAATTTAACTGTGTCCTGAATTTTTCTCATGACCTACACACAAAAACATGACAACCACTGTAAAAGAATTTGTATGTATGTATGTATGTATGTATGTATGTATGTATGTATGTATGTATGTATGTATGTATGTATGTATGTATGTATGTAATGTATGTATGTATGTATGTATGTATGTATGTATGTATGTATGTGTGATGTATGTGTATGTATGTATGTATGTATGTATGTATGTATGTATGTATGTATTTTTGTATGTGTCCATCCATCCATCCATCCATCCATCCATCCATCCATCCATCCATCC
>CAIGQQ010032764.1:4112817-4166623 GCA_903798035.1 Danio albolineatus | reverse complement strand
ATCCATCCATCCATCCATCCATCCATCCATCCATCCATCCATCCATCTATCTATCTATCTATCTATCTATCTATCTATCTATCTACCTACTTACCTACCTACCCGTCTATCTGTGTAAAAAAACATTTTATTCATCCTTTCATTTTACTTCGGTTTAGTCACTATTTCAGAGGTCGCACAGCGGAATTAACCACCAACTAGTTTACCAACTAGTCCAATTAATCTACTGTATACCGCATGTGTTTGGACTGTGGGAGAAACTGGAGCACCCGGAAGATACACAAATATACCAACTGGCTCAGCCAGGACTTGAACCAGCAACCTTCTTGCTGTGAGGTAACAGTGATAAACTTATTTCAGTTAATTGTTAATAAATAATTGTTTGAAATAACGTGTTAACATTTTTCATCACCAATTGTATTAATATGTTTAACATTGGAACCAAAGAGTTTGTCACTTAAAACTGTATTAAAGTGGGAAATATGAAGAGCAATTTTTCTAAAAGAAAATGCACCCAATAAGCAACATACGTTTTCCTTTTTTCTTTTAATTAGTACATTGCTCCTCAATTACACACCCTATGATTTATCCACGCTCTCTCTTCTCTTTCTCTTCTTTTCTTGTAGCCTATTCTTAAGCATTATGAATTTATATAATCTAAACACACCTCTTTTCTATACTCTCACACCTGAGATACCCTGCATTCCTCACCTTAGACGAAACAGAGGATCGAGTCATGCGGTTTCAAGACATAAAACACTCCAAACTTCAGACACATGCTACAGTAGCCAGATCAGAAACAGACTGAATAGTCTGAGTGTGTATGAGGACGTCATCTGCTTGCCATATCCACAGCAGCTCAACCTGCTATACACAAGCCATGACTAAAAGAAAACGTATGGAATATTTTCACAGGTCCAGACTGAATCATGCTCCTTTTTACATATTCCAAACAGATATCCTCATTGGCATCCACACCAGTTTGTTTTGAACACATAAACATGACAGGGGGGAAAACATACAGAAGAAACATAGGAGCACTTTCAAGCGCAAGTTCGTAGTCCACAAAAATACAGTCTAAGCCACACAAAACATAGCAGGATCTGGCAACTCGCACCAGCTGGAATCCTCTCAGATGATAATTACCATTCGTATTTTGTAATTTGTCTCGCTAAGGTATTTTTGCCTATGAAAGGGGTTCTTTAATAGCAAAATCTGGCTAAAGCTGTCTGCGAGGATTTATGGTTTCAGCAAACAATCTGCAAAGCTCTGGCGGTGTGCTGGAGGGAAAGCGAGAGCGGGTTTTCTGAGCATCAAACACAACCAGGCACATCCGAATGAAAGCTGTGAGATACCGAGTGTACATGTCAAATCAAACGGATTGAGTGTGTGTTTAATTACCACATGCTGCAGGACGCTCATACACAAAACTTGTTGAAAGACGTTCAATCCAAACCGTATTGGCTCCCAAGTGGGCAGAACTTTCACACAGTGTTTGTTTCTGAGCTGCACAGCACTTGTAAAATCATAAAAGGGCTTTTGTTTCAAAACCAATTTTAAAAAAGTTCTTTCATATTTTATGAAATAATCAAATGGAAAATTACAAGTTGTTTTTTTAGTTTAAATTGAAGAAAATGTAAAAAGGCAGAATTTATAAAAGCTAGTGGTGTAGAGACCATCTCTAATGTATTTTCCAGTGTGAAGTATTTTCTTCTCAATGCTTAATTTCCTCTGCTAAAGCTTGAGGGGACTGAGTTCTACACCATTAAGAATGTCGAGCACCAAAGTTACAGACAGAACACAAGTCTGAGGGCACAGCATGCAAAACGAGAAAAGGAGAGAGAGAGAGAGAGAGAGAGAGAGAGAGAGAGTGAAGGAAATCATTACAGCTCTAAACTGCTGGGTGTACAAGAGCTTCTGACTCTGAAATACGATTGCAATAATAGCAAGAGGCAGTCTTGAGTTTTACACCCCTTCATAAATTAAACTGCAGTGCAGACATGGTTCCCCGATAAACTCTGTCTCGAAACTCATTCGTAATGGTAGGAAATATTGTTTTAACACATCTCCTGTCACAATAGCTCATATATCATATTTGAAATGTACAGTTGTGCTCAGGTGGTGGCTGACAACATGTCAATCAGAGCAACTTAAAGAGATAATGAGGGTGCAGTTGACGGCTGTTTGCTTCAACATTTGCAGACACACTGAGCTGTCCAGTTTTTGTCATTGCTTGGCAAAAAAACTAAAACATTGGCCTTAACAACTTTTTGCAAATTGGACATTACTCTTTTGGAACACCCAAAGTTCAGTCCAGCCTCCAATTATGGGCTGAGCTGAACCACAGTCACTGCACCAGCACATCAGACTAGCAAGCCATTAAAGGAACATGGGAAAAAATATTTGGCTGCAACACCACAACCACTCTCATAATTTATATCCAGTTGTTATTGGGGGTGTGGGGGAGGCTTTTTAACTGTATGTACGAGGTCTCGGCTGTTTTCTCATGTGAAAATCTCATTGCGAAAGCAATATGTGGTTAAATTTGAATATTGGCAAAACAAGTTTTTTTCCCTCCCAAACAGAATTGCAGTGTACATGGTAGAAATAAAATGTCAAACATCTTTTATTGAATAATACGCAGTTCAGCAGTGTTAACTGCAATCCCAGACGTTGGGTATACTATAAAATATTCAGAGACGAGGCCTTGTCCAGTCTGAGTACGTTACATGGCTAGACTATCTTAAGAAAAGAATGATGAATTTAACGACTGCAATTACATGCTACACACACTGTTTACTCTAAGAATGCACAACAGCAGTCTTAGAGATTTCCACTTTTGCAGTACCCTTAAAGTGACAACTTTGTACCTAATACAGTATGCCTCTAAAAAAATCATGATTACTTCAGGGCCTCCAAAATGTGCAGCCTCGACATACAGTCCTGAGCATGTTCATTAAAGTATGTGGCATAAACTGTATGAACTCACCTGGAGGAGTAAGCAGTGTGTTGTGTTGCTCATTAAAATTATCCATACTCATGTTTATCATAGATGATGAAATATATTTTTAAAAATTGTAATCATTATCAGCTCATCTGATTTTGCACCAAAACATCAATAGAATGAGGGGGTCTCGCCTGCTAGGTAGCAAACTCTAGTTGTGATGAGAAAATCTGAGCAAAACAGCAGCATTTCTTTTTATAATGCTTCTCAGAATGAATCGTGGGTTAACCTGAAGCAAAGAAAATGTGAATATTAGAGGAACAAATTAAAGAACAACTGTCCAAAACAACAATACAGTTCTGCTTAAAACGATAAACAATATAAAAGCAGCTATCAAGAATGATACTAAAAGCACAAAGCTGTTATCTATGTTGAAAGATGATTGATATAAAGAGAATTCTGAAACTTAAACAGGCTCTCTGACCAAAGAGATGAGAGTTTACCTACACAAGAAAAATTTTGATCCAGTAAGAAATATTGCCTTAATAAAAGATAAAATTACAAAATTAAAAAATTTTAATTCTTATTTTGAAAAAAAGCAAACAATATACAGGTATGAAAACGTCTCAGGTTACGTATGTAACCATAGTTCCCTGAGAGGGAACGAGACACTGCGTCTAACCAGAACGCTAGGGGAACACCTCTTTTATACGCGTCTTGAAGCACATGTGAAATCAATCTAATGAAATTAAGCGGTGACGTCACCACGCGCGGGCACGCGGCGACGTGAACGTCAGACCAGAGTGTATAAAAGCCTGCTTTAAGCACTCATTGATAACTTCAAATTTTGCTTGAAAGAAGTAACAGGCAGGAGAGAGTATGGCGGAAGACGCAGTGTCTCGTTCCCTCTCAGGGAACTATGGTTACATACGTAACCTGAGACGTTCCCTTTCTAGGGAACTTCAACACTGCGTCTAACCAGAACGCTAGGGGAACGCAATACCCACTAGGCCAGACTCACTGCTGACTGTGAACGCACATTTATGCAGTGAGAACAGAGGTATATCCAGTTGGTAGTGACGCACGAATGTATGTGGCGTCGACCACCCTGCCGCCAAACAAATATCCGAAAGGGCAGAGCCCGAAATCGAAGCTTTTGAGGCCGCTACAGCCCTCGTAGAGTGGGCCCTGACAAGCTTAGGAGCTGTCTGTCCAGCGGCCTTATATGTAATTGTGATAGCCTCAACTATCCAATTACTTATGGTCTGCTTATTGGCTGGACTCCCCCTCTTTGAGGATCCAAAGCAGACCAGTAACTGCTCACTCTTTCTCCAGTTAGCAACCCTGTGGACATATGTATCCAGAGCCCTAACTGGGCAGAGCAGATTTAGTCTCTCTTGGTCCGACGACTGAAATGGGGGCGGATTAAAGGCCTGTAGCACAGCAGGTCTCGCCACATGGGTGGGAACCTTCGGTACATACCCCGCTCTGGGGTAAAGAAAGGCTTTAGTCATGCCCGGAGCAAACTCCAAAAACGAAGGTGCAACCGACAGAGCCTGGAGGTCACCAACCCTTTTCAGGGAAGAAATAGCTAACAAAAAAGCTGTTTTCAATGTCAGAAATTTATCTGACGCCTCTTGTAATTGCTCAAATGGGGGAACAGAGATGCCCTCAAGCACCAATGTTAAGTCCCAGGTCGGTACTCTGCGTGTGCTGACAGGCCTTAGCCTTATAGCTCCACGGAGGAAGCGACGAATTAGCGGATCCTGCCCTAGTGACTCATCATCTAGGGGAGAACGATAAGCCGCTATGGCTGCCACGTACACTTTTAGAGTGGATGCAGCCAGCCCAGCAGACAGGCGATCTTGGAGAAATTCCAGCACTGAGGCTACCTGACAACTGACTGGGTTCAGCTGGTGTTCTGTGCACCAAGCTGAAAAGAGAGCCCATTTGAGGGCATAAAGCTTCCTTGTGGAGGGAGCCCTGGAGCTTAGTATGGTCTGAGCAACCTCGGTTGACAAACCAAACTCTATGAGGTGGGCCCCCTCAGAGGCCACACCCACAGTTTCCAGAGGTCGGGGCGAGGATGAAGTATCATCCCCCCCGCCTGGGACAGAAGGTCCCTCCTGATGGGGATCTCCCACGGGAGACCCGCCAGCAGGGCTATGAGGTCTGAGAACCAAATTCTTGTTGGCCAAAACGGGGCTACCAGTAATAACTGGACTCCGTCTTGACGGACCCTCTCCAGGACACCTGGGAGCAGAGCAACCGGGGGAAAAGCGTACAGACGTAGCCTCAGCCACGTCTGTACCATGGCATCCAGTCCCAGTGGGGCTGGATGCAATAGAGAAAACCATAGTATGCACTGTGTGGTCGCTTGGGAAGCAAACAGGTCTACCTGCGCTCTCCAGAACCTTTTTCAAATGGTCTCCACCACCTCGGGGTGAAGTCTCCATTCCCCTGATCTCACCCCCTGTCTCGACAGGAGGTCTGCTCCCATGTTCAGGTGGCCCAGAACATACATTGCTCTGACAGACAGAATTTTGTTCTGGGCCCACAGGAGGATCCGATGTGCCAGCTTGCATAGCAGCCGAGACCTCAGACCCCCTGATGGTTGATGTAAGCGACCGCCGATTTGTTGTCCGTACGGACTAGAACATGGCGGCCCCTTAGATCTGGGAGAAAGTGTTTTAAGGCCAGAAACACAGCCATCATCTCCAGGCAGTTTATGTGCCAAGAGCGATGTTGTTCTCCCCACTGTCCCGCTGCGGGGAGTCCCCTCAGGGTTGCTCCCCAGCCCGTGAGGGAAGCATCTGTCATAAGCATTACGCGATGACAAACAGCTCCCATCACTGGGCCCTGAGACAGGAACCAGGGCTTTTTCCACATCGCTAAGGCTCGAAGGCAGCGCCGCGAAACCTTGATCATGCGGAAAGGATTCCCCTTAAGGGAAAACCCCCTGGATTTGAGCCACCACTGCAGGGGGCTCACGTACAGCAGGCCAAACGAAATCACGCTGGTTGCTGCTGCCATGAGGCCCAACAATCTTTGAAACTGTTTCACAGTGATGACCTGGCCTAATTTGACTCTGTGTATGGCTGACTGAATCGAAGCGATTCGTGGCGGGGACAGACGTGCTCACATCGTCATGGAGTCCCATAGCACACCTAAAAAAAGTGGTCGTCCTGGCTGGAACAAGCACACTCTTTGCGGTGTTCAGCCGAAACCCCAACCTTCTGATATGGGTGAGAACGACATCTCGATGTCGAACTGCCATATCGTGAGACTGAGCTAGAATTAGCCAATTGTCTATATAGTTTAGGATACATATACCCTGCATACGAAGTGGAGCTAGTGCTGCTTCGACTATTTTGGTGAAGGTTCGAGGTGACAGAGCTAGGCCGAATGGAAGAACCCGATATTGGAACGCTTCGCCCCCGAAAGCAAACCTGAGGTACTTCCTGTGTTGGGGAAGGATGGATATATGGACGTATGGGTTTTTCAGGTCTATTGTGACAAACCAGTCCTAGGACTGAATTTGTGACACCACATTTTTGATGGTTGACATCTTGAACCTGAGGGCCCTGACGGATCGATTTAGATTTCTCAGATCTAATATGGGACGTAGTCCCCCATCCTTTTTGGGAACTATAAAATACCGGCTGTAAAACTCCGATTCTCTGTCGAGTGGGAGAACACGCTCTAACGCGACTTTTCTTAACAGAGCCAGTACTTCCTGTTCCATAACCAGAGCCTGTTCTGGCTTCACTACGGTGGGTGTAACACCATTGAAGTGAGGTGGGCGTGCACAAAACTGTATTTTGTAGCCGTTTTTCACCGTGAACAGGACCCCCTGAGACACCATCGGCAGGTGTTTCCAGGCTGCCAAAAAATGTGCTAGGGGTACCCGTCTCTCGAGACTGGCCTCTGGTTGCTTTTGGGCCCTCCGAAGAGGGGGTGGGGCCCCCAATGCCCTCAGACACTGAGGAATGCCCACCCCGGGAGACATAGAGCCCCCCACCACTGTAAGTGGTGAGGTGGTCTGCCCTTTTCTCATCGGACCCTGGTTCAGGGAGGGCACCGAATGGTGCTCCCGATGAACGGGGGAGGGGCCCTGGGAAGCCTGACTCCCAACACGTCGGGACTTCCTTTTATCCTTCGCCTTCCTCGAAATTACTACCGTCCTTGTGGGTAGTTTCGAGGAAGGCTCAGGCTGAGAGCGTGCTCTCCAGGCCCTCTTTTTTTTGAGGGGGAGCCCGAAAAGCGACGCTCTCCTTTTGCACCGCTTGATATGAGGAGCTTGTTGACGGCTGGGGCTGTTCTTTAGCAGCCCCCCGACTTTTTGATTGCGGGGGGAGAAAGCCCCTGAGGGAGCCAGAGCGCTTCTTTACTCTGTCGAAGGAATCGGCGACGCGATCGACGGCGTCGCCGAATAGCCCTGCGCTTGATATTGGCGCATCCATAAAGATCGCTTTATCAGTTTCTGACACCTCTGTTACTCTTTGAGTAGGTCAGCCTGATATGCTTGCAACACTAACATAGTGTGCAAGCATCCAACAGACTGACCAGCCGTCATATATGCTTTGCCAACTAGACTAGAGGTGACTCTTAATGGTCTAGATGACAAAGAAGGGACCCTAGCTGATGTTAAATCAGTGCGAAGATGACATGCTAAATCTTCTTCTATAATTGGCATATTTTTACATGCTATTTCCCCCAGCCCACGAACCGCTGAATAAATAACCGTTCTAGGTGTCATTAAACGAGCTGAGTAAGGATTACTCCATGATTTTGTGACAGCATCATGCAGTTCAGGACAAAAGGGGAGGTCCCTCAGTGGAGGATCAATTCTGCTGGGTAATTCTTTTTCATCCAGCATACCCATAAAACGCAGCTGTTGCTGCTCATGTGCTGGCTGCCAGTCTATAATATTTTTCAAATCTGTCAGCAGCACGTGAAACAACCTCCACTAACTCCTTATATTCTACTGACTGGGGAGGCAGATGCCCCGCCCCTCTTTGCCTACGCTGCGTCGGCACGTCCGTTTCGTCGGCAACGGAGGAAGCCGCCCCCTCACGAGACGCGGAAGTAAACACAGAGCGTGCTTCCAACGCTCCCGAGGGAGGATTACATCTCATAGACAAAGGCAGAGAAAGGACCAGGTCCGTCTCTATCTTTCTCGTCTGCAAGATCTAACTGCGATCCCCATGATCGAAGTCTATGCTCAGCCTCGGCATGAGCGTGACCTGAACCACGAGGAGCGCGAGCCGCGGGCGTCTTCTCGAAGAACGCCCGTCGATTACGCAGCAGTTTACGGGAGAAAACATCACACATGCAGCATTCTCAAATGCTGCCAGTGCATGCTCCTCTCCCAAACACCTTAAACACATTTCATGTGTGTCACCAGCCACAATAAGACAGGGACAAGGAGACACACAGCGTTTAAAGTTTCTTTCTGCCATATTTTTTTCCACTAAAGGGTAAGTTTGTCAGTTTTTTTGTATTTGTGTATGCAAAGTCAGTAATGAATGGTCACAGCAAGAGGGTATTCATGTGCGTGCTTCTTGAAAGCAAAGAAGTTATCAATGAGTGCTTAAAGCAGGCTTTTATACACTCTGGTCTGACGTTCACGTCGCCGCGTGCCCGCGCGTGGTGACGTCACCGCTTAATTTCATTAGATTGATTTCACATGTGCTTCAAGACGCGTATAAAAGAGGTGTTCCCCTAGCGTTCTGGTTAGACGCAGTGTTGAAGTTCCCTAGAAAGGGAACCCCTTAGTTTAATGAGATGTCAATATATTATCCGGAACAACTAGTTTGCTACTTTAATAATCTTTTAAAGGAATAGTATGTATTGAATTGCCTGAGGGTGAATTAATAGCCCAATTAACTTTCATATTTGGTTGAAGTATGCCTTTATAGGTACCGGTACTATTTTGGATTCATTTTCCTTTGGCTTGATCCCTTATTTATCAGGGGTAGTCATAGCGGAATGAACTGCCAATTATTCCAGCATATGTTTTATGCAGCGGATACCCTTCTAACTGCAACCCATTACCAAGAAACACATACACAACTCTCACATTCACACACACTCATACACCACGGACAAGTTAGTTTACCCAATACCCCTATAGCGCATGTCTTTATACAGTGGGGGAAACCGGAGCACCCAGAGAAAACCCACACAAACACGGGGAGAACATGCAAACTCTACACAGAAATGCCAGCTGGCCCAGCCGGGACTCGAACTAGCAACCTTCTTGCTGTGAGGCGACAGTGCTAAACACTGAGCCACCATGCCACCAAAAAACTTATTTAAAAATTTTTTATTAAATGCATCCTTTGGTTTAACACAAAAACTAGCAGAGCTTGTTTGTGATGGTTAACCACTGAGCCACCTTGCCGCCCAGCTACTACTTTGGATCTTTTAGACAAATAAGGGAAGCAATGTCCCTTTCAGGGTTCCAACCAAGTGACTTGCTTCTGAAGCCCTAAAAGTAGTCAAATTTCTGCAGTGTGCAGAAGGGTTTGTTTAGGGGATATTGTAATCCCTCAGTTATATTATAGAGTTCTGTAATAAAATGCATTAGGTTTATTTTAAGCTGTTGCAGTCTAGAACTGTCACTCTAACAGCCACATATTGAAATGTTTGATTTTTGGCATTAACAGACAACAGTTTTCCCTAAATAACCCTGCAAGAGCTCCAATAAAACCTACATCACACCTAACACACAAATCCGTTTAGTTACTTGTAAATTGAGCAATTATTACGGAAAGTTTTTAAAGACCATGTAAGGCATTGTTGTATAACATAGCATGCATCTTTTGATTTGAGCACCACATTGAGAGGATTCCAGAAAGTGCCACTCAGACTGTATCCCAGCAGTGTTCTGTCAATCCAGACCAGTCTGCCCTGGCCAAAGCCATGCCACGGTCACATTCTGCTCCTTCTTCCCAGCAGCTTGCTGAGCAACCGTTCCCCACGCAACAGCTTTCAATGCTCAGCAGCCCTGGCATGCTAGGGCACAGGGGATAACTGGGGGGTGGTGGAGCAAAGCTCAGTATACACACTGATGTTTGCTCTACTGAATTCCCATGACAGCCAGAAAACGCTCTTACTTCCGCCCCCAAAAACCATCTCCCCAACCCATTTTGAAATAAAGAAAACATGCCTTGTTCTCTTGCCCTCATTGCTTGAAAACAGTTTAAAATGCATCCTTTTAAAGCGTATTAGTGATGTTTTTACATGTTGCAAGTTGCAATGTTCCGACCTCTTCTTGCAATATCGAGGGAGCTTATAACTAGTAATTCAAAATAAGAGGTGTAGAAGCAGGCGATTGGTGAAGTATAAACCATACCTTGACTACTCCATTTTCATGCATAGTGATGCAGTTGTTGGGGTCTTTAGACAGCTCAAACAGGGCCCTTGCGGTCGCTTGGTGCACTGAAGGGTCTTTTGAGTGAAGATATCGTACCAAAGGGGCTACAGCTCCAGCCTCCCCAAAAGACACACAATTACTCCCCCATGTACAGCAGCATGCGATGGCTTCCGCTAGGTATCGCCTTAACTTATCCTCCTCCTGCACAACCACATGAGATGAAGACAGTGAAAAATCAAATGTTAAAGGTGCAGTAGGTAAGTTTGACACCCAGTGGTTGAACTAGGTATTGCACACATGTTACAAAACAAACGCAAGCGCATTTTGCCAGATTGACGACACCAACAGCAGTGTGCCTGACTGTTGAGCCTAAAGGCTGATTTAAGGCTGATTTAAATAAATGTTCTAAATAAAAGCAGCGGCAAGCTATAGAAGGAATGTTTTCCATATTAAAAGGAGTTTTTGTTCTAACCAACACTTCGAATTGATATATTAGAAACAGCTTCTATTTCTTGCAGCTGAACAACAGAAAACTATGACAATGATCACCTCAGGTAAACCTCATGTGCTTTATTCAGTGTTAAATGCTAATAATGTGAGTTTGAATTCCGTTTTACATAACCTTTATTGCCGTATACTGAAAGCAGCAACAGATAGTTCACCTCAGATCTTGAAAAGAAAATAAACTATTTGAAATGGAAATTCAGTGCAAGCCAACATATATCAGTGATTCAGCATTTGCATTTAATAATGTTAAAGAGGTTTAATAGGTATTAATTAGGTTTTAAACCCTACAATTTCATTGGAGTGAAGTAAGTGCACTTTTCTGTGCTTCTGAATGGCTGTATTTAAATTTCCGTCTTGTTTCGTCTGGTGCAAACAGCCAGATTGCTTATCATTGCAAATCTCGTCATGTATCATGTTGTTAGGACAAGGGGTTATGTAATCTGCTCACCTAATATTTACATTCGTAATTTTTATATATTTTTTAAAATTAATAACCAACTCACATGGAACTCTGAATCTGCATCTCATTTTGTCTGCTACTGTCCACTAGAGGTCGCATTTCGGTCACAGATGCGTACTATGAGAGCCTTTCTGAATGAATGAATGAAATACGTGGTTTTTCCACCAAGGCCACCCAGAGTGCTGAAATTTGATTGGCTAAACTCTCATTGGGCGGGTTATATGACCAAAACAAACACAGACAACACAGACATTCCGGCTCGTGACAGACATTTTCAAAGCAGAATATCAGCCTTTAACATTGATTTTCAGATAAACAATTATGTTCATTTAGCATGTTTCTTAAATATCTGCAAACATACAGTATTATGATATTTTATGCTTTAGAAGAGTCAAAAACTTACATACAGCACCTTTTTGGTAACAGCTGGTAAAAATACATTCATTCATTCATTCATTTATTCATTTTCTTTCAGCTTAGTCCCTTTATTAATATGGGGTTGTCACAGCGGAATGAACTGCCAACTTATCCAGCACATGTTTTATGCAGCGGATGCCCTTCCAGCTGCAACCCATCTCTGGGAAACATCCATACACACTCATTCACACTCATACACTACAGACAATTTAGTTTACCCAATTCACCTGTACTGCATGTCTTTGGACTGTGGGGGAAACCGGAGCACCCGGAGGAAAACCACGCGAACGCAGGGAGAACATGCAAACTTCACACAGAAACACCAACTGACCCAGCCGAGGCTAGAACCAGCGACCTTCTTGCTGTGAGGCGACAGCACTACCTACTGCGCCACTGCATCGCCCGGTAAAAATACATTGATTATTTAATCTGTCTACACTGTTTCTCCAAGTCAACCTTGGCTTATATCAGAATAACAAAAATCTTCTAAGACTACTTTCACACTATTAGCAGAAGTCTGGTTTTGTGGGTGTATTTGTTTCATGATTACATTGATTGTCCACACTGTCTCAATCTGATTTGTGTATCCCAATGGCATTTTTTTATTTTCTGGAGCATCTGCGCTGGTTTCTGTAGCAATTGTTTTGGTATGCCAACAAAAATCAGATTAGGACTGACAGTCTCAACAAGGCTTTAGATGCCTATTGTGAAATGCCTGATTATGAACTTCATATTGACTTTTAGGACAATTCCAGACATGAGGATTTGTTAATGTGAAACATGACTGGAGCAGCACTCACAGTGTTGGTAAGACCTGCCAGCATGGGAACAACACCATGGTCTGTAATAACTGCCAGGTTCTCCACATCTTTGGCGATTTTGGCAATCGCTGCACACACGCTGGCCAGCACGTCTTTATTCTGTGATTTTAGCAAATTAACAATGAGCTCCAAACCACCCACAAAGGAACGCACCATTTCCCCAGCATCCTGAAACAGAAAGAAAACAAGAAAATATCATGAATTTTTATTGTACAAAAGAAAATGCCTGACTGTGGAGGCTTCATGTGCATCACCATGTGTTAAATCATACACAGTGCTATAGAAAACAGCCACATTTATATTATGATACTCCGGAATGCTTTTGAACGAGACACAGACTGTGAGATTCAGCAAGGCTGTGATCATTCTGTCACACAGGAAACCTGTATACATCAAACTCAGTCCACATTATCTAGAGAAAATCTTTATTGAGAACAAAAAATGGCTGACAAAGTGGAACAATCGTTTTTTTTTTCAATGTATATTGTTTGTGTGTGAACCAGAGCTGGTTTTAGGCTTGGTGCACCATGATGGTGGGTGTACTGCAAATTCTCCTCAGGTCACATGAATGCTTATGCCAACATGCAGCGGAGAGCCAGCCACAATACAAAAGTGGGCATAAAAACACGCAGGCCTTCACATATCGCACAGAAAATGCAACTTCAGGCTCTCTTTTGGTTCTACTCCAGTCATTTTAGGGTGCCAGTGTGTCATTTTAGCATGCCAGCATGAACCAGGCTGTTTTGGGTGATTATTATAATATAGTGATATCATTATTGATGGTACAGAGGCATATCATTATGGTTTGGGAATCAGATGAAGCCAAACATTCAGTAAACAAGTCATTGTGCATTCCCACCTTCTATTTCTACTGAATAAAGATGTTGCTTTTGATGACAAGGAATGATTATGGAGTACCACAGGTCTCTGCTTCTGCTCTGGTAATTTACAAAACACAACCACATCTCGAGACGACCACTGTGAGAATTAGATCCTCCTAACCCAGTGAACAAAGTCTAAAGTCCACGATCCTATTGTACATTCACTCCTATGGTGTTCTCTTGAGAACAATACAATCTGCCCCCCATAACCCTGCATTTCACAACACAGCTTAACCCTAATAAACCCTTGAACACAGCACAGTAGAAAGCAACCTTCCACCCTGCAGACCTAAAACGAGAACGAGAGATCCAGAGGAGGTCAAGCGTGCAGAGCGGGGTGAAGACAGCAGCATCAGAGAGAAGCCTCTCAAGTCATGCCAAAGGATGAGCTCTGTGTTTAGTGTGTCTGGGCAGAGATCAGGGAGGAGAGGGGAGGAATCTGCAGCGTGTCTCACACAGGAAATGGCAGTACAGGAATACTGATGAACAGTGGGAAAGAAAGAGAGAGAGAAGCAAGAGCACAAGAGGAAGTATGGCAGAGCCACCAGCTGCGGAGGGTCACTGAGGAACCCTTTCAACCAAGGGCCCACAAAAACATCCCCAACCAAGTTCCACATCAGCAAACACAGCACGAAGTGAGACGTGCGGAGAAGGAGGAAGAGAGAGGGATAAAGAGAGAAAGAACGGATGAAACACAAACAGTGTACCAAAACCAATGTAAGCCAAGCTGAAAGAGAGACAGGAAAAGGCCTGAAAGAGAAAAGGAGAAGGACACGATGCTGAATATGAGAGACAAAAAAGTTAAATGCACTCAACAAATGTTATAGAAAGTGAGTGAAAACATACATTCGAGTGGATCTGTTGGTCTCATGGTATGTTAAAGTAACAGTGGTGGAAAGAGTACTGAAAAATCATACTCAAGTAAAAGTACCATTGCTTGCCCAAAAATGTAGTGCAAGTAGAGTAAAAGTATCTGTACTAAATATTACTCAAAGTATGAGTAAAAAGTAGACCTTTTAAAAGTACCGGAGTAGCGAGTATTAGTAGTAGTAGTGAGTATTACACTGTAGAAAAGTCGATACGTTTACAGAATGTTACATTTACACATCCCTGCACAAACAACATGTGGTGTATTCTTCCTATTTTCAGTCATTCCTTCCAACCTTCCTTCAATTATTTGTTTGTTCTCTCCTTCCTTCATTCATTCGTTTGTTCCCTCCTTCCTTTGTTCACTCGCTCGTTTGTTCATATTTTTGTTCCTTCCTACATTACAGTAGGTCCTTTTCTTCATTCATTCATTTGTTTGTCTGTTCCTTCCTTCCTTCCTTAGTTTGTTCAGTCCTTCCATGAATTCTTCCTTCATTCTTTTGGTCCTTCCTTCTTTCCTCCCTTCATTTGTTCGCTCATTCTTTCTTTCATATTTTTGTTCCTTCATTCATTAGGTCCTTTGTTCATTTGGTCGTTCGTTCGTTCCTTCCTTCTTTCCTTCCTTAGTTTGTTCAGTCCTTCCTTGAATTCTTCCTTTATTCTTTTGGTCCTTCCTTCTTTCCTCCCTTCATTTGTTCGCTCATTCTTTCTTTCATATTTTTGTTCCTTCATTCATTAGGTCCTTTGTTCATTTGTTCGCTCGTTCGTTCCTTCTTTCCTTCCTTAGTTTGTTCAGTCCTTCCTTGAATCCTTCCTTCATCCTTCAAAAGGTTTGCTGCATTTATACAGCGCTCATGTCTTGAGGTTGTTCAGTGTGATGAGATTTACTTTCTATGTGTGATTAAATTGGACAGGAATCACAGGACTGATTTTTCAACCTTAGACAATGACCATAGACAGGAAAGAAATAAAGTAGTGACTGCAGGTTGAAGGAAAGTAGTGGAGTAAAAGTACCAATACAGCACTAAAAATGTACTCAAGGGAAAGTAAAAGTCCACATTTTTAAAACTACTCTGTAAATCACAATTCCTGAGAAAAACTACTCAATTACAGTAGTTTGAGTATTTGTAATTAGTTACTTTACACCACTGTAAAGTAATAATAACCTTTATTTGACCAGATAAGTCAATTCAGAACCAGCTCTCATTTACAGTGACGACCTGGCCAAGAGGCAGCATAAAAAGCAGATACAGTACAAAGCAGCAGGGACACAATACAATACCAATTTCACAAATGCAGATAATAACATATAAAATCAACAAAAAACTAAAAACAAGCACAGTGATCTTGTACAATTGACTGAATTGAATTTTTAAAAGATGATAGTGGAATGAAAGTGCTGAACTTTAAGGTCTGCTGCAGATGATTCCAAGCATCGGCAGCAGAAAACTGAGTTGCGACCAAATGAAGTGCCAACTTTTGGTATGCAAAGGTTAATAAAATTACTATAGTGCAGAGTAGACAGGTTTAACAGTTTAAAACTGTTTAAAAAGGCAAAGAGTTTTATTTAAAGTGATAAAGAACAAAAAACTGAAAATTAAATGAGACAACAGTGGGTGTAGCTTGTTTTAATATTACTGCGAGCAGATTGGATGTAGTCAAGTAGGCATTTCATTAAGAAAGATTGAGCAAAGGGTTTTGTTAGAGTTATTACAACTTAACAGACACCTTTTTCTCACTATTTGACTACTGTAAATTTAACTGAAAACAAGGGAAAACTATTTTTTCTTGACACACACAGATGAATTGTTTACCACAAAACTAATGTGAGCTAATAAAATCAATATAGTTTTAGTTTTGATTTCATCTGTACTTTAAACACACTACAAGACCAAGAAGTATGAGTGGAACTGATATCAGTGTTTAAAGTTCTCATTTGTAAGTCGGTTTGGATAAAAGCATCAGTTTAATGACTGAAATGTTCAACATTCTAATAGGAAAACTATAATTTGTTCTCCCTTGGCAATTGCAGCAAAATGAGTATTGAATTTTGTTTTGTGAAGGTGCACTCACAAATACAGTACCATTGTTTGAATTTTTTATTTATTTTATTGATTATATAGATAGCGGTGATGACAGTAGATAACTGATCATTTAATGCAATGCAACCCCACATTGATTCATAGGGGTAAATAAGCCTAGTCCTCACTAAAACAGACAGCACACTCCATGCTGCATGCTGAACATCCTCTGCCGATTAAGCAACAATGCACAAAGTCATACAGCTCATAATCACTAGAGAATCCATAGTAAGTACCAGCTGTGAGCACGTGTTTGTGCGCTGTTAGGGATTTTGAAGCCCCCAGATGCGGTTCCTCAAGCATGATTCTCATAAATCTGGTCTTGGAGCTGTTAACTCAATCCACATGGGCTTTTATCTAAATAACTGCTACTGCAAGACAGATCAGGTTCCCGGTGTGGATATGTGCATAATTTCACATAGTTCTTACCACCAACCCTCACTCTGCTTATTCCTAATGTGACTCAGTGTAGTTCATGAAATGAACCTGCATTGCTTTAGACAACAGGCTACACAGAACAAACAGATAATGATGCTTTAACTAAAAGAAGCAAAAAAATATATATATATATTTATATATTTAGATGAAAAAATATACAAACACAGTTTATATAAGCAATATTATTTCATTTGCAACAGTGCCCATAATCTACAAGAACAATAATGTACTTGTATTAATGCGTTACACAAGAGGCTCAGGAAAGCAGACTTGTTCTGTGCCAGCTATGAGATTTAAGCTATATATAGATGAGACGAATGCTTCGTCAATGTATTTCTTGTTGTTTTTCCGAAAATGTGATTTATGTTTACTTGCCAACCAGTAGGTGAGGATGGTGGATCAAAATAAACAGCACAGTATCTTAAACCAATTATAATAAAAGCAAAGGATTGACATGAGACCTTTATGTTTGCACAGAATATAGAATAAATATAAATAAGAAACACTTCATACTTTATTACATGACCTCTTAGAGGATTTAGATTTTTCTGTTTGATTTAAGTCCCAAAGTTCTTATTTGTTTTTCATTTCGAGGTAACACGCTTTAAATTCCTCAAAAGTGGTATACTGTTAGCATGTATATGTCCTGTGTGCTTTACTCTCAAATAAAAGAAATACACAACAAAAATGAAAGTGATAGTTTGGTCTAAATTTGTACAGCACAAAAATGCTGTGTTGTACACAATAAAGACTGCTATTAGAAAAAGAAAACGAACAAACATGAATGAAGGGAAAACAAACTTGTTTTGAAATAGGATTTGATAGTTAAATGTACCTTTGCATTCTCAATGCAGGGGCAGATGGCCCAGGCAGCACTGGCCTGAACCTCTGGATTAGGGTTCTTCAGCAATGACCAAAGAAGACGTACTCCATCAAGACGATCAATGATCCTGAAAGAGAAGGAAAAACTGCTTGTCAAATTGTACACCTGAACTTCAAGCATCTCCCCAGTTATCTTACAACATAGTGTACAGTGTGAGCTTGTGACATGTTTCCCCCAACATGTTTTTCTCAGGGTTCATTTTGGCTCTTGCAGCAGACTATCCCTCCTGGTGTGATGATGAAAACATTCCAGTAGCAGATCAGAAAGTTGCTCAGCATGGCTTTCCCATCACATCCCACCTGCTCAGTCCCTTACGCCGATACCCCTGCTCACCTTCCAACAACTCCATTAAAACATGTTCACATCAGTTTGGCCGAAGGCTGACCTGTACAATGCTTTTAGGTGGTCTGTGCATATATTTATAGCCAACTGTGGACAAACACACACATTCACACACAGTGCGCGACACAGGAACCCAGTTCCTGTCGGTGATTTGGAGGAAGAAAAACCCAGAGAAAGTCCGTTTTCCAAGTCAAACATTCTCAGAGACAAGTCTTTCTATATTTCACTGCTTCTGAGTGAGGTTTACTTAAGAACAGGCTGTATTTCATGCTACGGATATGATTCTACTAAAGGATGTAGTCAGGCTTTGGGAAGCTTGGGAAAATGACTCTTCAGTGCGGTCCGTTTGTCAGATATAAATAACATGTAACCTGTTTCCCATGTGTGCATCCAGCGACAAGGCCGACATTCAGTGCTGTCATAATTGCTAAACCACGCTGCTAAGGGGCGCCGGTGAGCGAGGCTGGGCCGAGCACTGGTCAGAGCCATCTCAGCACCCCCCGACCCCATCCTGATAATAAATCATTTTGAGAAGCGTGATAACAGGGAGAGCTCCACACTATCCTAGGAGGCCCCTAAATCCTTCAGGAGAAGGGCATTACCATTCAGTTGGCACTCAACACTCCAGCAGTAGGATGTACCAACAAATCAGTCCCTAGGATGGTACGAAGTAAGGGATCATAGTAAGGAATCTGTGCACCAAATTTATGTTTTTGAAACAATTAATTTAGAATTAAATAAATAAATATATTTCAATAAGTCATTTTGAAATCTCACTATTATGTTTTTTGAAACTGACCAACAATTTAGAGATTTTCCAATCATTTTAGCCCATTTTGAGGGCAGAACTTCATGAGGGGTTTTTGCACCAGGTACTACAGGTAGTAAACTGAAATTTTAAAGGGGTGGTCCACTACGATATCATTTTTAAAACTTTAACTGATGTGTAATGCAGCTGTGTGAACATAAACACCATCTCAGAATGAAAATACATCCTGGTTAATGATGTCATAAACTCTTTAGGTTACAAGCATAAGACCCATGCAGTGAAGGGGCGTGGTCAGATGTGCTGTAATGTCATAGCAGGACGCTTTATGGTGACATGGAGCTGAACTGCGAATCACAGCACATTATGTTAGCTGACCAATCAGAGCCTCTTGAGGGTGGACTTTTTGAGGAACAAGGAAATATGACAGTCGTTTTATGTTAGCAGAGTAGCTGTATATAATCAAAGTAGGATATATGAAAATAAAACGTGATTTTACTTTGCACACCATAAACACAACCAAGCTTTAAAAATACACTCTGGACCACCTCTTTAAAAATGTATATTTCCTGCTAATATATGAAGCCAATTGGAGCATGGAGCCAATCACAGTCATAACCATTTAGCATGCGAACACAATTGCCTAACAGCGGTGTTCAAGAACCTGCTCAACAGTGTTCAAATTTAAGTGGGAAATGGACATTTCTTATATTTCAGTAATGATTGGTACTGAAGCTTATACTTTTTGACAGGTCAGGTCAACCAAGCTATAGAATCTACTGTAGACACCAGGCCTATCCTCAGATTACTTTTTTTTCCCCTCAGGACATCTTTATAATTGCATTTGCATTGTCAATTCATCCAAAGCCCAAAATATGGTTTGCTTTTTAGGCATGATCATAATTTGTAAATGTCGATCGTGCATGCACATTTAATGCATTTCTTTTTGTTGTTATTGTTATCAATAAGGTGCCAGTTTTGCATTTGGGATGTCGAATCACAAGGTTTGCAAATCTACATACAGTAAACTGAACAGACAAGAATGCACGTACAGTAAGCTACAGCAATGGATGCCAACAAAGATAAATAATAAAATATGTTATAAAGTACTTTCATTTGTCAAATACTTTCAGCTTTAGGGAAAAAAGCGTCTGCCAATAGCTTTAGGAACTATGAAAATGTTCCTCTGGTACAAAAGCCCCCTATGTATTCCTTTTACTGGTCTTAATTTCAGAAGCAGACCTGAGAACATGTTGTTCTACAAAAGAAAACAATGATTAAATAAGCGCTATGCTAACTGCTTTGCATACTTTTGTTTCATTCCCAAATTAAACCATCAACATGGAACAAAAAGACATTCAGCATTCTAAAAGACTAGCACAAAGGACATGGGAACAAAAAGACATATCCTAAATGTAGGACAAGAAACATGTTCTTCAAAAGCTGTTTCATTAATCTGAAGGATTGAAGTTCTTGGTCACTCAAAGAGTTAAATGAAATAAATGACCTTATTTCTTCAAAAACAGGCTTTGTGGACTTTTATAACACCACTGTGGTTGCTCACATCCATAAACGTATTAATCTTTCAGACAAAGGCTGTGTGAACTTGGGTACAGCGGAGAAGGGGAACAAAATGCTCTTCATTTGTATCCAGAATTAATTAAGAAGGGGACTGCAGTCTATAACGGCCTTGTAAAAGCAATGAAAGTCAGATGTGCTACATTTACTTTCTTTGAATGTGTCTCTTTGAATGTGTGAATTATAATAAATGGCAATCTATACTCATACTGTACTGCAGTTATGAGCAATATAACTGAGTTATATGTACAAAAAAAGGTGATTTTATTTCTCTTTATTAACTTTAGTCACCCCCAGGGCTGGGTATTGATAAAGATTTCCTTATTTTTTTTTATTTTCCTTATTATTATTCCTTAAATACTTGGAACATTTAATTTATAATGTCCATTTTGGTTACATAAATGCTCTCTGATAATGCTGTGAATTCTGTAATGTGTTTATTTCTTGCTATTTCTTCATTAAACACAATCATCTTACGTCATGACACTCAATGTAGAGTACATTCAAGTACAGTCAAGTGCACCGGGTGAAAAGCTGTAAAAGACATTCTGTGTACTCATCTGTTCTTGCCCGCCTGCCTGTTTCTGTTTAGTGTGTCCAAATGGCCGTTGTCAGAAGTGCTTTACAGCTTATACAAACTGACCACATTGAGACAATAAAAGGCCTCCACCCTGGCCGCAGCTATGAGTCTCACAGCAGGTAAAGTAAACACAGATCTCTGGGCCCTGTAATTACGGCACCAGGGCATGTGTGGAGCCCAGACAAGCAGCACATCCCAGGGCCCGTTGGATACGCTGCTGAAGCGGTGAACATGGAATCTTTTACAGAGAACAAGAACAATGCCTTGTCATCCTAAGCCAAGCCAATGGCTACAGTTAGAGATATTACAGGGCCAAGGTTGGACACTGCGAGTAGGATTGTTTCTAGACAACTGTTTTAGATCCAGGTTAATTAGGTTATAAAACATTAGTGAAAACAGTATAATGTGCGCTCAGGGAAAGGTTTTTTAGTTATACAGTACAGAGTGATATTATTTGACATATCTAAGACTCAATCCATCTTAGACACTCACGTCATGTTCTCGGGGTCAGTGGCACAGGCTCCGACGGCCTTTGTGACGTTGACCAGAAGTGCCTGGTTGGTGCCGGTGAGTAGATTGACCAATGGCTGGATACCGCTGCTCCTGCGAATGGTGGCAAGATTCTCCGATATTTGGCCACATTCTCCCAGAGCACCCACTACATTGACAAGTACCTCTTCAGGTTGGTTTGTGAGCAAACGGACCAGGATCTCCACTACCTTATACTCTTGAAACCTGAGAAAGAGAAAAGACAAAATGATTACTCAAAGAAAAGGTGCATATTAGGAGTTCTGTAGCTTAAATGCAATCTCGTGGCAATTTGTAACTCGTTGATTCAATGGCTAGATTGTATGACTCAGAGCAATCTCATTTTAGTATGATTTGATCATCTCCCATTTAACAGTTGGATTTAAAGCTGTGGTTTGGAGGCAGACCTTTTAAAAATGTTTTTGTACATATTAGATACACTACCGGTCAAAAGTTTGGGGTCAGTTTTTTTTTTTCTTTCTTTTTTTTTCCTTGATCGCATCAACGATTTTGACATGAAGATGGCGATCACTGACAGATGGAGATTTGGCTGCGGGAAATAAAGGGTTAAAGTTCATTTTCAAAAACAATACCACAATATAGCCAACCTAGTGCTGTGTTTGTTCCAGTCATTTTTCCGATGACTGATACAATAACCTATGCTGCAGCGCGGGATTCTCCGGCCGTTTGCTATTGAAGAAGCAGCAGAGACTATGGGACTTTGTCAATAATTTTTACAGTTTTTTTTACAGGATTATAACAAGTAAGTGTAGTTAAAATTGTTGCCTCATTTTGTGTAGTTTGCAAAATATGTGTTTAATTGTGTGTTATAAGTTGTTTTCGCCCCACGTGGCTTGTAATCCCTTATTTATTCTAGATCAGTGCTTGTACTGTATCTCTCAGGTTAAATCTGTATTTCAAGAGTTCACACTTAGATATGCTCAACTATGATAGCTGGTTTGGCATGCTGTCCCGGGAGAGAACCCTGAGCTCGGAGATAGATGAGCCCAAGGTTCCCGCCTGGTCAATGAGCATTAGGAGGGATACGAGATCAGGTGTTTCTCGAGTGCCCCCCATTAGTATTATCACTAATGTGAGGTTTTGTTTGTTTCAGTATGAAAGATTAAGTGCTTGTGACTGTTGCATGTTTTTTAGGTTGTGGGAGGAAACCGGAGGACCCGGGGAAAACCCACGCAAACACGGGGAGAACATGCGAAAACTCCGCGCAGGGAGTGCCGGTTGACTCAATAAGATTTAAGCCTATGGCACTCTTGCTGCGAGGCCGCGGTGCTAGCCGCTGAACCGCCGTGTTGCCCGCTAATGTAAAAGATAGAAGTGAAGGATAGAGGGTGGGGGGGGGGGGGGCTTCCAAAAAGCGAAGATGCGGGATGATGTTTAGCCCGGATATTTAAGGTAGTTTTGGAGTGGTCTGATAGGTTAGCCAATGATTAGCGATAGGGATCAGCTGGAGTTGATTATATCACGTGTTCCTCTCGAAATTAGTTTGTGAAACTGCACGTGGCTATTCAAATATCGCACCCAAAGCCACGTTAAAAACGTGACTCGTGCTTCTTCCTTTACCAATTTAAAAGCGTTTTGAACTCATTATACTCTGCTGTTTGTCTTTGCTATGGCCACCATCAGCTGTTCATCTCCCAGTGACAGTTGGATTTAAAGGTGGGGTTTTGGGGCAAACCTCATTTTAAAAATCATACATGTATGTTTTTGTACAAATATAATAGCATGTTTTCGTATAAAATAGCAACTTTTTTGACAACATTTTGACAACTGCCGTGCAATTTAAGTCACATTGGATAAAAGTGACTGCCAAATGCATAAATGCTATTGTAGAACTCAACATAAAAAATTTAAAAAAAGTTTAAAAAATCATTTACTTATCTGCAAGAAACACACAATTTCCTCTTTCATCCACACAATGAGCATTTCTGGTGTGCTCATCTTGTGTGCACATTTTTTATGTTAATACAGTTCTTGTTGCAAATTGAAAGAAAAAGTCCAATTACAACAGTTGGAAACTGTGTATAAAATTTTGCAATGAAAAGTGAGATGTTCCCATGTGTATTAAAAATTTGGTCATTAAAATTATGTATGCGATAATGGGAAAAACAGCAAATTGTATCAATATTGCTGCGAAGGACCTTTTTTCATTAGACAAAAACAACAACAACAACAACAACATCAATTTGTTTGTTATATTTAGATGAAGCCTTTCTTCCACCATGCAAAGGATTGTAATAGGTGAAGACTCGAAAAACCGAAATAGAAACAGGAAGCCTTCGTAAGGGTTGTGGATATATGGGAACAGAATAAATCCAATGATGCTGTATCGCCACAACATTTCCCACGCTGCTCGCACTATGCATTTACGCTCAGTGACCACGCTTTCTGGTTTGGAGCAAAACAACAAAAGCATTTGGTGCGATACTGGCCTTGTTTGCCAAGCTGTGGTGAACTACAGTAAACATTTAAAAGGCATATAATGTGGTCACAGGGAGCCTCAACTAATCACTGATGTATGGGCAAGCTATATGGCTGTTTTTATTCACAGTTACGGTTTCTGGCTGAGCAGCTCTGATGGCCATTATACAGAGTGTCCTCTGGTCAGTCAACTAAACATTTTCTTGGAAGTAAAGCATAAGTTAAAAGAACTACTGCCAAAATTAGCTCTGCTTAAAATAAAGTCTGAAAAAAGTCCTGCACTCAAACATAGCATGTAAAACAGAGATGCCATCAGCAAAGTGTTATCAGTATGCTACATTAAAGTGGTGGAGTAATTATATGTTACCTCTGATTAATGGATTGTGGGTGTTGTCTATTTTTGTAAAGTCAACACCAACCTGCCAGATAACCATGCCAAGTGAAACAACATGAAACAGCACTGGTCAGTCGTAACCACAAAAGAAGGTTAAGGAGGGAGTGAGCATGCACAGAGCTCTTAACGGCTTCCTAAATGCTCTCATTTACTCTTTGATTCAAATTATACAATGTTCTTTTAAGAAGAACATTGTTAAACATTCAAACACAGGAAATATTTTGTGCATGGTACATATTATTAGTTAATATCAAAACAATTAATCCTTTGCGAAACCCCGTCTTAGCAACTGTTTCTGTGTCTATTAGCTATTCATTTCTATGCTTATGCTTCAATGTGGCTTTAAATACAATTTTAATTTCCTCACAAAGATATAAAATGTCATCCAATTTAGCCTCTTTTCTTTTCTATAAGGTTTCCGGCACCAGTCTGATTCAGACCGCAACTATTATAGGAAGCAAAAGATTTCATTTACACTTTATTAAACATAACCATCATGTGACATATTAGGTAAAATATAAAATTCTTCAGCTAAACAGTGCCCACCAAATAGACTATCAAAACATCCCATCATTCTTTAATCATTCTCGGGGATTTTAACAAAGCTAAACTATCCCATGATCTGCCAAAATATAGACAGCATGTTACATGTCCCACAAGAGACAGCAACATATTGGATCACTGCTATACCACAATAAAGGATGCATACCACTCTGTTCAACGAGCAGCTTTGGGACACTCTGACCACTGTTTAATCCATCTTATACCAACCTACAAACAGAAACTGAAAACAGCCAAACCTGTATTAAGATCTGTGAAAAGATGGACTAATGAAACAGAGCGGGATCTACAAGCCTGTTTCGACCTCACTGACTGGAGTGTCTTTGAAGATGCTGCTAATGATCTTGATGAACTCACACTGTAACATCTTATATTAGTTTCTGTGAAGATGTGTGCATCCCTACTAGGACTCAACTCACATACAACAATGACAAACCATGGTTCACTGTAAAACTCAGACAGCTACGTCAGGCCAAAGAGGCTGCTTACAGGAATGGGGAGAGGGCCTTGTATAAGCAAGCAAAGTACACCCTGGAAAGAGAGATCAGAGTCGCCAAAAAGAACTACTCTGAAAAACTAAGGAGCCAGTTCTCTTCCAGCGACTCAGCATCCGTGTGGAAAAGCTTAAGGAATATCACAAGTTACAAGCCACCAAGCCCCAGCACTGTAGACAATGAACAACTTGCTAACGACCTGAATGAGTTTTACTGCCGGTTTGAGAAAACCCCCCAAACCCACCCTGAACTGCTCTTCACGCCACCATTAACACCTCCACCACCCCCCGCCTCCCCCATACCTGCAATTCAGTTTAATGAAGATGATGTGCGCCAGGTCTTCCGGAAACAAAAGAGGAGAAAAGCACCAGGCCCAGATTCTATAACACCAGCCTGTTTAAAATCCTGTGCTGACCAACTGGCCCCCATCTTCACCCTGATCTTCAACAGATCACTGGAGCTGTGTGAAGTGCCCTCCTGCCTCAAACGGTCCATCATCATACCCATCCCAAAGAAACCCAAACTTACAGGACTAAATGACTACAGACCGGTGGCGCTAACATCTGTGGTCATGAAGTCGTTTAAAAAGCTGGTGCTGGCCCACCTGAAGGACATTACTGAACCCTCACTGGACTCTCTTCAGTTTGCCTACAGAGCAAACAGGTCTGTGGATGATGCAGTAAATATGGGACTGCATTATGTTTTGCAACACCTAGACAGACCAGGGACCTATGCGAGGATCTTGTTTGTTGACTTCAGCTCAGCTTTTAACACCATCATCCCAAAACTTCTCCTGCCCAAAAACTCTGCTCTCCGTGCCCACCTCTGTCTGTCAGTGGATCAACAGCTTTCTAACGGACAGGCAGCAACTGGTCAAGCTGGGCAAATCCTCATCCAGGACCCGCACAATCAGCACTGGCGCCCCCCAGGGGTGTGTCCTCTCCCCTCTGCTCTTCTCTCTGTACACGAATGACTGCACCTCAAAGGACCCCTCTGTCAAGCTCCTAAAGTTTGCAGACGACACCACGCTTATCGGCCTCATTCAGGACGGTGACGAGTCTGCTTACAGACAGGAGGTTCAGGAGCTGGCTCTCTGGTGCAGTCACAACAACCTGGAGCTGAACACGCTCAAAACAGTGGAGATGATAGTGGACTTCAGGAGAAACCCCCCTGCTCTCCCCCCACTGAGCATCATGGACAGCACTCTGGCTGCAGTGGAGTCATTCAGGTTCCTGGGCACCACCATCTCTCAGGACCTGAAGTGGGACACTCACATTGACTCCATTGTCAAAAAAGCTCAACAAAGGCTGTACTTTCTTCGTCAGCTTAGGAAGTTCAACCTGCCACATGAGCTTCTGAAACAGTTCTACACCTCCATCATTGAATCAGTCATCTGCACTTCAATAACTGTCTGGTTTAGCTCAGCTACCAAATCTGACCTCAGAAGACTACGTCGAATAGTTCGGACTGCTGAGCGAATCATTGGTACAACCCTCCCTACTCTCCAAGAACTGTACTTATCCAGAGCGAGCAGAAGGGCGGCCAAAATCACTCTGGACCGCTCACACCCAGCACACTGCCTCTTTAAACTGTAACCTTCTGGTCGACGCTACAGAGCACTGCGCACCAGAACAGCCCGACACAGAAACAGTTTCTTCCCTCAGGCGATCCATCTCATGAACACTTGATGAAAATAATCGTGGAACCAACATCACTACTGCTGTACACTCTTACACACACATACACTTATTTAACAACACACTTTACATGCCATTTGCACATAACAAATACACTTGTTACACACACATACACTTATTTAACAACACACTTTACATGCCAATTTGCACATAACAGCTGCACATATAATGTTGTATATAGTAATACACTGTACATACACTTGTCCATTTGTATATTTGCATTTAACACTTACTTCTATTTTTTTAAATATATTTATTATCTGTTTTTTGTCCTGTCTCTGTAATTCTGTTGCACTGTGGAAGCTCTGTCACGAAAACAAATTCCTCGTATGTGTGAACATACCTGGCAATAAAGCTCTTTCTGATTCTGATTCTGATTCTGATCATTGGTCAGTGTTTTTAACCATCCATAACTATTTCGACATTTTGTTTCTTTTTTTTTTGTGACTTCAGTCCAATATTGATTAGTGCATAATGAACCCCTTAATTCAATCTTAGCTAAAAGATAATACATTGCTTAAAAGCTTCATGTATATCTAAAAGCTGCAGTGAATATCGCCCTTTGTGTATAATTATATTATGGTCATGAGCCTAATCATTCTAATACTTTCTTGTTATAATATAACTGTTTTAATTTCATGCATCATTAATCAGGTAAATGGTTAACATATGATTTTCCCAGCACATTTATGGAGGTCTCACATCCTCTTTGGGCACCACCACCTTCCAAATAGCCCCTTCAACCCAGCCCTGAACCCCTCTCATCAGCCACACAAAGACATGCTGTCTGCTGCTGGCAACACCGGGACTCTCAGCTTGCGTGCTTTCAGCGCTGAAGAATAAAGAGGAAAAGCACCTCCAAAATTATGACGACTGTAAAATACATTCTGAAATGATTTTGTCTTAAAACGCCAGACTGGGATTATTTCTAAAATGACACGAAGACCAGATGGATACAGAAAATAGTGAATGCTCACCGACCTTGTGCTCCCCTCCTTCAGCAGATTTAATTTAACATAAATGGTTGCTTGTTTTATTCCAAATGCTATGTTCAACCTTGATGCTTTTATATGCTGTACAAAAAAGCAATAAAACCAGTTTTTACTTCATGTCCAAGTATGCATTAAATATTCTGCCAGCAACACAGTGGTTTTCTGTACAGCTGACGTCTTAAACCTCTCAACTTGCCACCTGTGCAAGTGAATGTGGCACAACACATACAGTACTATAATAGGAAAATAACTGTCGAACAGCAACAGTGTAACTATTTAGTTTGGCACTTGCAAAACAAAAGGAATCTTTATTACATTCTGGATAAAGATGTCTAAAATAATAATTATAGAAATAACTTGATAATGTTTAAAATATGATGGAAAAATCCTAGAAAAGGGGATGAAAACAAGGGAATTGTTGACAAAAAGGCCAATTTATCTTTAAGCTTTAATGATTTTTTGGGTTCAAAGACAGTATTAAGACCTATTCACATCAAGAACAATTAATATAACAATAATTCTAAAACAGGGAAATATACTTGCACAGATTCTGAGACATAGGCCCATACTGCATCCAAAACAGAGCCATTCTAATGTGATTAAACTTAGAATGGAAAACGCAGAGCAGTGAATGAGAGAGTACCACAAATAAAAATTTTAAAAATCCTATTTTCTCAAATAATGAAAGAACAACTCAACGATAGTGTTTTCCCGGCTTAAAAAAAAAGGGGAAAAAACTGAGGCTGATAACAGCAGCCAAAAGAGAGAACAACATAAAATTTACTGTCCTGCCCATAAACCCTGCATTAGAAATGCCTAGCATAAGTGATTACTTCTCGTAATTTGATGCAAAGAGAATAGATAGCATAGATTTCATTCATTCATTCATTTTCTTTTGGCTTAGTCCTTTATTTATCGGTGGTTGCTACAGCAGATGGCCTTCCAGCTGCAACCCAGTACTGGAAAACACCCATACACTCTCATTCACACACTATGGCCAATTTTGTTTACCCAATTCACCTACAAGTATAGCACATGTCTTTGGACTGTGGGAGAAACAGGAGTACCTGGAGGAAACCCAGGAGAACAGAGGGAGAACATACAAACTCCACACAAACATGACAACTGGTCCAGCCGGTACTCAAACCAGTGACCTTTTTGCTCTGAGGCAACTGTGCCACCCTAAGTATAGATTTATAAATAATAATAAATCTTTAATAATAATAATATTATCTCTATAAATAATAATAAATCTTTCAAGAAATGAATATGCTTATAACTGTTAAACATGTCGTGTGAAAAATGGTCCATATACAATATCTTGACATCAACAAGAGAATTAGAACTGAAATTCCACTCAGTGACCAAACATCTAAAAAAAATAATAATTAAAAAAAATAATAACCAAAAGACTAGACTTTGCCTTTGCTGAGCATGTTGTACACTCTCAGAAAAAAAGGTACAGGAGCTGTCACTGGGGCAGTACCTTTTCAAAAGGTACATATTTGTACCCAAAGAGTCCACAATGATACCTCAAAGGTGCATATTAGTGCCCAAATGTACCTAAAAAGTACCTTTGAGGTAATATTATAGACCCTTCAGGGACAAATATGTACCTTATGTACTTTTTGCCCCAGTGACAGCTCCTGTATCTTTATTTTTGAGAGTGTATGGACTAAAAACTGGTCCAAAGTTCACTTTAGTGAAGAAAGCAAGTTAAGTTGTTTGTCACCAGACTGGGTAAAGAATGATCCCAGAAGTCAATGAAAGATGGAGAAGAAAGTGACATGGTGAGGTTTTCTGTAGGAGAAATTGTGTCTCTTATACAGATATATGGCAGAGTGAAGGCAAATGTTTTTAAAATGTGAATTCTAAACTGTATGTGATTGATTCATATAATTCATAACTGAAGGTAACAAGATGAAACGTCATTCAGTTTTACATTTCCCACATATTATGCATGTACTGATTTTAATTAGTATATATAAAATATAATTATTTCTTCAAAATCTTATTTTATTCCTTTTAATTTTACTTAAAAGAATGCAAACTCTTTATATTTTTTCATTAAATAAAAATACTTTTCATTAATGAAAATAAATTAACAAACAAACAAACAACCAAATAAAAGGGCCAGCACAAACTGTTTTTGATCGTAAAAAGTGTAGTGTCAGTCCTTATAAACTGGGCAGATAAGAATAGCACTAAAAAGTCAAAAGACACATCTATTTACTGTATATGCCTGACCATATCATTTATTTGAAATGCGAAACTGTGTGAACATTTTGTTTGCCAAGCCTTGTTATTTTTCAACTTGCTTCAGCTATTGAAAGACAACGTGTAACAAACAACTAGGATGAGTCACGTAATACCAGATCTACCAACTTCCTTTAACCCCTCAATTTTTGGGCTATAGCCCTGTCAGAATTTCCAATAGTACCGGTTTAGTTTTAAATGAAGTATATAGGCTAAGCTTGACATCACTGAATATTGATTACATTCTTAGCACCCTCACATAATTGTCTAGACCAGTGGTTCTCAAACTGTGGACTTCTTTAAGTGGTACGCGAAAGAATCGCTGAATAATAAAATAATAAAATGAACACACTTTTTAACCCTTGTACGCGTATGATAACACCATAATCAGGCAGCATTGGCTGTTCTCTGAAGCGTACGATAACACCGTACGAGTGATTAGAATGTTTACTTTATAGCATCGTTTTCATCAGATGTAAAAAAAAATCTATCTGCTTGGCGCGGAGGAAGAGAAAGAGGCGCGGCGCTTGCGGAGGGTTATGCAAAGCACATACACGCACTAGAGAAGCCCTTCTAGGGCTAGCCTAGAAAAGTGCCTAGAAAAGTGCCTAGAAGAGTGCCGCGGTTCTTTTATTCTCACTTGAAAAACTCTTAAAACTTGATTTTGTGGCATAGTTGATGAGTAATTTCCTAATTTTGTAGATTTCCTGTCCACCATTAATAGCCATCATTGGTTTCCTGCACATGCGAGTTGCTATGGTAACTGTAAACTTTTGGGAGAAGCGCATTTATTTCGAACTGTGATCAAAACTGACTGGAACTACCTGTGCGTTTCAACGAAATATACCACACCCTCCAGCCAATCAGAATCAAGAACATCATCAGACTATTGAATTTATGCATTAATCACTTGCTTTTCTGACACACACAGGCCTACTGTAAATGACGAGCAGTAAGCAAAATTAATTTCCAATTTAAATATGTAATTCTGAATTATATCAAAATATAACGCTTAGATTTCAAAGATATAAAAATAAGTCAATATGTACATGCAATATATATCTCAATGTATAAAAAATGTATATATATGTATATGACATATAGCCTATATTCATCAGGTCCTAGCAACATTTCCAGGTTTTGATAAATAAGCTACTATACATTAATACTTTACAAGTACAGCAGTTTTCTTTTTATTTTTTAAGAACAGTGCCATTTTTAAATCACTTTTCAAAGCATTTGAATTTAAAAGGTGAATTTATTATTATTTTTTGTCTGCAAGCACCGTTAATGTTCAAACTATTTATATTGTGTAAAGTGGCTGACAATAATACAAATTCTTAATAATAGGAATTAATTTGTCTCGTTTTTGAACTGTGCAGTGCTGTAGCTGCTTAATTATGCCTACTACGTTACTGTATATCCATACTGGTCATTATGGTGGTACTTGGAGAGACTATTTTTTTCGAGGTGGTACTTGGTGAAAAAAATTTGAGAACAACTGGTCTAGACCCCATACCCCCAGTAGAGACAAAAAAAGTATTTTGCAGAGCCTGGTCATTATTATCATCATATGCACCTAATGAGCATCGGCTGTGCTTATTTGCCACTGTGCTCATTTAGGGTGTGTGTATTGCTTTGATGTAAACGAGATGTTCCATCTGTGTGCTTCAATTTGTGAATTATCTGTAAATAATCCACAGAAATTTCCCATGCCCAATGGTACTCTCACACAAATTTGCCCTGTTTAGTAAATCTAGCCCTTTATATGTTCCGCCAACCCCAGAATATGATATTTTTAATAACCACTTGTAAATGCATTCCTTTTTAGTTTGTTGATAGGCCTACAGCTGTAATCTGTACTCCACAATTCTCCAGAACAATTTCTACTATCTCTATAGTTCTAGAGTCTGTTTTTAGTGTAAATTCCTCACAAACTCTGTTTTCTGGCTTGTTTAATAACTCTTAAGCGTAACTTTCGATGAAGCTTCTTCAGATGTATTACTGTGGTCCTAATCTTAACAACTAAATGTTTTCACACAGCATTATTTTTCTTAGAAGACACTTATTTGGCTAATGGGACATTAAGTGAATTGAATGCGGCTTGGGGCACCTGCCTCCAGTTTCAGCAAAGTAAGCCTGATGTAAACGCAGGATGAGTTTTTGTCAGTTTTGACTTATGAGGTGAAGAGAGAGTGGCCTTACTGCTACTGGGCCATTTCAGACACAAACCTCCCTCCGAATTCCTCTTTCAATACTGTTCTATTTGCGGCTGGTGGAAGGCCAGACAGTAGATCCTTCTACAGATGCTAGTCTACAACAATCCCATAAAATAATTTTTAAAAACGCTCTTATCATAAAGTAAAAATGTAGATTTATCAGCTCCTTGGCCTTAGACTTGTGAAAACAGCAGCTGATAATTTATATACAGGTAATGGTGGAATTAAATAATGCATTTTTGAGCCCGGTAGAGTACATGTCCCCAAACGCATACTGCAAAGCAAAGTAATATGTGTAAATCACTTTTATATGAGAGTGCTTGTGTGACAGAACGGGCAAGCCAGATGATGATTCCAAGGTTCTTTGTATTTATGGGGGAAAATGACTGGCTTAAAAGACATCAGCCGCCAGAAAAATTACGCCAGGAAAGCCTCCAGGACGGTCATCATCATCGCTGAGCTAAGTGACGTTGGAATGAAGGCCAGCATGCTTTACATGACAAACGATTTAAGAGTTTTTCAGCTTACACTCCTGATTATTACAGCACGACTGTTTCAGAGACACATTCCACATCTCCCACAGCCCTTTTGCAGCGCTAATAAAGCACCGGCCTCGACTAACACATCACGCGCGTCTATAAAATCAACACTTTACTTCATCTTTTGTTAGCAGAGTGCTTGAAAGAACAATTCACATTCCTCCAGCAAAAAGTCATCATAAAAGATCAGAGCTCATTGACAGAGTTTATAAAAACTTTTGCTCTTTCTTCAAATAATCACTTCTGTAGCTGCACTCGGACGGACAACGCTTGACAGCTCTGAGCCATGGAAAATCTGAGTGTTAGAAGTGAACAAATGAGACATTTCAGAAAAAAATCAAGCCTGTATTTGATTGCACATCCTCTGTTCTTCTCCTTACCAAACCCCTTTTTCATGATTGCTAAACGATTTGACCAAATCTGGAGCCAATTACGCATCTCACAATGATTTCTAGAATAAAGATTAATGGTGTTCACACTAGAAAGCTTGGTTTGGTTAAAACAAAGTGTGATGGCATTGCTATGTTAGTTTGGTTCAGTTGAGTACTGTATGTGTGAACCAAAGTGTGCACTAAGCTCCCTGAAAAATAGATAAATACATAATACAAAAATAAATACAAACTTTGGTACGATTCAGTTGCACTATACTGTAAATGCAACAAGGACCAAAGACAGTGGTCCTTTGTTTGCATCAGAAGAATTCCTGGCGTAAGTTCTCAACTAATAAAAATAACATGTACACACATACAGTAAAGAAAAAGCCTGTTCAGCCAAGCACACATTATTGTTTTGGGCGCTGAGTAAGTACAAAAAAAAATCATAAAAGTTTTCATAAATAAAGGTATTATTTTATTTTCCAGTCTAGCCAAAAGATCCATAAGAACTGAATTAAAAGTGTGAAAATGTTAATTTTCTCTCATCTGGAACAAGTGAAGTAAAATTTGAACACATTCTAATTTGATGTAGTTCGTGTACTACCATGTACAGTACATAAAAATGGAAACATGGAATATTAAAAAATAATAATAAAATTATTTTTTAATTAAAATTACACTTATTCAAAAGTTTGGGGGCAATCAGGATCTACTACTTGTTCTTAAAATAAGATTTTTAGCAGGCCAAGGCTCCATTTATCTTCTAAAAAAACAACCATTTACAGTACTATTTGTTTACTTGTGAAATGTCGTGCAAATATTGACTGTTACAGTTTGAATGCCTGTATTGTCCCTTTTAATCAATAAACTGCATCCTTTCATTTTACCAGACATTTTAGTATTAAAAATTCATAAAAAAAACTTTATAGAAGTTTTCTTCTGAATTTTCTTTTCCGGTCTAGCCAAGTGATCCGTAGGAACTGACATATAAGTGTGAACATACAACTCACCGGCCGCTATATTAGGTACACCTTACTAAAACCGGGTTGGACCCAGTTTGACTGAACTGCCACAAAACTCACCGCCTAGTTTATTAGGTACACCTTACTTGTACCGGGCTGATCCTGTCACGTCCCCAGCCCATCACTCTCCTTCCAATTCACCTAGACCGTCCTCCAGCCGTGCACAATCCCCTGATTACTAATCATCACCTGTTACCACTCTGGACTCACTCATATAAGCTCCCCTCATCCGTGCACACACCGTCGAGTATCACACATGGACACGATCACCCAAGCCTTACCACAACCCTTCCTTGATACCCTCCTGTGCTCTGCTACTGCTCCGCATCAGCTCTGCATCTACTCTTCGTCTTCAGCCTCCATTCAGGGAAGTGACTCTATTTACTAGCCTGTCTGGATCCCCTTTCCCAAAGACTGCCTTTGCCTTACCTAATACCTATATCAACTATGTTACAGTAATAAATATACTGTTTGCTACATCTGTCTCCCTCTCCTTCCTCTGATCGTGACAGATCCCAGTTTGACTGAACAGCCTTAATCCTTCATGGCATAAATTTAACAAGGTACTAGAAATATTTTTTCAAAGATTTTGGTCCATATTGACATGATAGCATCATGCAGTTGCTGTAGATTTGTCAGCTTCACATCCATGATGCCAATCTCTCGTTTCACCACATCCCAAACTTGCTTTATTGGATTGAGATTTGGTGACTGTGGAAGCCTTTTGAGTACAGTGAACTCATTGTCGTGTTCAAGAAACCAGTCTGATATGATTCACGCTTTATGACATGGTGCGTTATCCTGCTGAAAGTAGCCATCAAAAGACTGTGGTCATAAAAAGATGGACATGGTCATCAACTATACTCAGGTAGGCTGTGGCATAGACACAATGCTCAATTGGTACTAATGGGCCCAAAGTGTGTCAAGAAATTATTCATCATTGCACCACCGCCACCAGCCTGATCTGTTAATACCAGGCAGGATGGATCCATACTTTCATGTTGATGCCAAATTCTGACCCTACTATCCGAATGTCGCAGCAGAAATCGAGACTCATCAGACCAGGCATTGTTTTTTCCAATCTTCTAATGTCCAATATTGGTGAGCCTGTGCAAATGGTAGCCTCAGTTTCTTGTTCTTAGCTGACAGGAGTGGAAGCTGGTGTGGTCCTCCTCAGCTGTAGCCCATCTGCCTCAAAGTTCGACATTTTGTGCATTCAGAGATGCTCTTCGGCATACCTCGGTTGTAACGAATGGTTATTTCAGTTACTGTTGCCTTTCTATCAACTCAAACCAGTCTGGCCATTCTCCTTTGACCTCTGGCATCAACAAGGCATTTGCACACACAGAACTGCCGCTTACTGGATAATTTCTCTTCTTCAGACCATTCTCTGTAAACCCTAGAGATGGTTGTGCATGAAAATCCCAGTAGATCAGCAGTTTCTGAAATATTCGGATCAGCCCATCTGGCACCGACAACCATGCTACGTTACAAGTCACTTAAATCACCTTTCTTCCCCATTCTGATGCTCGGTTTGAACTGCAGTAGATCGTCTTGACCATGTCTACATGCCTAAATACATAGAGTTATTGCTGCCATGTGATTGGCTGATTAGAAAATTGCATTAACGAGCAGTTGGACAGGTGTATCTTATAAAGTGGCAGGTGAGTGTAAATGATATGTTTTCTTTTCTTTTCTTTCTTTTCTTTTCTTTTTTCTTTCCTTTGGTCCTGACCTAATGAACCAAGAGAACACAACTACAAATTAGAACAAATCATAATTTTGTTGTGTTCTAATTGTGACCACTGAGATCTTCATGTCCAATTGATTACACAATTATATTTATTTATTATTTTATTTTGTATTATTATAAGGTTTTCAAAAAATTGCCATAGAAATTCAAGTTTAGATGGTCAAATAATATTTCTGTTAAAAGTTCATTTTAACATTTTAATATTTATTTTATAAAACAACTAAAGAGCTTTTTTCCAGCTATAAAGAACCTTTTTTTTAACTGAGAGATTTTGTGGTGCATGTTAAAGATTCTGGTTTTGCCATAGAATGTACAGAATTTTTGCTTGATTGCTTCTGTTGTCTCCATTAGTAAGTCACTTTTGAATACAAGCATCTGCTAAATGATTAAATGGTAAATAGAATGGAATTAATGTAATGAATTTATTCATTAAACGGTGTAAAAACATCCTTCAGTTCATAATGTTAGGGTTGTTCTGAGAGGTAAACTGTCATCATTTATATGAGTTTAAAAAAGTAATAAATAAATAAATGTTTGTGGAGAAGCTCTGTAGTTACATGCACATACTTAGCTACATTTTCCATGCTGATGGAACATTTCCAGATGGCTCCAGTTGTGGCGGCCAGTAACTGCTTGTTTTCAGCTTCGTTGAGCAACGTGACCAGTGGCTTCAGTCCATCGTACTGCCGCACCAGATCACGGGTATGTTTATCTTCTGCACACTAACATGAGAATGAAGCCACAGGTTTTAAGCAGCATTAAGATGTGCACTGGCCAAGACTAAATTAGCAACCCATGTCAATTTGACTTCGACTTCATCGCTTTTATACATTGCCAAAGAAAAGTGTAGTTGAGCGTGTACCTTAAAGATAGCGCTGGCACAGTGCATTTGGAGCTCCTGGTTGTCACAGCTGAGGTTCTTCACCAGATCTTCAATCATGCCCTCAGTCTGTATAGCAATTCTGTAGCTCTTCTGCCAACACAAACATGCAGAATGGCTCTCTATGCCGAACACCTACTGTAAAAACTGCTCTGGCCTGCCAAACAACACTGCATGCAGCGGCGTAGCGCTTATTTCATCCTAGGGTTTCTTGCTTCTGGCCTCGTGTAGTCATTCACATCTTCAAACTGGTATTTTTATAGAAACAATCTGCCAGTCAAAAGTAAGGTTTCATGCTATTTTCAGCAATACTTTTTACTACAGTACTGTAAGTGTTCATATATGGAGTTCTATTATTTTAATGTGCATTATGTTTCACTGTACACTGTCACGTATATATGTAAATAAACCTTATAGCATTTAGAAGTAATTACAATGCAATAGCATATTAACAACTTATATTAAATGACATTTTGAATTCATATACACTCATTCAAATGTTTGGGTTCAGTCAGAACTATTTTAACATCACCGAGCAACTTCAAGAGCTTTTATTGACAGCTTCCTTTTTACTTTTATAGTTTTATTTATAGTTTGAGTAATGCATTTTACTGTGGTATTTTTGTTTTAGTGTGTATGTAATTTATTTGAGTTTTATTTTATATCCGTAGTTTTTATTTTATTATTTATTTTCTTTTTTTTTAATAACATTTGTAGCTTGCAATATGTTTCACTGTACTGTTGTTTATGTAAAACAACTTTATAGTATTTCGTAGTAATTAAGAAAAATAATATTAAAAAAAGGAATTGCAACTACACTCATTTGGGGTCAATCAGGATTATTTTAGCAACACTAAGTAACTACTATAGTTTTTATTGACAGTTTTTATTGACCTTTTTACCTTTATATTTATTTTTAGTTTGAGTAAAGTGCTTTTACTTTTATTTTTTATTTTAAAACATTTTGTTTTAGTGTGCATGTATTTGATAAGTAAATTTTTATTTAAATTTATTTAAATTGGCATTATTATTACTCAGATTATATTCAAGTTCTTTTCATTTTAAAGTCAGAAATATTTACATAGTAACTAGCTAAAATAAAATAAATGTATTATTTATTTTAAAAAATATGACTTTTTCCTGATATAGATTTGTAATAATAAATTATCTGATAAAACTAACAATTTACAGTAATATTTGAACTTATTGAAAATGAGTGAAATATTGAGTAAATATTAACTTTTTCTTTGCATATTACAGTATAAATGTCTCAAATGTCCCTTTTAATCCATATATTGTATTGTATTTTTCCAGACATTTTAAATAGAAATATATTATTAAAAAGAATGTTGCATTTTATCATGAAATACTTACTAAAGACATGTAATGTTAAATGCATCCTTTGGTTCAACACAAAAACAAGTGTTTGTTTGTTATGGGATATTCAAAACATAACTGTACTCGTATTTTGAAACAGGCTCTATTTAAACAGCCTTAGCAAACCTCAGAGGCGCACTCCTGCAATGTCCCCACCACAGGGATGAGCATGTTCTTCTGTGGTGATTTGAGCAACCGGCCGAGCATAGGGATTCCCCCGGCCCTCCGGATGGCTTCTTTGTTCCAGGTGCTCTTGCTGCAGCTCCAGAGAGCCAGAGCCCCACAGCGAGCCACCTCCACATCCCTCTGCTGCTCCAGACTCAGAGACTCTCCCGCAGGCACACAGTCCAACAACTCCACCTGCCAGAAAACCACTGCAGCTTTTCAAATGGTTCATTGAAAGGTCAGCACAAAAAGGGAATTTGTTATAATCGTCTCAACTATGACATATATTTGAGTGCTACAGCTTCTGGGATAAGAAAAAAAATAAAGGGTGAGATTTGATGTTGCCCATTGGATACTGATTGGATTGTAATTGTTTGCTATTGTTTTGACTTCACATGGGTGACATTTCATCAGAGACATGTTGCAAAGAAGAAGTTCTTTTGAATGAGGATTTCATGGCAACTATCCTGCAAGGTTTTATTGACTGCTATTTACTTTTTTAAACCAGGTTATACACTAAAAAATGCTGGGCTCCACACAATGTGTTGTTTTAACACAAATGAAGTTTTTACAAACTTAAGTAGATTGAGCATAAAACAATTTAAGGTGCAACAGGTGATTGTCTTCAGAAACTTTTTTTGTTGTGCTGGTTAAAAGTCTCTTCAAATTCCAACAGTGATGATTAAAGTAAAGATCTAAATGTATTTATATGTTTTTTTTATATTCTGGGTAAGGCATAAGATTAAAAAAAAAAAATCATCCAATTAAATATTTGTTAGTCGATAGTTCCCTAAATTCTGATAGGTAACACAAACTGTCTGTCAACAAATGTAGATTTGTACATCTGTGCACCCCGTTCACGCAGATCCGCCATTTGTGCATGCACGCGCGCCGTGTTCATGACTGGAGGAAGGATGACACCATGAAGTATTTCTTTTAGACAGGTAATGTTATGTTTGTTTGTTGTTCAGCCACTGAAATCTTCCGGCGAAAGACTGATAAGACTATTTTCAATTTCATAAGGGATCTTTTACGGCATCGATAATGTAGATTTTTATTTCGTTTAATAACAAACCAAAAGTAAATACTAAGTTGGTTTTATGTTCAAATTGGTTCATTTTTGAACATTGAGAACCTGTGATTTGGTCCCTATATTGTTTACCATGCTACTTTGAATATTCAGTCTGAAATTGCATGTAAGTATGGCTTAGTAATAAGTGCAATTTCTGCACCTCGGCGGTTAACCACTAAGCATACAGTAGTTGTTTTAGGACAAAGCGTGCGAGAGAGTGAGACCAGCAATCCTTGCATGGATGAAATATTGCACATTATGACAATTTTTGCTTGCTACACAAATGAAAACATTCTAGATATAATAGTTTTTCATTCAGAATTGTAGTATTATAAAGTTTTCTAACTGGCGAATGACATGATCTAGTGGGTTGTCTACTGTCATCTTTAAGACGCATGTTTGTGTTTCAAAGATATTATGCTAGCGGATAGCATATTGGCAGATCACCTACTGCACCTTAAAGTTGCCCCCTAAAAAAACTAAGAATTGTGTTGTTACAACTCATTTAAACAAGTATCTTGAACAAGCAGCAAAAGTCATTTCTGTGAGTGTATTAAAGTATCAAGACTGATATTAAAAGATAAAATACAGTATTCACCTCAGTAATGTTGTGATCTATATAAAAGTGAACAGATCAATCTATAATATGAATACAGTGTGCTAAAGTTGCACTTCTTCCTTGCCGTTTGTTCAAACTGCATTTTTTAAAAAATGTATAGATGATCAAAATATGTCTATGTATATATGTATGTATGTAACTTTAAAACTAATATTGCGAATTAGCTTGAGCAATTTACATATGAACAAATAAGATGATAGCACAAATGCTGTGAAAAACTGAAGCAAACACTGTGGGTCCTAACAGAATGATTATCGATTATCGGTAGGAGAACATTGTGACTTTTACATATTTTTATCTTCAAACCAAACTTAGCAATTCAGACAGCAATTGTTACACCTAAAAAAACTGGGTTGTTTTAACCCACATTTGGATAAAATATGGACAAACCAAACCAATGGGTTAAATGTATATATAACATTTTTTAACCAACAGTTGGGTTTGTCCATATTTTACCTAAATTTGAGTGTACAATGTCAAAACTTTGCACAATGTTATCAATCAGATCAACAGGCATAAAGCAGGCCATCTTTCACGATGAATTGCATTCAACCAGTCCAGAGCATCTACACTATGAAAGCAGTCTCATCAAATCACATATAAAATACAGTGTACCAATATAATTGGTCAAAAGTGGACAAGCTCACAATGTATTAGCACAAATACACCTGTAAAACTGTGACTGAAACCACATACCAATCTTTAAAGGGATACTTCACCCAAAAAATTACATTCTGTCATCATTTACAGACCCGCAACTTGTTTGAAACATACAGGTATTTAAGCTTTTTTTTCGACTAATGTACGGAAAAAAATATATTTTGAAATACATCTGGAAACCAGTAGCCATTGACTTGCATTGTATTTTTTTTTTATTATGGATGTCAATATTTATCCAACAATTTTAAAAAAATATCTTCTTTTGTTTTCAAGGAAAAGATAAACTCATAAAGGGTTAGAATCCCATAAAGAAAAGTAAATAGTGAGTAAATGTTCATTTTTGGGTGAACTATCCCTTAAACAGCATATATAAACACGGCCTGTGTTTCACATGATATTATAACAATACATTTCAGTTCATTATTCTGTTTGCATCATTTCTGTTTCACTTTGCATTAAGCTAGAAGAGTCTAGTCATTTAAACAAGAACACAAATGAGTTATAACTTGGCTCATGGTGTATTTCATGACATCTTCAGTGCACTTTTGTCACCGAGTCTGCAGGATGTGGAATACAATCTCCTGCCCTGAAGCTGCCAGCATTCATTCAAACATTCATCATCAGCCAAAAGACTGGCTGTTACTTAAGAGGGCTTGAAAATTCAGACGATGTCACACCAAAATCTACAAATGACCACATCCTTCAAAGAGTAAATTTCATGTTTCCCCTGCCGTCAAGCCAGAAAGGCGGCTCTAACACAGCATTACACGCGCGTGCTCTTCAGAGGTGGTCTGGGACTTTAAATGTAACTAATATATGATAGCTACATCGAGAACGTCCGAGTCTGGCCCCGAGTAAATATACAGAGCAGGGTAACACGCGAGCCCTAATCATACTGAGCGTCACTCTGTCAATAAACACACATGCCAGGATGAGGGGGAGCGCGACATTCAATCTGTTTTACCTGCAATGTGTGCTCTTTGATGCTGGCATAGAAAATGATTGGAAGAAACAGAGAGAAAATAGAGGCTGGTATACGTATGTTCTCTAAGCCTTTTGTAGGTTTTTAATCATCAGCAACCTGTTTTGACGAACACACGCAAGCACAGACTGCACGTTTCTCACCAGCCTCTGGATGCCACCGTGCTGTCGGACCATCCTGCGGGCACGTCTGAATTTGGCCACGTTGGCGATGGTTTCTGCAGCCAGGCATTTCAGTTCTTTGTCAGGAGAGTCAAGGATGGATACCATGGTCTGCAAACCACCCAGGTTAGCGATGGTCCGCCGAATCTGGGAGTTGCAACTGATCTCTTTTAAGATCTTCAGAGAACCAATCTAAGAGAACAGACAAAACAAAAATGATTAAATTTGAGAATAACTGCTTTACGTGATGTGATATGCAAGACATTTTGAGCTTAAAAGTTTATGAAAGCACCAACTTCTCTTCAACTGTTGAGTTTCATATGCCTTTTTATTAAACTAAACGTTACCTGGCACACATTTTATTTATTATCAGTGAAATATACTGCTTAAGAAGTCATTTTCTAATTATTCTTTCTATAAAATATAGATATTATTGCACATTAGGAAGCATTCATTCATTATACAAATACAACAATAAAGTAAAAGAAAGATAAAATCATAATACTTTGAAGTTTGTAAAAAGAACATATTACTTTTATTCATCAAGGACACATTAAGTTGATTAAAAGTTACATTAAACACATTTAAAACAGTCAAAAAGATTTCAGTTTTGAATAAATGTTGTTTTAAAGGGCACTTATGATGAAAATCAACTTTTGGAAGCTGTTTGGATAGAACTGTGTGTTAGTATAGTATGTCCACAGTCATATTGGAGTGATATAAACACAACAAGTCTCTTTTTTAAAATTGACTAAAAATAGGATCCAAATCCCAGTGTGACATAGGAGTGCGGTTTTCCCCGCCCATCGAATTGATTGACAGGTGCCATGTAACTATAATAACATGTATACACAGAACATTTTTTGCAAAAAAAGGGGAAAAAAGAAAAGGTTTTTAAAAATTGCATGTTTGTAATAAAGAGAGCAAAATCGCTATGTAATTCTAAAGTCCCTTTAAGGCAAGTCATTTCACTTGGCGCAGAACGAGCAACGCCTCTCGGGCAGTATGCTCAGGCATTCTCTCTGAATAGGGAAAACATCAAATTCTCCCAAACTGTTTGCAAAGCTAACGATTACGTTACATATTTGGAATCACCAATAAAATGAAACTACAATTGTCTCATAAGTTTTGTTTCTAAACATTCGAATCAAACATTACTGGCCCATTTTCAGGATGCCTGAGCTAATGCACATGCGCACTCAAAAGAAACAAGATCACGACACCAATCTCATTTATTACCGTTGTACACATAATCATCCTCTGAATGATGCATCGTCAGATCGCGCTGCTCTTCTGAAGTAAACCACAACTTGGTCTAGATGGCGAATCTCCTTCAGAAATGACAGTGACTTTTTGTTTACAAGTTTGTGGCCGTTTGAGTAGCTGCTGTCATGTGTTGTGCATCTGATGGATTAAAAGTAGAGATTTCAAGCTTTATGTGGATATATTTCTTATGTCTGTGAAGCAAGTATTTGCTGAGATTTCAGTGAGGTCGTAAAAGCCCACGTCTGGTCCGAGCTTCTACTCGGAGAAATGTTAGTCTACAGCGTTCGATAAATGGCTCCTATGATAGTAGGTGGGGCTTCATTCGTACTGCAAACTGCATTATGTGTGTGACTCATCATTTCAGAAAGGCTTGAATAGACTCCACCACATATACATCAAATAAACTTACTTGGTATTTTAGACTGTGTCTGTTTCTATCACTAGCGGCTGTTTATCCGATGAGGTTGAAGCAGTGGGTGGTGAGAAGCAGCTCATTTGGATTTTAAGCCACAGGCTACAAAAACAGCTACATTGTCCTCAGACACCAAAATGAACAGATTCTACATTATATAATAAATAATCTGATGGGTATTTTTAAACTTAAATTTACAGAAACATTCTGTGGACATCAAATTCTTATGTTACATCTTGTAAAAGAGGTCAAATAGGTGCCCTTTAAACTTTACATTTGCAGAGAACCCTGTAAAAAATAACTCTTCCTTTAATAAAATTCAAACTTTTATCAAGTTTAAATAATGAATAGAGGATGAACTATTTTCGAAACAGTTTTAGGAACTGATAATATTAAGAAATGCACATTAAACTTATTAAATTTTTTATTTAAATAATTATTATTTTTTATAAGCCACATTTGAAACTAAAGCCTGGACTAATGATTACTGAAAATCTTTACTATCACAGTAAAAATTGCATTTAAATATATATTAAAACCAAAAAAACAGTTATTTTAAACAAACTAAGCTAAACTACTTCCCGTGTTGGCGTGGGTTTCCTCCGGGTGCTCCGTTTTCCCCCACAGTCCAAACACATGCGCTATGGGTGAATTGAATAAACTAAATTGTACGTAGTGTATGTGTGTGAATGAGTGTGTATGAATGTTTCCCAGTACTGGGTTGCAGCTGGAAGGGCATCGGCTGTGTAAAACATGCTAGATAAGTGTCGATTCGAGAAAATTAACAGAAAATAAATAAATGAATGAATAAACTAAACTAAAAACAAAATCACAACATTGCTGATTTAACTATTATTAATCAAAAAAATGCCACCCAGAGGATCACATAAGAGACTTTTTATTTTCAAAAAACATTCAAAAAAACATACTGCTCAAGACGTTTTAACATTAGTGAACGTATTAAAATGAAAAACAGAAATATAAACATTTCCCAAAGTCAGATGTTAACCTCTGACCTAATTAATTGAGTCTGGATGCACTTACTTTACATCTGATCTCATCAGTGTCCAGCAGGTTGATGAGAACCTCCAGCCCACCAACGTCTCTGATGGCCAGCTGACACGTATCCTGGACCAGGTTAAAGTCTCTTAAAGAGCACAGAACAATCACTGTGGCTGTCTGATTAGCCCCCTGTTCACACAAACAAACACATGTGCGGCAATTACATCATGACATGAACAGAAACAGCTGTTCTATTATACAATTCATTCATTTAAAACGCCTGCACTGTCAGAATTGACTCTGATATTAGAGAGAAGATGCTTGTGTCTGTATATGTCTGTGAGATGGTTGTAAATGTACAACATTGCACATTTATTGCATGATGTGTTCAAGAGAGCATCACTATGTAGCACAAAGAAACTACTGTAGCACAAAGATTTATAAATAAAGCAGAATTTTTAAACGGCGATGTATTATATATTTGATATTATAACATTTTGTATTGGAGACACGGTGACTCAGTGGTTAGCACTGTCGCCTCACAGCAAGAAGGTCGCTTAGAGTCCCGGCTGGGCCAGTTTGCATTTCTGTGGGGAGTTTGCATGTTCTCCCCGTGTTCGTGTGGGTTTCCTCTGGGTGACACACGCTATAGGTGAATTTAATCAACTAAACTGGACGTAGTGTAAGTGTGTAAATGAATGTATATGGATGTTTCCCAGTACTGGGTTACAGCTGGAATATAAATATAAATATAAATTTACAAAATATATTCTGGATAAGTTGGTGGTTCATTCCACTGTGGCGACCCCTGATGAACTAAGCCGAAGCAAAATGAATGAATGAATGAACATGTTGTGTTGTTACAATGCATTCACGTTTTCTTATTGGATTAAATATTATTTGAATATCTTTTGGGATTTCTTTTTAAAATAATATGTTTTTGTCCAAACAGAATGTAATGTTTTTGTACCCTTAACATTACATTTTTATTTAAATGCTGATAATAGTCACATAGCTGAATTTGTGTGAAGACTTTGTTCAAACAGGAAGAGTAAAGGATATAACTGCAAACAGCCTTTTTATTTAGAGAAAGAAGAAATGGTGGGAATACACTGGGGAAGAGAAAACTAAACCACATAACACAGACAAGAACAGACAAATAACTGAAGCAAATAGGTTAATCTAAATAAAATGAACGGCAAACAAAGAACAGGTGGGACTGATTTGTCCACTAATAAGAAACCATAGTAACCAAGGACACATGGACTAAACACAGGTCAAGAAACTAAACTTTTTTAGGCCAATTTAGGCTAGGTTTACATAATGTAACATTTCTTGAAAGATTTTAGGGACAGATGACAATGTTGTTCGAACCAGGAATTTTTTATTTATTATGTGGCATTTGTCCCCAAATATGTTCATCTGTATGTGAGGGACCCCATACTAAAATGTAAAAGGCATCATTTCTTTTCTACCAGTATATGCATGTTTGGTACTGTAAATTATAAAGTTTTTTATTATATTTAAGTTCTAAAACTAATTCCATAGAGCGCCACGGTGGCGTAGTGGGTAGCACGTTCGCCTCACCGCAAGAAGGTTGCTGGTTCGAGCCCCGGCTGGGTCAGTTATTTCTGTATGGAGTTTGCATGTTCTCCCTGTGGTTGCGTGGGTTTCCTCCAGGTGCTCCAGTTTCCCCCACAAGTCCAAAGACATGTGGTATAGGTGAATTGGGTAGGCTAAATTGTCCGTAGAGTACGAGTGTGAATGAGCGTGTATGGATGTTTTCCAAAGATGGGTTGCAGCTGGAAGGGCATTCGCTGCATAAAACATATGCTAGATATGTTGGCGGTTCATTCCGCTGTGGCGACCCCGGAATAATAAAGGGACTAAGCCAAAAAGAAAATAAATGAATGAACTAATTCTATCAAAGTTTCTAAGTTATATTATTTGTTTGAAAGTAATTTTCAAAAATGTGCCTGTTTATGCTATCAAAACTCTGCTCCTGTGTAAATAAACATCCACAACACAGTAAGTTTTCTATTTTCCCAATGGTATTGTGTAAATGCCTCCTTAGCAAAATGTATTCTTTATATGTTTCCATTCTAGTTTAAGTGCCTGTTCTTATCAGATTAAAAACTATCTACATCAATTGAGTGTGACATTTTTATGCACGCTTTCACATTTTATACACATCTTGGCATTTCCATCCAGCGTCTTTTATGTGATATCCCAAAATGCGCATAAAATACGAGGACGAAAACACAGCTAATAGCTTAATTTCTCCACAAACCCCTTTTTTCGACCCGATTGACCCACACCCCCAAACCATCTTCCCTTCAAGTCTCATTTTGTTGACCACATGTTGTGTGTAAGTGTTTGGTATTGTGACTATAAACAGGGGTGGAGAGATCCTTTGATACAGACTACTGCTGTGCTGTGGCCTGAAACCGTAGACAATGACCTAAGTTAGCAATTAAAAGAAAACAAGCTCTGAAATGTTGGAGATGATAACAGATTGGCCTTAGAAAAAGCTCTGTTTTGACAGTTGCTATATACACACGCAGTGTTTTAGAATGGTTGTTCTTCAGAAGTTGCCTACGCAGTGAGTACAACAACCCAAACATGTGGCATTTGTTGGGCCAGACTCCTCAACAGATACATCTCGAGATGACTTTTGTGGTTTTGATATCCTTCACGGCAAGTCCTTTATCGCTGGAACAAAATAACAGAAGGGCGAGTGACAGATAAATAAAGCAGGAGAGATCCAGCTAAAATACTACACTATTAATCATCTTTAATCAACAAATTACAGCCGCTTTAGTGATTGCTGTTTGTTTAGGTCACGACCACAGATCTAAGATCAGCTTTCCCCAAGAGAAAACACCAGAAACTCCACTTCCATGTGTGTTTTTGATACAATGCCTCGTTTTTCTCCTCCTTTTATCTGGAGCAGATCTTATGAATGCAAACAAAGGGAGGCTTTTCTCTGTGTGGCTGGCGCTGTGTTCAGTGCAGTAGGTCTCAAAGAGGCATGTAAGCTGCTGTAATGCCGCTCGTGCACCAGACCTTTGAAATGTGACGCTCAAGTCCAGTCCTCTGGAAATCGACCAAACACCCATGTTTCTTTTTCATAAAACGCGTAACAGATAAGATACAGTGATTAGGCTAGTCTTGCACCCTCGTTTACCAGAAATATGCCTTCCAGTTTGCACACTTTAGGGTCATTCACTTAGAATGCTTTATGTGTGACTTTCCATTGTTTTTTTTTTGTAAACATGCGATGGATGTGCATGACTGTCACATTCATGTCTCAGGTCTTTTGAAGAGGTTCGCACATGAGTACTGCATATTTAAGACACTGTGGACCAATCAGAAGTACTTGGATGCTGGGGCAAGCATAGCAAGCTTCAATTTACAGTAGCTTCAGTTTACAGTAGTTACTAAGATTTATTTCAGTTTGTTGATTTAATTTCAACTATTGAGTTGTGGGGGTTTCTTTTTGCGCATCATTCCCTCATAGCAAACTAATGGTAATAGGGGCATGGTTAAGAGAATAGTGGTTGAATCCTTCAACCTGACGTAAACAGAGAAAAACTGCCACTGCAAATGCAGAAGCAAACGGTCAGACTTTGATTGAGGATTACCAAAACAAACTTGGATTAACATATAAAAATCTATATAGATTAATTGTTCACCTAAAGCTTGAAAAAAAAGACATTCATAAACATTGCATCTCACGTTTTTAAATGCAAATACAACTTCTGTGTGAATGGTTGCTCATTCTGTATAGTTTTGTAGTATAATTACAAGTATTAGCATTATAAGTAGTGTTATTATTTATATTAGTAGTATAATTATTATTTAAAAAGTGAAAAAGATGTACACTAAAGCTTAATTTAAGATATTCTGTAACCTTCTTTGGATCAATTAATGTCACGTTCAGACTGCACAATATTTTTTCATATGTGACACTGTGTCTGATTAGTCAATTTGGCACTAAAATTGTTATGGACCAGAAGTGTACTGTTTCTTACTAGATGTTGGTTCCTGACATATTAGTACTTGCTGACTCATCATCAGCAAAAACATCAATGATGTAATCAGAAAGTTAGAAATTAAATAAATGCATCCAGTATGGTATATATGAAATAAAATGATGGATTCCTGTGTCCCAACACTGTTGTCATTTTTTAATTACTACAACACCCTAGCTGAAATTAAATCTGCCAAAATCTGACTTGGAATTGTATAGTCTAAATATAGAATTACACTCAATAGAATATTAATCTATAGAATGTCAAGTCAAAATAAAATAAAATAAAATAAAATAAAATAAAATAAAATAAAATAAAATAAAATAAAATAAAATAAAATAAAATAAAATAAAATAAAATAAAATAAAATAAAATAAAATAAAATTTAAAAAATAAAATAAAATAAAATAAAATAAAATAAAATAAAAAATAAAAAATAAAAAATTAAATTAAATTAAATTAAATTAAATTAAATTAAACAAAAAAATTAATTAAATTAAACTAAATTAAATTAAATTAAATTAAATTTAAATACATTAAAAATAAATAAATAAATAAAATATAATAAAATATAATAGATGATGGGAAAGGTCCTCTAAAAATAAAATTATATGAAATTATTTTAAAATGACATCAAAGTAGCTCATCTGTAAAATAAACAGAATTGCGCTTTGTTGAAAATATTCTGAGGACTGAACAAAGACCATGGATGTGAGAAGAGATTTTAAAAAAGTGAAAGAACACAAATGGACTAATGATGAGGAATAAAGTGTAGACTAAAAGAACAAGGATGAGAGACATGGAAAGACAAATGAGAACAGTGAAGAAGACAGACAGAGAGAGTGATAAGAATAGAGAAAACAGTTAGAGAGGCAGAGAAAGAAAGAGAGAAAAGAAGCAGGAGTTAGTGAAAGAGAGACACATGTGTTGTCCATATTAAGTGGCTGGAATAAATGTGAACCAAAACTATCAGTGAATCCGCTGCATTCTCTGTCCTGCCACAGTTTCTGTCTTCAAAGCGTTCAGTGGGTTTGCATTGAATCTTGTAAAAACACAAAGCTATATTTAGTACTGATACCAGGGAGAAAGAAATCATGTTCATATGCTTTCATTTTCAAGCAGCTTTGGTCTGTAGACATTCTTTACATATCAGAAAACATCTGAAGGTCTTTTATAATGTCTCTGACTCGTTTCTAAAGGACTCTCATTCTCAGTCTGTGGTGTGAAGACAGATGTTCAGGACGCAAACACTGTTAACATGAAGGACTGACGGCTTTATCTTTTGTCATCACTATACAGCACACCTTACTGACATTAAAGCAATGTTCACGTATATGTGACTGTAGGAATGAAAATTATTTTTTTTCATCTCATAAATAAATAAGTAAAATCCAATAAACTAAAATTGAAAATTATTTTTTTATAATATTATTGTTTTTCCTTACAGCTACAAATTAAAAAAAAACATTCATTTATTCATTTTCTTTTCGGCTTAATCCCTTAATTAATCAGGGGTCGCCACAGCGGAATGAACTGCCAACTTAACCAGCATATGTTTTATGCAGCGGATGCCCTTCCAGCTGCAACACATCACTGGGAAACATCCATGCACACTCATTCACACACATACACTACGGATAATTTAGCCTACCCAATTCACCTATACCACATGTCTTGGACAGTGGGGAAACCGGAGCACCCGGAGAAAGACCATGCCAACACAGGGGGAACACGCAAACTCCACACAGAAATGCCAACTGACCCAGCTGAAGCCTGAACCAGTGACCTTCTTACTGTGAAGCGACTGGGTTTTTTAAAAAAAATTTTAACAAGAGTATATCCATCGGTACTGTAACATAAAATTGTACACAATGCATAGCAAATCTACAACAGTTTTAATAGTTGCAACATGTAAACAATATAATATATAGTTTATACTGTACTATATAATATATACTACATATACTGTATGTAGTTAAATATACAAGTACAGTATATATAGCTTCACATATGAATGGTCTTTATTAATAATACTGTATACTAGTGATATACATTCATTCAGGCTACTACTGCACTTGTAAATGGAAATATATAAACAACCACATCGCAATCAATAATAGATTTACGCATACTGTAAAAATGGCCGCGATTTCAACAGTAAAAATGCTTCAGTAAAAATCTGTTACCTGCCTAAAATTGACATTCCCTGAATTCCCACACACAGGAATGAATCTTGTTTTTTTTCTCGTCAGTTATAAACATTACAGTTTTGTTTTACATCTAATGTTCATTAAGTTTATAGCATTGCTTTAATTTTATGTTACCATGAAGGTGTTTAGTAGCTGTGTGAATGACACTGAGCACCTTCTATGAAGTAGAATGTTTCTCTGCTTGTGGGAAAGGTTTTTTGTATATAACTTAATAAAATACGGTAGTTTACCGCAAAAATAAAAAATTTGTTTCATGGTTTTTATCGTATGTTCTACATTTTACAAATTTGACAGTGCATGTAGATGTGGTGACAAAAATGTGCTGAAGAAAGATGAACTAAGTTACTTCAAATGTACAGTAGCATGGTTGTTGATGTCACATGGGCTAATCGGAGTATTCCAAAAAAAATACTGATCTACAGAGATTTTCAAGCAAATCCAGGGGCGTAAATCCCGGGAAGACAGGGGGGACATGTCCCCTTCCATCCGAGGGTTGTCCCCCCCTCCCAAAAAAAAAGTAAAAAAAAATTGCACTCTGTATTGTGAAAAATATATGCATCTAGACCTAAAATAATTGTATTTGTAGGGAAAAAAAAAACGCATTTCGCAAATAAAATGCATTTAGAAACTGTTAAGTTCCCCCTCCTCTTCCTCACAGTGGTTTGGTCCACTGCCTGCTTTCCCGGGTTCATCTCTCCGACTATGCGCACACACACAAGTCAGGTGTGTGGCTGCGACTGCGGTTCTAGATGATCGCCAGTAAGGAGGGTACTTTATTCACTTTAAATAAAGCGATTATCTTTAATGTTGTTGATACAGACTCATTCATAAATTATTTGCGGTAAAAATTCTGATTACCGATGTATTTTCCAGCGATTAGCGATTGAAATATTACATATCTAGTTAACGTTAGCGTTAGCTTGTTGCAAAGTGCAACATACTAATGTCACAATGATAAAATACTAATACTATTACTACTAACACTAATAATAAAATTCTAATGTCAATCACAGGCAAAGGAGAAGGAAAATATTGAGGGACAGCAGAGCAGGGTCAGTCAGGTGTACAGTGTCAGGTAAGGGCGTGAAGGGATAATGACAGAACTTTTATTTAGATGAGCAATTTCTTTAATGTTTTTAGTGTTGTGGCTGTTCAGCAGATGAACATCACAGGCTCACCTAAATACAGCATGATCTGTTAATTTAACAAGTGTAATGTAAACAAGTGAGTTATTATGAGTTTAGAAAAAGTCTTTTGCTGTAGTTCTTCTGCTTCAGGAGTCAGTCTGTCGACCGTATACAACATAAATAATCTGAAGAAAAATCTGCTGTGATTGAACCTGAGAAAAACTTAAAAATTAAAACCATAATGATGCAGTCTCCATGCTGCAATAATAATGATAGAGCCAAAGTGTTTAACTGTGGGGACATATCTTTATAAGTACAATTTGACTGTATTATTTGTGTCCCCTTCAAAAAAATCGCTCAAGGGAAATTTTATATTTATTGTCCCCCCCAGTGTTAAATGAGATTTACGCCCTTGAGCAAAACCATGGGGTTTATAAAAGTGGCTTAAGGTAAGCTAAGATAAGGTAATGGTAACTCAAATAACCACTGATTACAAAAAACACTGCAGCAGAAGAGCATCTCTGAATGCACAGCACATAAAACATGCATATTTTTGTATGTGCAGCCTTTTCACGTCCTTTAAAAATAACATTATGCTCTACAGTATATTGAGGTTAAGGTTAGGGTTCTGATGTCATACAATAATTTAGTTCTGCTTACTTTCTCCACATGGGATGTCAAGAATGATAGTGCTGCTCAGGTCTGCAGGTCTTATCTGTATTAAAACGTCTTCATAAAATACGATGGAGACAAAGCGGTAATCAGGCTATACAAGTGTGTTGTATTGTTTTTCCCTTGGAAATGTTTGTCTTCAATAAATAATCAAGTATAGTGGTATGTGAAATCATTTAACTGTCACAAACGTACTGAAAGATTGTAAGAAAGCCGATAGATTGTAGTTGTGTTTGAAAGCATGAAAAGCTGGTCTCACTGACAGCACAAGCTGTGTATCACCATAAAAAACATAAAGAGGAAAGAATACTTAAAATATCCAAAGCAAAACAGTACAGAATGAGCCAAAAATCATAAATCCCATTGCAGATGAAGCTCAGAAAATTAACAAATTCAAGCAAATCATAGACAGACAGTGGTTACAGAGAATAAAAGCAGAAAGGGAAAAAGGAGGAAAAGACAAACAGAGCGAATGGATATATAAATAAAGCTTAAGAAGAAAACAGAGCCGTACCGATACTCTAGAGTAAATTGAGAGGGCAGAAAGGAAAAAGAAACTAAGCATCCAAGTGAACAAGAGAACAAGGTGGTATTAGGGAAAAAGAAAGGGAATGTTCATTCTGGCGCGAGCGTTGTGTATGATACACACATTAGAGTTAATTTATAGAGAAGCTGACTGAGGCCTGATCATTATCATTTATCCTCAATTAAGCAGCCAGCTGTCCGGAGCGAGATAAAGACAGCTGTTTAAATGATTTACACACAGAGAGAAGCCATAGAGCCGCAGAGGAGAGCCGTCTACTCCAGATTTAAGAGCAAAGAGGTATCAGATTTAATGGACAGTATTAACTTGAGGCAAAACAGCACATCCACAGTGTATTTATGTGCGCCTTCACTTGCACGTGTACACACACACACACACACACACACACACACACACACACACACACACA
>CAIGQQ010032764.1:4082255-4112807 GCA_903798035.1 Danio albolineatus | reverse complement strand
ACACACACACACACACACACACACACACACACACACACACACACACACAGCACTATGAGTGAAAAAGGATGAAAAGAGTCTGCTGTTAGTCAGTTTGCTCCTACTTTTCTGTGAATTTCAATAGGAGTAACTAACAGCAAATTACAGTAGACTTTAACAGCAAACTGTTGTTCTGTAGATTGATCTATTGATCGATCAATCTAACTGTCTGTTTGTCTCTCTGTCTATCTATCTATCATTAACTTTGACATTTTTCCAAATTAATTTACATACATATTTTTTTAATTTGGTTTCTTTTTATTTTGATAAAAAAAAATTCTAACACTGATGTAACAAATGAAACTGGAGTAAAAAAAAAAAAAACAGCTTTGCTATCACTGCCATAAATTATATTAAAAATGATATACAGTTGAAGTCCGAATTATTAGCCCTTATGAACTATTAGGCCCCCTCATTATTTTGTAATTTTAAGCATAATAATTTTAATAACTCATTTCTAATTAGGCAAGTTAGGGTAATTAAGCAAGTCATTGTATAACAATGGTTTATTCTGTAGACAATCTAAAAAATATATATGTTGCTTAAGGGGAGCTTAATAATATTGAACTTAAAATTAATCTAAGAAAATTCAAAAGTGCTTTTATTCTAGCCGAAATAAAACAAATAAGACTTTCTCCAGAAAAAAAAAATTACAGGAAATACTGTAAAAAATTTCTTGCTCTGTTTCCTGATCTTTTCGGAAATATAATGTAAAATATATCATGAAAATACAAATATCATTTTAAAATGTTATCTAACATGTTTAAATTGAAAAAACATTACTAGTTTTAATAATGTCCGTTGTTATATTGATCAAATAATCCTGCAAAGAAATGTTTTTTAACTGTTACACTGTTAATAATTGAGCTCTAAATTAGCATCATGGAAATCAGATTTCTAAACGATTTCTAAAATGTCATGTGACAAAGAGAAACCTGGAGTAATGGCTGTAGAAAACTATGCTTTGCCGCCACAGATATAAATAATTATATTTTAGAATATATGAAAATATAATTAATATTAGCTTAATTTTATGTAAGAACATTACTGTTTTTTACTGTATTGTGTCAGACTTTATAAGCAGATCTCAACACCCCCATGTTTCCAATAGTATCTGGATGCAGACATAGATTTGCAAGCTGAGACTGCATATCTCAGAGAAGCAAAGTCAGACACAATACACTCAATGGAGCTATAGTGAGGTCACTGTGAGGGTTAGGGGTGGGGCTGCATGCAGCTTTTAGCATCAGAGTTGACTCTGCATCATCAAACATTTTTCAAAAGTATAACATTTTTTCGGAAACGTTCTTACTGTAAAAGTAATCTATCTGATTTCACTGGATGGTGTACCAGCAGCTTGATCTGACATACAATCGTTTTAGTTCTCCCTTTGTCCAGTAGAGGGAGCAAGACCTCATGACAGCCCTGCGTGATAACAAAACATTGCTCTGGTTACAAATAACAACTCTTCCATTCAGACAGGGACTGCCACTATGCTAATGTGTAGCTTTTAAACATGATTAAGAGCTTAAAATAATTTCACGCTGAGGCTCAATTTAAAGTCTTATTTATGCACATGACTATCCTAAAATAATAATTCTTGAGGAACAGTGAGCAGTACGTACTTGTAAGAGATCTAGGTTTAGCTTCATTTCCTGAGCAGACAGACACTCTGCAAACCCTTAGTGAAATTTAGTCAGTAACATAAATGTAATTGCATTGGAAAAATCACACTTTTTCAGCATATAGCATTAGGGCACTTAGCAATTCTCTTATTTTAAAGCCCTTAACAAGAAGCAGAATGGTGTAATTGGGAGAGGGGAATGTGTGAAAGAATGTTTCTGTGCAACTTTGTTTGGCTGCCATGTTTCGCTAATTCAAGCTAATGAGGCAATTCGGCTGAATCTGGTGAGACAAACAGCCTGTGGCCTCCTCCTCTACACACTGATGCAGTTACAAAGTCCGTCTGTAAATGTGTGAAAGTGCAATTATACTCAAAGCTCGTTTACAGCGACTGAACTGAGTTTTGTGTGTGCGTAATATGTTTTGCGGTCGCCAGATACGCCTGATTTCTTAATATAACACCAATATTGCCATCAGCATCATGAAAGGATATACTGTAGTCACTAATGCCGACTGCCTCCCGTACATGTATACAGAAAGGCAAACACGAAGACATGTAAATGTACAGTTCAGGTAATGTACACTGCAAAAATATCCCTAGATAAACAGCCATTAAAGCACAATCGGATCATTCATGCATCAGCGTATAGAAGCATAATCTCCCAGAAATACAAACGCATGTCTATACCCTGGAAAAGAGCAGAAGAAAAGACAGAGGGGAGGAGAAAAACTGAACCTTCGCTCCAAAAATAAAACAGATATTTAGTTTGGCACAGACTGTGTTTCGGCTTCTGATGGTAATGACATTATAAGAGCGCTACTGGACAAACCCTCATAAATAAGAACTGTGGTTTCCAGACAGATAGAATGCTGGGAAGGGCACGTTACAAACACATCCTGTCTAAAGCTGAACACAGAACGGTAACAAACGCATCCCCAAACACCTCGCACAAATCACCAAAAAACAAACTTTTCAAATTCACTTTCCAACTGCTCATTTGTTGAAAATCAAACAGGATTTTGTTATCAACTGTATTTTTTTCTCCTTCTGACGTTTGCTAGAGGATGAGCACCTCCCTTTGGGAAAATCACATTCGTTATCCTGTATTTTTTTTATTTTTTATTTTTTTTCAGGGCTAAAAATATCTACCTGCGGCTGAACTTTGCTTGGTTGTTTTCCTTAACATGATTTATTGCTCACTACAGTGAAGATCTTTTTAAAAATGTGTCCTCTGGTGTTTAACCTTAATGTGAGACACCAATTTTGCAAGTATAAGACAATTGAAAAAAGAAGATGCTATGAATACATATAATAAATTCTACTTTTGAAACTTATGTTAGGTTTTGTGGTTGAGCACTCATAGCTGTTTTGGCTGCTAAATGTGCAAACTATTTTTCCATCTCCCAACACTCATATTTTTAGTGTGATTTATGAATCACACGAGTAGCTGTGTGATGTGGCTCTATATCAACACAGCTGTAATTCGATTGTAGGTAAACAGTGTGCTGATAAAGCCACATCACATGGATACAAGCGTGATACGTTTATGCAACAATCTGACTGCAAATCACCAGGGTCTTTTAAAGGCCTTTTGTCTGAGGAACCACCACAGATTTAAAACTGAAATTTTAACAGCTGAGAAAAAGGTCTGTTACTTGAAAAACAATTGCCCCTTTAGATGGAATGTTGAGCAGTGCAGATAAATGCAATGCTTATATATATTGCTGAATTTAAAGCTTAAGTTTTTTTAACACCTTAAAAGACTCAGTCACTCTTTCACTAATAAAGTCTCTTCACACCATCTAATAATACAATGAAGTAACAACTAAAGTCAATCGCTATGAAAACAAATGTCAAAAACTACTATGTACTGTCATTACAGCTATATATTAAGCTTCCTTAACTACTAGGCACATCAAAATATAAGTACAATTTACCTATTGTGTTCAATCATATTGCATTGTAAAACAAAGCATTGCTGCTATAAAAGTGGGATATGGGATAGTTTAGGGGCAGGTGTTATGGTATAGGTGGGTTTAGGGTTGGGTAAAGGTGTAAGGGATGGTCAACGAGGTAATTATAAATTGTATACTTAACAATTATATTAATAATTAAATACTCAAATTACTGTGATTGATTAGTTTTTCTCAGGAATTTTAATTCACTAAGTACTTTTAAAATGTGTACTTTTACTTCTCTTTGAGTACATCTTTAGTGCTGCAGTCACTAGTTTATTTTTCTTCTCTATAGGGGTTGGTTAAGTAGACAGCATAATAGCAAAATTGCACACAGAATGTAAATTACATCATACTGTAATTTACAGACATACGCTTTATAAATGCAGCAAACCATGTCCAAGAATATCTCCACAATCTTTAAATGCAATGACCCAGAGACATTGCAAGATGGCAGATGTTTACTGTATGATGATGAATAGTCTTAAACAATGACTAAATGCACTAAAGAATGCTACGTTTACACACACACAAATTGCATGTAAACGCATCAGCTTTTCACAGCGCAATACTTAATAATTTCTACTCTTGAGTACATTTAAAAGTAGGTTATGCTCTGATTTTTGCAACCGATACCGAATACCAATTCCTTGCCATGGTGATCGGCCAATACCAAGTACCAATTCTAATGCTTCAAGCTTTATATTGCATTAAGCACATTTTTCCTCTAAACATGAACTTTAAGAGAAAATCTCACCTAACCTAAGATAATAAATGAAGGATGCTGCCTATAGTACCTCAAACAAGTCTCGTATAACCATTTAGGTGTAAACACCAGCCAGAAGCAGCAATGCAATTTGGAAAGTTTGGAGTTCTATTTATCTAATAATTCCAGCCATCTTTTAGTAAACTTGCAATATTGTCAAAAACCCAGAACTTTTAGTTGTTATATGTAAAAAGGCCTTAATAAACGCAAGACCGTTCAAATATTTTTTACTCATCAAATATTTTTTATCTCCTCATGTTTTGTGGCTGCTGTAGGCTATGCATAATATATGGGAATGCACATGCGTTATCCTCTGCTCGTAAACTAACTCCTGTGATCGGTTCATGGCCATTGGCAAGTACCGATGGAGTAATGAAATGTGATTATCGGCCGATAGCGATCTTCGTCCGATTAAACGGAGCATCCCTATTTAAAAGGGATGCTTTTTACTTAGTTTGTGTAATATTTACAACAGATACATTTACTCTACTTGCACTACAATCTTGGCCAAGTAATGGTTAGAGCCACACGGAATCTGAGCATGCAGAATTCCGCAGATTCTTAGCCCATCATTGATTCTCTTTATTTACTGGTGCAAATGTGTGTAAATGTTTATTTATTCAGTTTTTAAATTAATTTTAGTTATAATATTGACTAATATGAAAATATTCATATGATTTATTTACAATACAGTTTTTAAAGTAATATTTTAGGTCTTTTAGTAAGATTTTATATGAAAGACTTGCTTTGTTTACCAAATAAAGTGGATCTAATTGGATCTGCATTGTAAACATTCATTCATTCATTTTCCTTTCGGCTTAGTCCCTTTATTAATCCAGGGTCGCCACAGCGGAATGAACCGCCAACTTTTCCAGCATTTGTTTTACACAGCGGATGCCCTTCCAGCCACAACCCATCTCTGGGAAACACATCCATACATTCTCATTCACACACATACACTACGGACAATTTAGCTTACCCAATTCACCTGTACCGCATGTCTTTGGACTGTGGGGGAAACCGGAGCACCCGGAGGAAACCCACGCAACCATGGGGAGAACATGCAAACTCCACACAGAAATGCCAACTGGCCCAGCCAGGGATCGAACCAGCGACCTTCTTGCTGTGAGGCGAACGTGCTACCCACTAGGCCACCATGGGGCCCTGCATTGTAAACATTAAATAAAACTTTTTATTTTATATATTAAGGTTTTAGTTATGATACTCCCGACATCATTCCGCATAAATATAGAGATGTTTAGCAAAATACTCTGCAGAAATAACAAAAAATGTCCGCAGATTCTGTCTGGCCCTAGTAATGGTACATTTACTTCAGTATAAAGTACTGCTTTTCAATACTCTTTCCACCATTGTTCATTTAAAGTGAAAATGAATCAGCCACTTAATATAAAGTGAGACCACAGTATTAGTACCTAATATTGAATAATACCTTAACACTTCATTGGAAGGGTTGCTAACCAGTTCAAAAACCAAAAGTTCAAAAACAACAATAATCTTAAACTATATTAAACTCTGATTTCAGCCACAACTGTTGGGACAAATAGATTAATGAAACTAAAGATGGACAGTAAAATCTAAACAAATATGTTTAACAAATAAAGAGACATGCTTCAGAGCCAGTGATAGTTTCAGAAGTCCTGGCTGACATACTGTAAAGCTGCTCTCAGAAAATTCCTGGAGGTCACGGAAACTGATGAAACACTTCCAAATAGGCACTTGTTTTAAATAAGCTACATATTTGAAGTCCAATCAACTCTTCTCATTGAATTCCAATCCTCCTCAAATTGCAAAAAAGATCTCTCAGCAAATCAGATTAAAGACCATAAATTTGTCTGCTAGCATTATTTGCTTTAGATACTGAAATGTAATATTTCCAAAGACATTACTAAAATGCTTCAACTTTTTTTGGCCATGATAATTACATTTTGAAAATCTGATATTGAGACAGCCCTAGGTGTGTACATTTATACAAGCAAATGTATTTTTTTACCTTTAAGTATTTGACTAGTTTCTGGATCTGCCAGTATTCAGAGGGCAGGTCGGTAGCGGTCTCAGCACGTCTCTCATGCTGTTCTTCGTCTTCCTCATCCTCTGATGAACTCTCGCTGAAGTCCTCAGCTCCTCCTGGGGTTTTACTGCACACACACACACACGTACCTATTAGATGTATTAATATAAGCTGGACCAAGTTTTATGCCTTTCAGACAGCACTCTCCCACAGAAGTTTCTCAGGATAGAAGTGAAAGCTATCCATACATTACAGGACATTATAAAAAAAAGGTCCTTTCTTTAATAAATAAAGCCTTAATACATCAAATCAGAGGAGAGTAAGAGCAGGTGCAAGCCAAACCACACAGCCCATTCTCTCGATGCTCTGGTAAAAATCTCTCCGAATTCAATGTGGAATGAATTATTGCTCTCTGAAAGGCCTTCATGTTCAAACCCTTGGACAAAATGGCCGTCAAACTCAGGGGTGTATTTGAAGTGTCATCCTAAGCCATGGCATCAAATTAAACGGCAGGGGATGAAGAGAACAGAGACAGGGCAACAGAGAGAGAGGAAGACTGGAGTGGTCATCAGTGCTTTTCTGAACTCTTTCATCGCAAGCTTATACACGCACACAAAAAATGCAGATGGCCGTTAAAGCGGATCAGGCTACTAAAATAAATGTATCGTCAAACGAGTCATGAAACTCAGTACACACAGTGAAGAGGCCAGAGGGACTTCAATATGTTTTCCAGTGGATAACTGTATTGCCGGACAGAAGCGCACTTGTCTTTTTGTAAGTCACGCTATCAGAAACAGTGCTTTGGTGCCAGTCACTTACTGAAAAGGCAATGTATTGCAATGCATATTTTACTGGCTTAGCATCATACGATGGAAATCAATATTAGAAAAATTACAGTTGTGACAAAAGGGTCCATTTTTATTTTTTAAACTGAGACTTGCAGATCTTCTGAAAGCAGAATACATAAGCTTTTCTCTGATGTATGATTTATTAGTAATAGGAAATAACTATTTCAAAATTTTGATTCTAGGTGTTAAACCATTAATGTTGGCGTTAGTGTTCTCCAGGCTCAGCTTTGCATAAGAGGTTTGGACAGAGGAGAAATGGTCGTGCCCAACTGAGCCTGGTTTCACTCTAGGTTTTTTTCCTTCACTTTCGTCAATTGGTAAAGTTTGTTTCTCGCCACTGTCGTCACTAGCTTGCTTGGTTTGGGACTTGTGGAACTGTGCATCGATGGATTTGTTCTTCAGTGTTTGGACTTTCCGCAGTGATAATTGAACCACACTGAACTGAACTAAGCTGAACTTTAACTATAAAACTGGACTGACACAGTTGTACTAGATGTACTAATGTACTAGAACTTCTATGTTAAGCTGCTTTGTAAAAGCTCTATAGAAATAAAGATGAATTTTAAAAAATTAAATATTGAGAAAATAATCTTTAAAAAATGCCAAAATTATGTTCTAAGCAATGAATATTACTGATTAAGTTTTGATATATTTATAGCAGTATCAATTAATAAAATGTCATGAGGGAATATGATTTTTAGCATAAAAGTAAAATCAATAATTTTGACTTATACATGAACAACAACTGAACGCAGATCAAAATTAGAGAAAACTTTCAGATTCCTATGTGTTATTTGTTTCTGGCACATGGTGATATTTTCCCTAATTATTTGGGAAAAAAAATTTTTATTTCACAGTATTCACAGTATTTCACTAATTTGATCATTGAAGACTCCTTTATTTCTGAACAAATTCATACATTTATCTCTAATTTTGAACCCTATTGCAAATTATCTTGTTTCATCTTTCTTATTACTAGACCCACACGGAATCTGCGTGCACAGAATTCCGCAGATTTCTGCAGATTTTTACCCCATCATTGATTTTGTTTATTTACTGGTGTAAATGTGTGTACATTTATTTTTATTTAGTTTTCAAACTAATTTTAGTAATAATATTTATTAATGTGAAAATATTCAAATGATTTATTTACAATACAGTTTGTAAAGTACTATTTTTTGTCTTTTAGTAGACATTTTATATAAGAAACTTGCTTTGTTTATCAAAAAAAGTTGATCTAACTGTATTTGCATAGTAAACATTACGTAAAAGTTAAAAAGGTATTACTTTTTATTCCATATATTAAGGATTTAGTTATGATACTCCCAAAATCATTCTGCATAAATCCGCAGATTTTTAACAAAATACTCCTCAGAAATAGCAAAAAATGGCCGCAGCTTCCGTCTGGCCCTACTTATTACTAACAAAAACCAGTTACGCAGTTAAGTATTCTGTCCATTTTAGAGTGACATTTTGTGACACCACATCCTGCTGGTTTATTTAGATGTCTTTTGTCTGTTGCATTCATATTTCAGAAAAACATTGATTTTGGAAACAGACCGACATCAGGGTTCCCACTTATTCAAATAAATTACACAAACTAAGCAACTGAAGCTTGAGTTTTTTGTTAATCGAACCAAACCTAACAAGTGTGAACACACATTTAGTCTACCATAAACACACACAAATGATCTTCAGAATGGCTACGCTGGCTTCACGGTTTTAGAAACGCTTCTATTAACAGTAGGACTTGGAAAAGAGGGACGACAGCTACACCCGGAGCTCCTTACAGGCAGGACTGTGTACTCTGGCAGCCAGTGTTATGGGACAGCTGGAGTTTTTACTTACCATCGCCAAATAGACAGAGAGGAGTCAGAAGAAGGAACAGGGTTATCAGTGGCTCAGGCACAGGCCGATTATTACAGACCGCTACTCCCAGTAGCACCAGACGACCGTTTCATGCGCACACCAACCTGAACGACTGCTTCATCCGTGTCTTATTAAAGGCTATAAAATGAATACTTATCCACAGCTGAAATAATTTGCCCTGAAAGTGAGTCTTTATTTCCAATTCAACGATAGAATAAGTTTTTTTGGCTGGGAGAATAAAGGTTTATTCAATTATGCGTGTTCCTGGGAGAAGATTTTTCAAATCCTATTGCAATGGTTAGGTTTTTACCTCTGTGGAAATATCATGTGCACAATGAAAGCTATTCTAGTAGACGGAGATTATGGTGGCATACATTTTTTGAGAAGACTGGAGGCCTGGTAGAGATGATCCTGAAATATTAGCCTTTTTTTTGCTCTCGAGTGCTGGTGACTTTGCGCCGTATTCAAAAATCTTCTTGCTTTCTCTGATCTTTCTCGCTTTCACTTCTCCATCACTGGAAAAAAAAACAATCAGAAATTTATTAACAGTCACATTTTTACTTGTATAAACTAAGAATGAACAATGTTTGTTAAAATTAGTTAACTTCCAGTACTGTGAGTTAACAAAAACCAACAATGAATGATTTTATGGGGCGCCGTGGTGGCGCAGTGGGTAGCACGATCGCCTCACAGCAAAAAGATCCTCGGCTGGGTCAGTTGGCATTTTCTGTGTTGAGTTTGCATGTTCTCCCGGTGGTCGTGTGGGTTTCCTCCGGGTGCTCCGGTTTCCCCAACAAGTCCAAAGACAAAAGGTTCAGGTGAATTGGGTGAGCTAAAATTGTCTGTAGTGTATGAGTGTAAATGAGTGTGTACGAATGTTTTACAGAGATGGAAGGGCATCCGCTACGTAAAACAAGTGCTGGATAAGTTGGTGGTTCATTCCGCTGTGGCGACCCCAGATTAATAAAGGGACTAAGCCGAAAAGAAAATGAATGAATGAATGAACAAAGATGAATAATGTAATAAATATATTTTTCATGTTAATAAATACATTAACTAATGAAACCGTATTATAAAGTGTTACAACATTTACACACATTTATACACTTAATGTAATTAGTCAATGTAATTATAATGTAATAAAATAGTACTTTTTTATTAATGACTTCATTAAATACATTACTATTTAAATGTAAATAATAATAAAAATACAACAAATGCATACATACAAAATTTTAAAAAACACAAACCACCCTAATTTTCAATTTAAGTCAGTGGTTCCTAAAGTTGATGTCGGAACTCCCTGAGGGGTCGCAGGAAAATAAGGGGGGGTCATTTGGTTATTTCCTAAACAATTAGATAGTAGTATTAAATGGTATTGAATAGCTACATAAAAAAACAACATGCAAATAAAAAGCCACCAGCCTTTTTCCATTGGATTGCAACCCCTGGGGTGATTACGGTAGAATTTACAATATAGTAATATCATCAGATGCAGCAGATTGATTTTACGGCACAATGGTAAACTTTCACATGTTTACGACATTAAAAAAAGACCTGAACATGGAGGGGGCAGTGCGGTTGCACAGTGGGTATCGATGTCACTTTACAACAAGAAGGTTGCTGGTTCGAGCCTCAGCTGGGTCAGCTGGTATTTCTGCAGGCGTTTGTACGTTCTCCCCTTGTTTGCGTGGGTTTCCTCTGGGTGCTCCGGTTTCCCCCATAAGTCCAAAGACATGCACTACAGGTATGTGTGTATGTGTGTGAATGAAAGTGTATGGGTGTTTCCCAGTGATGGGTTGCAGCTAGAAGGGCATCCACTGCGTAAAAAACATATACTGGATAAGTTGCAAGTTCATTCAGCTATGGCGACCCCTGATTAATAAAGGGACTAAGCTGAAAATAAAATGAACGAACGAACGAACGAAAGAATGAATGAATGAATGAATGAATGAATGAATGAATGAATGAATGAATGAATGAATGAAAGAATGAACATAGAGGATGATCTTTAAGTGGCGGTCTCCAAAATTAAGTCAAGAATAGACTTGTGCTCTAAACGTTGTGCCCACATCATTAGACGAGAATAATATTAAACTGAACAAATTAAAGAACAACTATAAAAAATTATATGATTATAAGATATAAAAATCAATTATAAGATTGTTGCACTTTTTGTATCGTCAATATGCTTGTGGTTATATAGGCTTATTGGTGTGTGTGCAGCATTTGTATGTTTATAACTACCTCTGAGGATAGCGGGCTAACGAGTAACTGGAAGTGGTATTTTGGAAACCCCTAGCCTAAGTGGCACTTACTGCATTTCCTTTATCATTTTATTCTTAATTATACTGTTCTATCCCATCATGTCATTTAAGTTTGTTTCAAAACTCTGTAGCTCTCTATTATCTACAAGTGTCACCTAGATCATTTGAATACGAGTTTGTTTCTTTGCTGTGATTTGAAGGGCAGTAGATTTCCACATCTGGAGGAATTATTTCTCCAAAACAAAGGATTATTGTTTTGGAAATCTTAGATGACTTTTCAGAGGAGGTTTACCAGTAACAATCGTTGAAACAGCCAAAAGCGTCTGATTTGTCTGCTAGATCAATCCAAAGAGGAAAACATATGTCTGAGTGATCAACTAGGCTTTATCAGCTGACTGTCAATAACACTGAGAAAAGAATATCCACTAACATTTAAGAAATATTAGTGTGACTGACTGCTGAACTGTACAGTATATAAGCAACCGCTTATGTTGTGAAGGCTTTTTTGGAACCCATTTGGGATTTGGAATTATCACTTACTCATAAGGGGAGGTGAGCCCGAGGTTCTTCCATTTCAAAGATGGTTCTAATTTCTTCTTCCTATTGCCCGGCTTGTTCCGCACAGGTTGTTGTCTTGACTTCTCGAGCACATTCTTTTCCTCACTGTCGTAAGGCTTCAGGGTTTGGCCTGTTTTTTCCGCATCAACAGTTTCCACATGTAGGATCTTTTTAGCTGATGGCACATCTTGAATGGCAAAGTCCTGTAGAAGAGAGGGGGAAAAAAAGAAGAAGAAGAAACAAGATAGTGAGGAAAAGTCTCAATTGGCACCTAAAACAGATTTGGGCAGAAAGACTTTCAGTTTAACAAAGTCCTTCATCTTAGTTTAGCAACAAATTTTCCATTCTACATCTGACCTATTGTCTGTTTTTCGGGGGGAGGCACATCATACAGTCATCTCGGAGTTAGCGCAGCCTTCTCATTCTAAGAAAGAGACATATAAAACTAAATCCCGCTTATGAATTTGTATCCCTGCACATTTATATAATGCAGCCTTTCTCCACAGTCTACTGCCAGAAAAACAATCCTGCCTTTGAGTTATGAGAATAACTGAAAAAAAAAGAAGCATATTTCCAAAGTTTCTTCTGTTAATTGCCTATACAATATGAGAGGTTTATTGTTTCTGTACATTCTTGAACTGCAGGCAAGACGTTTGGCACACACTGAGTGAAGTCTTTGTGGTAATGCAACCATGATTTTTTTGAAATTGTGAAGAATTTTGTCCCTCTCTCTATCCTATTTTTATTACTTATTTGAAAAGTTACACACACACCTGCAATGCATCTCTACCAGCCCATTGTTGGTTCCATCTTTTACAGAAGATTTATTGAGAGAGAAACAAGAGCAGAGAGTAACACTTTATTTTGATGGTCTCTTTTGCACATTTACAGTAGTTGAATACATGTTACATTGCTCAGAATATTAGTGGACTGTCTGCTTAATATTTGCTTACACTGCTCCACCAACAGACATATCATGAGTATAAAAACTTTGCAAGTAAATATGAACTTATACTAACGCTAACCTAACAGTCAACTAATACTCTAATCAGATTGAATTGCCATTTAGCTGCAATGTGACTTATAATCAACAAAACGTGTTAAAGGGACTATCAAAATGATAGAGATGAAAGCAATGGGGTTCAGAAAGAGTACCCAAGAGGGGAAAAACTCAATTTTTTATATTGCACAAGGGACTCTGTGTGGATCCAGCTGGGCCAAGTACACATTGTGCCTTTCATGAATTAGTTTGGTCAAAAAGTAAAACAAAAAAGAGCTCACAGTTAAAAAGAGCCAAAGTAAAATTCATTTCCTCAAACCATTCCACCCCCCTTAAACATTATAATTGGAGTAATAAACCTGCATAAACAGTGTCCAAGAACAAGTAGGGAGACTGATCTCTCTAGTACGACATCCCAAACAGAAGTGTAAATAAGATAACCATCAAAAGTTTATAAGTAAACATACTCCTTCAACATCCAACTACAAGAAGTACACGAAAGGGAAGACAAACGAGATCTGTTCGAAAACAACAACAAGTTTTTTTTTTTTTTTTACAAAATCTAACAATTAAAGTGTTTTATATGACATTTCACTGAATAGCATGGTTTTGCAACACCATGAAATATTTTAAATTATGCAGTATTTTAAAGCAATAAACTCACTTTTCTGCAGCCCCACATGGTCCCCAAGGTGCATTTTGTCATAGACATATTGTCATAGATGTCAGATCATTATTAGTTTTCTAACAAGGTTTTAGAATGGCTTTTCTGATTCTGTTGCACTGAATGACCTCTAATACACAGCATAATAAGGCCAGGACACATCAAGTCGATGCCAAACAACTAGCGCCAATGAAACCCAACTGTCTTGTTGCCTCATGTCGGCTTGTATCTTTCTGCAGGGGCAGTAATGTTTTCTTATTCTACATTAGGAAAACGGAATTTCCAACATGTAAAGACAAACCATAAACAAAGCAGCATTTACCCTTATTAGCTCTTGCAAATATCTCTGATTATCTACTAATCCATATCGTTCGCGAATATTTGAGAAATGTATCAAAATTACAGCCACTCTGTGTTCCTTTTTGTGTTTCTTCTTTTTCTATATAATTTTTTGAGGGAGTTTCACCTTTTAATTGATAGGACAGTAGAGAGTATTAACAGGAAAGCATGAAGAGCAGAGTGAAAGGAAGTATCATAGGACCTTGAGGCGGGAATCGAATTCAGGACACCATGAGCACCAGGAGTGCCTTATGTCTACGCACTATCCACTTCGCCATTGGCACCGACCTTTGTGTTTTTTCTCGACTTGTTTTATTCGATTTTGAATGTTTTGAATTTGACCTTCACAGCCATTACAAATTATATTCATACTATAAAACATAATTTTTTATAGCATGAATTTGTGCAATAGGAACTCCTGTTCCCTGATGGGATAGTGATCGAATGCACACTGACAGAAGAAACTGGTAGCCCAGATACTTCTTGCCTACTGTTTTTAAAATGCTATTATTTTGAATGTGCTCAGCTCACATACTGTTTTTCACATACCACATAGCAGGGAAGGAAATTTTTATGTAAAAGCTGTTACATACAGTAGTTAAATATGCAATAAATAAATAAACAACTTTGTCTGATATTAAAGTAAAATCAGTGAAATCTACGGTGGCTGAGAAAGCTTGACGTTATGCAATTTAAGAAAACACATGCAATTACAAAAAACACCAGCAAATTCAGAAAAGATCTTCATTCGTTTGACAGCACACATCCAGCACACAAATCCTCATAACGCATACACATTAAAAACGTGCTGCATTTTCCCACAACACAAAACATTAATAAAACGCACTGCATTTTTCCACAACACAAAGAGAACGGAACACGACAGAAATGTTTCACAGGGACTCAAAAACGTGACAGATGCTGCTGTGCTGTGACTCAGTAAAGTTGTAGGTGATCTTTAAAAGGTGTGTTTTTTGTTTGTTTATTTTAATACGCAGATTCCCGTGTCTTTAGTATTTCATTCATTCATTCATTCATTTTCTTGTCAGCTTAGTCCCTTTATTATTCTGGAGTCGCCACAGCGAAATAAACCACCAACTTATCCAGCACGTTTTACACGCAACCCATCAATGGGAAACATCCATACACACTCACTCACACAGAAACACTAGGGACAATTTAGCTCACCTAATTTACCCATAGCGCATGTCTTTGGACTTGTAGGGGAAACCAGAGCACCTGGAGGAAACCCACGCTAACACAGGGAGAACATGCAAACTCCACACAGAAATGCCAACTGACCCAGCCGAGGCTTGAACCAGCAACCTTCTTGCTGTGAGGTGATTGTGATACCCATTGCACCACCGTGAGGCCTGTCTTTAGTATTTATAAACCTTAATACTGTAACTATAACCTAAATAGCCGGGTTTGTCATGTTTTAGGGTCTCCTTGAAACATTTCCCTTGCATTGTGAGAAAATGCAGCGCGTTTACATAAACTGTGTTGTGAAAAAATGCAGAGTGTTTTATTACCTGTTTACGTCATGGATAAATGCAGGCCACTTTTTAAAAATGTGTTTGCGTTGTGAGAATTGGCAGCATGTTGTCAAACTGATGAAGATATTTTCTTAATTTGCTGGCATTTTTTGTAATTACACATGTTTTCTTAAATTGCTGCATGTTAATCTCTCTCGGCCACCGTAAAAAATCTGATGAAAATATTGAACAAATTTTCAATAAATGTCAATTTTGTACTTTAGAACATTTTCACAAAAGTTGTTTGAAACATGAACAGTAGACATAGTACTAAGTAGACACTAACTACTTATATTTACAATGTTTTCTTTGAATATGAAACATAATTTTGTGTAAACAACAAAATGGGATGTCTTAAGCAAAATTGGCAAGAATATTAATAAAACTGGGTGCTACACGATGGCTCAGTGGTTAGCACAGTCACCTCACAGCAAGAAGTTCGCTGGTTCAAGTACCGGCTGGGACAGTTGGCATTTCTGTGTCGAATTAACATGTTCTCCCTGTGTTCACATGGGTTTTCTTTGGATTCTCCAGTTTCCCCCACATGGATGGGTGTGTATGGATATTTCCCAATACTGGGTTGGAAGGGCATCTGCTGCGTAAAACATTTGCCAGATAAGTTGGCAGTTCATTCCACTGTGGTGACCCCTGATGAATAAATGGACTAAGCCAAAGGAAAATTAAGAAAATTAAGAAAACTAGAGCTATTTCAACACAGCATAACTGACCTTTTGAAACAAACATTTGCTGTTTTGCATTTAATGCATTAAATTTTGCATTTCTAATTTTGGCACAAAGCAAAAGTCTTCCTGTCCCATTCTGATAAAGCAGCAGATCCAGATATATTTTCTCTTTTGAATGTCACCTTCTGCTCAGCCCTGACTGTGCATGTTTAATTAAAAGTGTCTGATTTAATAAAGGTATGCAAACGCATTGGTTCCTGATGCAGCTGATATGTTAGAAGATACAGTCTGTTGTCTTTGGCTGGTGTGCTGGTTTGCGCTGAGGGTTTCTGGCCTGAAAAATCACGGTCCGATGGTTGACTGATGGCTGAAGGACCAGAGCATATCTGAGACTTATTACAGCAAACTCAAGCCGCAATCCAGAGCTTATTCTCTGATGAACTTTTCATGCCAAAAGAATCCCATAGCGCGCCTAAAAGCATTACCTGCTCTCAAATCAACATGTGCTGTAGCGTAACTGGTTAGTTTCAGGTGGATAAATGTCTTTGGTGAAAGTGATGAGGGTTTTGAGCATAAATCAAAACTCAGTAACACTTTACGCAAAGGGGTGTTCATAAGACTGTCATGAAAACTTTATAATCATGAAATGAGATGTCATGAATACAGCATAAAAAACAGCAACAGTTTACTTGAATGGGTGATTGTAAGACTGTTATAAAACCTTTATAATCATGAAATGACACTTCATGAGTTTGAAAGAGATTTTCTGGACTTTTCTTTTTTAGTTGAATCAAATTAACTTTTCTATTGATCTCAACTTATATCTAAAAATATAAAGTTAAACTTTGGATAACTAAAAAAACGTCATGACTTTGCCCTCTTTGTCCTTCATATTTTCCATTAGTTCCTGGTTTTCTAGATTTCATCTTTATGTCTTTTATGTTTCTTCCAAGCGCAAGGCTTCAAATGAGAGTTTACATCAACAGTTTACTTGAATGGGTGATTGTAAGACCGTTATAAAATCTTTATAATCACGAAGTGACTTCATGAGTTGGAAAGCGATTTTATGCATGCTTATGACAGCTGTCATTAAGTGTCATTCACTCAATTGTCATTTTAAATGCAAAGGTGACACTGTTTGACATGTCCGTTATGACAACTTGACATAAACAAATACATCACACACAACCTGGCTTTTTCCTGACAATCTGACATTCCCAAGCCAACAAACGTGTCATAAACATTATTGATGTGAGGTCCTGAATTTTATAACAGCATCGTTTCTATTTGTTTTGAACTTAACTACAGTGGTAGAAATTTAAATAGTCATTAAAATGTCATTAATATTAATTATGCTGTGTTAAAATCATTTGATAGAGTATTCTCACCTTTAATGAGAAATTTTTATGACAAATTAAAAAAATTCCACTAAAAAAAAGTGATCAGTAAAATTGTCAAAAGACAATTATAACTATAATACAAGTTATGTTGTCCTGCGATGTACTTGCTCATGTCAAATTGTGATAAAAAACTTTTTAATGTCATCTTTGCATTTAAAAATCACATAACTGAGCTAATGATGACACTTATTGACAGTTGTCATAAGCATACATAAAATATCCTTCATATCCGTGATGTGTCATTTCATGATGGTCTTACTAACACCCATTCAAGTAAAGTGTTACCAAAAACTCTCACATTAAACCTTGCGCTTGGAAGACTTGAATGAATGACATAAAGATGAAATCTAGAAAACCAGAAACAAATGCAAAATATGGAGAACAAAGAGGGGTTTGATTTGTGTCTAAGCAGACTACTTTTATGGCTCTGTCTTTATGGCCTCTGTCCATCACCCGTCAGCTGCTAGTGCTCACGGTTGAGCTCCCGCCTGCTGGCATAATAAAACATGAAAGTCTGGTGGGCATTTTTACACACAAACGCTCGCACGCTGAACCGCCTGCCTGGCATCATCGCTTCGAAGAATAATAAAGTCTTTCTCCTCACCGCCACCAATAATCGAAGTCAACCTGCTCGCACATATTCAGCCTTGTACAAACCAAACACTAAAACCACACTGAGAATATTGAGTCTTTTTCTTTACTTTTTTTTTTAGCATAAAACATATTGTTTCAAAGTATGTGTGCAGAAAACTGCGCCCCGCTGGACAAGCCAAGTGCAATATGGCAAAGAGAAATCATTCAAGAAAAATAACACCAGAAGTGCAGCATCTGTTCAGTAGGTTAACCATCGACACTTTGAACCAAGTCTTAAATTTAAAGTGGCATTTCCTGTCTCGATAAGAACGGTATTGTCCAAAAAAACGTTCTGACACTTTTCAGCAATATCAAGTCTGACTGTAGCAAATAAACAGCCAAGAGTGATGTCCACAAGTAGGACGTGTTCCTAGACCAACATCCTTTGTTGTTCCTGAAACAACATTCCTATTAATCAATCACTGCCTTATGATTTTAGAGCGTTAAGGCTTTGATTGGTTGCTAGGGATGTTATTCTAGGAGCTACAAAGGATGTTGATCCAGAGACATGTGTAAATGACATTGTGTCAAATAAACAAGTACAGCAGCACATACATGGAGCTCTACTCCAGTTTTTTCCTCACAGAGCTTTAGAATGATAGCGCACTTAGACCGAGCATTCATCATAGGGGAGAGTTATGGAAGGTGAGCAGAGCTACTGAGCACAGACTCATGGGAACTGTTGCTCAAGTGAGGAAGATGAAGCTGGTCCTGGACACGACACAGTTTAACTTGGACATCTTTGCTGAGAGTAGAGGTAGAATTCTGCAGCAGGCTTAATTTGTGTCTGAAAACTGGCTCTGAATGCAGAATGAATAGATGAAAGGAACATTTTTATACTTTCTGTCCTCAAGGTAACCAGACAGAGGTTTTTACACCGACAAAGTAGCACTAGACAATAACCATTACTATATGGTGCAGCAGTAATCTTTCTGTCTGCCTTCATTTTCCATCTGCAAACTATATCGTCGAGAGATAACATCGCCATCATTTAGCAACGAACATAAAGAGAAATCTGTCTCGATGATGGAGTTTCCGTTTATATTGCTCAAGGACAGAATTATGTCGGTTATAAAACCGCCAACGGTCGGCATAAAACATTAGCGCGGATCGGAGGACTTTGTTTTAAGAAAAGAAAAGTACAAGTTGGAGGAAACCTTTTGTCTGCATCAACAAAGAGGCATTTACTGTGCTCTGCTACCGATGAAATTGAAGACAGATTTGGAAAACACTGAGCCTGAGTTATTTTATCATTAAGATAATATTATAGTTCTTATTAATATGTTTTTATACAATTTCAGTTTCAATCTTTATTCTAGTTCAAGTTTAAGTCATTTTATTGTGCATTTTTGTCATTAAATATACACTACCGGTCAAAAGTTTGGGGTCAGTTTTTTTTTTATTGTATTATTATTAGATTTATTTAATAATTTATATAAAAATATTATGTTAATCAAGGCGACATTTATTAAATGTAAAAACATTTTAAATTGTTAAATACTGATTTATTAAATATTTATTTATTTGTACTCCAGTCAATATTACTTTTATTACTATTACCATTAATATTAATCATTCATTCATTCATTTTCTTGTCGGCTTAGTCCCTTTATTAAATCAGGGTCGCCACAGCGTAACGAACTTATCCAGCATTTGTTTTTACGCAGCGGATGCCCTTCCAGCTACAACCCATCTCTGGGAAATATCCATACACACTCATTCACACTCATACACTACGGACAATTTAGCTTACCCAATTCACCTGTACCGCATATCTTTGGACTTGTGGGGGAAACCAGAGCACCCGAAGAAAACCCACGCAACCACGGGGAGAACATGCTAACTTCACACAGAAATGCCAATTGGCCCAGCCGAGGCTCGAGCCAGCAACCTTCTTGCTGTGAGGCGAACGTGCTACTCACTACGCCACCGTGGGGCCCTAATATTAATCATATTAATAATAATAATAACATTAACAATAATAATTATTATAATAATTAGTGATTTCTTAAGGATAATGTGACTGAAGACTGGAGTAATGAAGCACTGGAATAAATGATTAAATTACTTTTAAACAGTTATTTTAAAGTACAATAACATTTCACAGTTTTACAATTTGTACTGTATTTTTGATTAAATAAATGCAGCCTCGGTGAGCAGGAGAAGCTTATTTTAAAACATTCAAAAATCCTACTAACCCCAAACATTTGATCAGTAGTGTTTATTTTTTTAATTACATTTACAAATAGATTGTACATACACAGAAAGCAAATCAAAAGCTTGTGCCTACTTCAATGTTTCAAATCAATTAAAAATAAAATTGTGAAAACTCAGTTTTGTATAACATACTGTAGTTATTTATGTCAAAATGAAACACACTTATTCTCACCTGCACTTATTAAAATATACATTAAAAGTAGTAATACAAAACAAATTATAGTAAATGATTGTAAATTAAAACCTGGTTTAAACCTGGTGTCTAAATCAGGGAAAACATTATTTTATTGTTTTATTAATACTATTAATAATAAAAAAAATGACAGGAGAAAAAAAATCACAGAGGAACAAAATCTAGTTAGTTTTGATGCACTAAAAGACATTTTATTTGGTTTTAATTAATTTTGATTAACATTTTCTATTGTATTAAACTTCAATTAAAATAAAACTACGAATGTTGAAAATCACTATTCAACTACAATAACCCTACTGAGCAAGTGCAAAACACACAAAGAAAGAAAGACGTTAATTTCTTAAAGATGTTGTATATTTAAAAATGAATTTTGATATAACTCTTGTCTGTAAAATCCCATGTACAAGCGCCTAAATATTTGCTGCTGTAAAACAAACCATTTTTCCAACAAATTCACTGTGTCACTGATGAGAAATAGGATATAATTTCTCAAACAATAAACACACTTTTCAGCACATCTTGAGGCCATTATCGGAGACCCAATTTGTTAATTTGTCTTTTACTTATTCAGAGGGGTCTGACTAACTGGCCTGTTCTCACATTCTTTCACACTGTGGTGACGTGACAAATTGCAGAGTGACAGAAGAGAGAACTCCCTCTTTCTCTTAATCCGTCTCTCTTTCTCTGTTATTGTGACAAGTAGATACACTACACACAGAGAGAAGTGTAGACATTCGCTTGTCCCCTCTTTCCCTTTGCTCTCTTCTCCTCAGCTGTGATTAATCTTGGTCTGCATACCTCACAGCACAGTTAAGGAGCGAGCAGAAGCACCGCTGCCAGTTGAAGGACAGCTGTGCTGTTTGTATGCTTCCAGTATTGGAAATTTACCTTCAATCTGTTTAGCCAGTATTTGGAATTCAAAATAAAGAACTCATTTCTCATTATTTAGCATTTCTGCCTTGATTAGACAGTACAAATTTACAGCTCTGTTGCATCAAGCATTAATAAGCTTTTTTGTTGTCAATAAAAAAGTCTGCAACCATTTTTTCATGATGGTTAGCATGTCAGATTTTTAATCCACAGGTTGCAGATTTGATTTCATCACTGAAGCTAAGCAGGGCTAAGCCTGGTTAGTACCTGGATTGGTGACCACGTGGGACAACTAGGTTTCTGGTGGAAGTAGAATAACCGTAAGTTCACACAGAAGGCAGTGAGAGTGTCAGAGTTCTCTCTGGCCACCCTGGCGACAACGATGTTGGCCTTCAGAGCTCCAGCGGCAAGAGCTTCAACATTCGCTACGTTGATTTCGTATTTAAAAGAGCCGTTGCAGCATTATCAACAAATCACTTACATTTTCGCATAAAGCATGCTTTCTAGCGTGAAAATGTTGCTCACTTTTTTATCAGATTCATTTAACAATGGAAGATCAAGTTGTTACGTGTGCTGTGGCTTTTCTCTACTCATCATTGGATAAATGTGTCCATATGTCTGAAATATTTTGAAGCAGCAATACTGTTTTGTAGTGTCACATGAAATACCTGCTTTTTTAAAGAAAAAAAATATGTAATATTAATGCATATCAGTAACTCGCCCAGTAACTTTTTTAATGTATGTCCTTTAATAAAACATTGTAAATAACTGGAAATCCAGCTAACGCATTATTAAAACCCTTGGGAACAACTGTGGTTGGAACCAAAGTTCACAGTAACTGTGTTCTCTGGACTCCTCTCAAGCGGTGGACTTTAACATTCTGATTGCTTGCCGCCGTACCACTTCATAGCTTATTACTATAAAGTTGACTTGATTTCAACTCTCCTCAACACCCACAGCGGCGAAGACATGCCACACTGCTCCTCGCCGCTTATCGCAGCCGCATTCCATTGAAAATGAATGACTTCTGGTTACTTTGACGCTCTCGCCGCTTTCGGTGTGAGCGTACAGTTAGTGAGGCCAGCGGGGGTTCTTAATGCCCCAGTATAGTGAAGGAGACACAACACTGTTAGTGAGCACCATGTTTTGGATAAGATGTCAAACCGAGGACCTGACTCTCTGTGGACATTAAAAATCCCATGGCACTTCACGTAAAGTGTAGCAGTGTAACCCCAGTGTCCTGGCCAAAATCCCTTCCTCTGCCCTTACCCATCATACTGTATACTCTCAATCACCCCCGTTTCCTAAATTGGTTCAATCTCTCCTCGCTAGCTCTATCTTACCAGCTGATTCATGGTGAGTTCACTGGTGCCATTGACTTATGGCTGCAGTCGCATCATTCAGGTGGATGCTGCACACTGGTGGTGGTGAGAGGGAGACCCCCTCATACAATTATAAAGTGTTTTGAGTTTATAGCGCTATATAAATGTGCATGTCTTTGTTACTAGCTACTGCACAGTTCTGCTTAATATTTTGTAACATTATAAATGTCTTTAATGTGTAAAATATGTGCGTGTAACTTACGACAATAACTTAATCAAAACAAAACTCTTGCCTTCTTCATGTAGCTTATACTAATCATATAACATAAGGAAATTATCCCATCAAGGAGCGTCCATTTATCAATGCAGCCTTTGACTCCTAAAAGCAATGCACAATGAATAAGACCACCTCATTTTACTAACTGCAGACTTCCACTTCTGTTGACATCTTTGGCTTCTTTACCTTTTCTTTTGTTTCTTAGACAGTCTAATGGCTGCATGTGTATGGCATACTCACATGATGATGTCATTAGTCTCTAAAGCCTGAACACTCAGGCTCTCCAGACCACCGCCATTAAGCTCCAAGCTTTTTCAAAACTCAAAGAACTGATCTGCAGTTTGAGTGCTTTTAGTTAGATGAAGAAACCATCCTGCATCTGAGATGCACAATTTATGAACACTAGTGTCATTTTTAACATCAGCAGATGCATTATATAAGCTGCAATTGAGCTGTCACATTTTGGATGATTAGTGCGTAACTGTGAATTATGTAATTTCACATGTTAGGGTTGCCTAAAGCATGGTTCTGACATCCAAAGCTCTGTGGTGTGGAGCAGACACTATAATGAAACCACTGTCATATGTTTAGAAATTGCCATCTGGAGCATTTTGCAACCAAGAGCAGTTGAAGAGAAAACCCAACAATGCCAATTCTTACTATTAAAATGACGATTGAGGAAATAAGGCACAGCTTATATCTGTTGAAAGAGATGAACGAGCAATATTCCAATACCTCTTCATCAGCAGCCTCAGCAAAGTGGGGAGACTTGTTTTTCAGCAGCGTAACAATGTCTTTGAAGACTTCGATTATTATAGGACTATTATAGGACTCCACTGCATCATAGCACTTTTCACCTCCTCCTCCTCCTTTGAGACCCTGGAACATCAAATCAAAATGTAAGTGTAAACCCAGAGACTGATGACATGTCCAGTGATGTATTCGTATTTTTTGGCTGAGATGTGAGTGGGGTTACAATAGATATTTTAATCAAAGTCATATTTTAAAAAAATAATAATAATACAACTGAAAGTGCAAGTGAGAATTCAATGACACACACGTAAACGTCATCAGCTTCACATACATGCACAGACATGACTCTGTGAACTCTTAATCTCTAAGGTTTAGAGATAAATTGTTCTGATTAAATATCCAATCTTGATAATTAACATCAATGTCATTTGCAGTAAATTATGGCTGACATCTAATTTACAACATACAGGTGAGTGTCACAAAGTATTGAGTACAGAGCACAGATGATGACAAGAAAGAGACATTTAAAAAGAGATAAGGACGATAAATAAAAATTTAAAGGGGCTGTGTAGACATTCTATATGTTACACATTATTTATGACCAATGTGTAAACTGTTTCAAATGAAAATGCATAACATTTGCATTTTAAGACACAAGTTTTGTCAAGTTATGCCTGGTGTCCACACGAATACTCCAGCATCTTAGAACCCTGAAAACAGACTTTGAAAATTCTGAAGAAGCATGGAAATGCTAGTGTTTTATTTCAGTTTGTACAGATTGAAACACAGACTTTTGAAAAGGTATGGCTGTACACAATCACTCTCTGGTCTTCTGGACTATTGCGTATCATTGCATAATTAGTCAAGTCCATTTAATATGATAATTGTGCAACTGGTAGGTGGCAAGTACAAATGGCAGCAAATGTGTGTATCCCCTGTGAACATGAATGGTCACGCATGTCGAGATGAGTTTTTGGAAATGTCTAACAGGAGTGTTTTCATTCTAAAATGCTATTTTAAAACAAAAACACAATAGGTATGAGAGGTATTCTGTACTCGTCATTGTGGCATGCAAAGAAAATGGATTTATTTGCAGTAAATGCTCTTATATCACCAGATCGACAAAGTAATTTTCTTATGATCAGATGCTTTGTTTATGGTTGTTTTTTGTTGTTGTGTTTACTTTCATTCATTCATTTTCTTTTCGGCTTAGTCCCTTTATTAATCCGAGGTCGCCACAGCAGAATGAACCACCAACTTATCCAGCATTTGTTTTACGCAGCGGATGCCCTACCAGCTGCAACCCACCTCTGGGAAACATCCATACACATTCATTCACACTCATATACTACGAACAATTTAGCCTACCCAATTCACCTGTACCGCATGTCTTTGGACTGTGGGGGAAACCGGAGCACCCGGAGGAAACCCATGCAAACGCAGGGAGAACATGCAAACTCCACACAGAAACGCCAACTGGTCCAGCCGAGACTCAACCCAGCGACCTTCTTGCTGTGAAGCGACAGCACTACCTACTGTGCCACTGCATCACCTGTGTTTTTTTTGTAATGGATCATTTACAAAGCACGTATTCACAATTGTACATATGCAAAAACAAACTTCATTGCGCGTTCCACTTCATCAAGTGAACAAGGGAAGTTTACATGGACATAACCTTGATCCCTTGGTTTTGACAGATGGAGCGAATCCACTTCATATGTCCACTCCAGCACCTACTCTACAGTATGTGTCCCAGAATGCAATGGCATTGTGACTTGATAAGAGTGCAGTTCCCAAGTGCTAAAGGACTTAGGGCATTCCATTTGAACCCATCTAGATGTTCCGCCAATAGTAACTTTATCAATGATGTACAAACAAGGGAGCGAGATGGAGAGAAGTTAGCAAATGTGAAGGGTATACAAATTTGGACTGTAATGCCTAAGGGTGATACATTGCTGACTGCTTTACACTTAACTACCACCAGTTGCGCTAACAAAAGTCATTTCTGAATTCTTCATAAAGGACAAAACCTTTTATAAGGAAACAATGAAAATACAGGCAAGTATATAGGATACTTAAAAGTTTGCAGTTAATTTGCACGTTTTTAGATCTATGAGGTGGCTTGAAACACTGAACACAGCTAGAGAAGCACATCTGGAACAGAATCACATAACTGTCATGTCCAAACTTCAATTTCGCTTACCTCATGTTTTGGAAAAGTGTCTGTATACCATACCTTTCAAACACATTAAGAGAAAGTTTTGTATGTTCAAATTGTCTACCAAAATCTGCTCCCTTGACAGCTTGACACGTCTGAGGTTCAGAAAACTCATATTGCATCACTCAGCATTCCGATGGGATGCATTAATTTCCATTCGCTATGTGCTCAGGTCAGGCTTGTTGGGATAAGCCCTGTTTTGATGATCAAGCACCCCTGTAATTGTTTTTTATTATATAATCAACTAAGGAAATGTCTACTGATTACTAATGGCAGATAATGCATTATGTAGCAAAATTCCATCATTTTTGACACCCATGTTGCAGATTTGTGTTTTGCTTTGACGTGCAAGAGAATTGTGTTCCCAGAGCTATCCAAAACTGACACATCAAATGACTGTTATTACTTTTTTGACAGTTTTCTCACCTCATCCAGGAAAACTCCATTAGTATTGCAAGTGATGAACAGCGTGGGCTCTGTGTCACAGGTCTCAATTATGAGGGAGCAGATCTCTCCATTTATCTGCCTCCAGGGAGGAGAGCGACAACCATTGGAGAACACATAATCTGTGGAGGCAAGATTTATGCTTTAGAACTTTGTATAAGGGTAGTTGACAAACAGGCAGTGTAAGTGACCACTAAATGATTATACCACTTTAAATTTGTTCATGTCACGTGTTTTCCGTATTCCGGATAACAAATAGGTTAGTCAGACTAGCAGAGCAAAGAGCATACCTGTTTCTGTGCAGGCCTAATTAAGGAGGCTTAATCCTGCTCTTTTAAATCCTAGGACCCTTTGGTAAAGCGGAGCGAGGTATGTGAACTTAATTATAGCAATATGAGTTCGTTTGTATGTATATGTTAATCGTGAGCTCTGCCTTTTATTAGTTTTTTCTGTCTTCATATACTTCATTGTTTAGTTTTCATATATCTCTCTGTACATTGTATCTTTATTTGTCATATTTTTCTGTATACGAGTTGTATTTATTGATTTTTGTTGTTTCTTTGTGTAGTTTCACGGTGCTACGCAACGAAAGTTTAATGGCTGTCGTCTTGAGCAAAATAAAGAAAGAAGCACCCGTCAGAAACTCTCTGTCTCGTTCATGGATGCCAAAGGGCAGCTACAGCTTCTTTATAAAACACTATTTTCTTTGAGACAAAAATAAATATATTTATGTATTTTGAAAAGGGTTAGGGTTACTTTTATGTTTTTTTTTTTTTTTGTTTTTTTTTTACATTTTTACAAAATTGCAAATTAAATACATTATATGATGTGACATAGGACAAATTAAGAAAAACAACTCTATAATAATATAAAAATAGCAAATACAAATAGCTACTGTATAATACATTTAATTATGAATAAAAAAAAATTATCCATGACTTGTTGGGCTTATTGGACCATTTCAATTTTATAGTGGTTCCAAAAAAGTTAAATATTGTATATGACAAAATGTTTCAAGTTTCTTTATTTTTTTTTTTCAAAATGCAGTATATGGACGAAAAACAATTATTTCCATTTACTAAAATGGCAACTTGTAAAATTATGCCAGAGGTATTTGTTAATGATTTTGTGATTTTCTTTAAAATTCATAAGAGCTGTATTATTTAACTATTATTTTACTTATTTAACTATGTTTGAGGCAGTAACACAATAGGGCAGTTTTGAGATTTGGCTCAAAAACATAAAAAAAACATTGAAAAAAAAAAGTAACAGCAGTTTTTATAAAAAGAGGTTCAAGGATGACAAAGAAATGTTTAACCATTTACTGCAGTGGTTCTCAAGCTTTTTTTCTCCAAGTACCACCGTACTAACCGGTACTGAAGTACAGTAGCATAGTAGGCCTAATTAAGCAGCTACAGCACTGCACAGTTCAAAAACAAGGCAGATTAATTCTTCTAATTAAGAACATTTATTATTGTCAACCACTTAATTAAAAGGTTTAGCCTATTAAAATATTAAACTATTAATTTACTGATCACAACGGTGTTATTGTACGCGTCAAAGGATTAAAAGTGTGTTATTTATTTTTTACTTTAATTAGTCAGCGATTCCTCCGCATACCACTAGAAGGAATCTTGTGTGCCACTAGTGGTATGCGTACCACAGTCTGAGAACCACTGATTTACTGCATTTAAAATTATGAAAATACTAACTATTCATTTTTGTCATGTGTGACAGTGGAAATGCCATGTCATCTAAATAACCCATATTTTGTTGCATGTAATGTGTCAAGTGTTAAATTAGTGTCATAGTGTCACCTCACAAAGTAAAAATTTGTACTTCCATTTTGAATAGTTCATCCAGTGTAGGCTCCCACAAGGGGCAGATGGACACTGCGTCTATGTACTGTATCTCTGCCAGTGAAGAAGACTGATTGCTCTTCAGGACTGAGCTGCTGCAGACATAACCCCAAGATAAATCACCATCGCCAAACACTCCCACCGATACTCCACATGCTCCAAACCGCCCGTTGCATCCACACGGTCTCCCCCTATTTATTTGCATAGAAGCTTCCAATTTTGCTCAGCATACAGGGACACATTTTTCAAAAGAAACCACATCCATCATTCCAAATTTGCAGGCCGCTCTCGTTTTTCCAAAAACAGTTGATTGTTATGGCACAACATATCTGCCCATACTCCTTGGGGAGAGAGGAAGAACTGATGAATCTCTTTGTAAACTGAAATCTGACATACAGTATGTAATGGTTTCCATGGAGGCTTGAATATAGACATGTTATATTTAAAAGATATCCAGCATTGCCACTAATGGTGGTGGCTTGAAGAGTAAGTGTGAGGCGGAGAGACAGACTTATTTTGAACAGCCAACAGTGCTTAGCAATTGCAGACTGTTATAGATTACAAACAACTGTATATGAAAAAACTGTTGTCACTAACAATTTATTAGATTACTCTTTTTCTGTAATGTTTTTAGACTACTTTTGGATTTCCTTTATATTATTTTTGACCCCACTGGTTAATTATATAGATTTGAATGTGATTAACGTTTACAAAAATGTAAAGTTTTAAGCTTTGTGATTAAAATCATGAAATGCATTAAACATTATGCACATTGCAATACGCATCACATTTATCAGAATTCAGAGTGATAAAACTGACAAAAAACTGCAAAGGTTCAGCCTTAATTTTTTGGTTGACAGATGTGTGCATGTTTCACATTGAGTTTAAGTTTGTAACAATGGAAAGCTACTTGGTTATACTTTAAAATTGCTACACTAAAAACTACAGTATGTACGTTTTTGTAAAATGTAGATTGTTTTTTGTTATTTTTATTTTGCCAACAAGTTCCATTCTAAAGAGCTCATACTGTACCTACGGTATTTTAAATGTTTACCTAGATAAATGACAGCTATAAGGTTATAGAGCAGAGATGCCCAAATTAGGGCCCGCAGGCCAAAGTTCCCGCATGGTAACCTTTGATTTGGCCCACCACCCATCTAAAAAGAGAGGGAGAAAGGATGGTAAGGTGGAACGAGAAGGTAGTTAGGGCGAATAACCTTTGACAGAGATTGTGATTTCAAATTTACTGTAACCTTTTGTATGTTTTATTGCTGAGCAACAAAAAAGCCAACTGAAATTCAGGCTTTTAAAATGTATATACTGTCACTTGACAGTTAGAGGACAATGCACAAGACATTGGCGAGCAAATCAAAGCAAAGGCAGAAGCAGCTCCACTGTGTACAACATTGAACGCCATTGTGTTATAAATGGGATTGTTTGTTTTTATAGTTTTCTACATTTTCTGTTTTTTTGTAAATATTAGCAAATAAATTAGGAAATTACCCATGGCAATTTACAGTTTGCTGTATATTTATTCGGCCCACAGCTCTCAATCAAGGTTGGTTTTAGGCTCTTTATAAGAAAAAGTTTGGTTAGCCTGCTATAAAGGGTATAGGGGAACATTTCAATTAGAGTTTATTTGTATAGCGCTTTCACAATATCTATAGTTGCAAAGCAGCTTTACAAATAGAGTGTTACTATGTTACAAATAAATTCATAAAAAGTTCATCTGTAATAGGGTGGATTGTACAGCTATCAAGAGTTTACAAGTTTCAGTTATACAAGATAATGTACTTTTTCAAAAAGCTGATATCTTTTCTATGTATTTGCAACATTGTGTTGAAGTATGTATATAGGTGAGTGTCTGGTGAACATATATTTCCTTGGAACACTTCTGCATCATCTTACACCATCTGTACCACAAATTAAACATGTCCAAACAATCATGGGAGCAAAACACTTTCATCACTTCATTTAAATTGGCCATGATTGTACTTATATCACAGTACCTATTTGGAAAGATCTTCTGCTGCTGTCAAGAAAATAGTGCATCTGTTTAACTCAAAATAGTTTGTTTCACTCTGGAGGTCTGCTTTGCCAGCTTGTTTGAGTACCTCCAATAATTTTCACCTTGAACACTCTTAACATCTCCATAGTTATTATGTGAATTCTCTGAAAACACAGTCTGCC
>CAIGQQ010032764.1:4052851-4072255 GCA_903798035.1 Danio albolineatus | reverse complement strand
AATATTTGCAGAAATGTGAGGGGTGTACTCACTTTTGTGACATACTGCATATATATATATATATATATATATTTATTTCACATGGTTTATTATGTTTCACATGGATATTTCATAGCTTTCACAGTACGTCATCAGCAAGCCCAGAAAACACATAATTGCATATTTTTATTTACTCCAATTATTGAAAAATATGCAACTGTTCACATGATTTTTGTACTATGTTTTTAAAGTAATATTCTAGCTGTCTTTTACTGGATATAATATACAGTATGAGAGGTCTGCTGTTGTTTGGTTTACCAAACAAGTGGATTTCCATTGTTAGCCTTGAATAAAAGAGAAGTTATATTTTATTTTATTTGTTAAGGTTTCAGCTCCTCTCAAAATCATTTCACATAAATGTGCAGATTTTTTCTTTTTTTTCCTTCGTTCGTTCATTCATTCTCTTTTCAGCATAGTCCTATTATTAATCTGGTGTCACCACAGCGAAATGAGCAGCATATGTTTATGCCCTATGTAATGCCCTTCCAGCTGCAACCCATCACTGGGAAACAATCATCTACACTCATTTCCTATGGACAACTCAACTTACCCAATTCACCTATACCACGTCTTTGGACTTGTGGGGGAAACCGGAGCACCCGAAGGAAACCCATGCGACCATGGGGAGAACATGCAAACTCCACACAGAAATGTAATACAGGAGTAATATGGTAAATTTTCTTCGTGTTAGGATTACAAATATGAGGAGCCACTGGTATACAGTAGGAGTTTCAATTATAAACATGGAAATATATCTGATCTTGTTCCCTTTTCTTTTTTTGGCACTGGTCATTTAAAGCCATTGCGATGATGATTAGAAGCAGAAAACAATCGAATGCTCACATAACAGTGTGTGTGTGTGTGTGTGTGTGTGTGTGTGTGTGTGTGTGTGTGTCAACATTTTGATTTATACCTGCAGCCCAGACATGCTTTTATTCAACATGAATTTGCAAAAGCCCAGTCTTTCATCCTTGCTTGAATAAATGGGTGCAAATCAGTGTCGTCGATCTTACTGTGTGACATTCAGTCTGGCTCAGCCACTTCTTGGAAATCCAGCAGACTAAAGAGGGGAGCCCATAGAGGTAACACCGAGACTCTGCGCAGGCAATAAAAAACAGACCCTCTCCATCGTTAGAGCTTTGCTACCTCTCACTCTCATGTCTGCAATCATTCAGTGATAAATTGGAAATAGATTCAAGATGATGCCATTGGAATCCAGCACAGGAGTTTTCAATGTGGAGTCCAGGGACCCCCAAGCTGAGGACCCAAAGGATGATGAGGGTCTGCAGACAATCAGAGAGAACCACAAAATTTAAAGTTGAAATGCATTTATATTTCATTTAAAAGTTGAAACAATTACATTTTAACAATATTTCTTCTTAATATTACATTTGCAGATTTTACATAATTTTAAAACAGATTTTCTGAATTATTTTTAGTGAAACCATGTTGATTTTGAACTTTTTAACCTAATTTATTTTAATACTTTTTGATAATTAGATTTTCCTACAGAGTACAGACATGATATAAAGCTATTTATTAATTTTTAACAAAATATTCTAACAATTATTTTAACAATATTTCTTCTTAAGTTTTACACTTTAATGTTACATTTTATAAACAATATCATTTATTAAATATAAATAATCCAGCATATGTTTTACACAGAGGGCGCCACGGTGGCCTAGTGGTTAGCACGTTCGCCTCACAGCAAGCAACCTTTGCTGGTTCGAGCCCCGGCTGGGTCAGTTGGCATTTCTGTGTGGAGTTTGCATGTTCTCCCCGTGGTTGCGTGGGTTTTCTCCGGGTGCTCCGGTTTCCCCCACAGTCCAAAGACATGTGGTACAGGTGAATTGGGTAGGCTAAATTGTCCGTATAGTGTATGAGTGTGAATGTGTGTGTGTGGATGTTTCCCAGGGATGGGTTGCGGCTGGAAGGGCATCCGCTGCGTAAAAATATGCTGGATAAGTTGGCGGTTGATTCCGCTGTGGCGACCCCAGATTAATAAAGGGACTAAGCCGACAAGAAAAATGAATGAATGTTTTACATAGCGGATGCCATTCCAGCTGCAACCCGGTACCGGGAAACATCCATACACACTCATTCACACACATACACAAAAATTATGTCGCTATTTGCAGAATTTAGATTTTTTTTTAATAGATATAATATTAACTAATTTATATTATTTTATTGACAACCACACTGGTTTTGAACTTTTAACTTGATACCAAGTCAATTTTCCTTCAGTATACAGCAGGGGTGTCCAAATTCGTTCCTGGAGGGCCGGTGTCCTGCAGATTTTAGCTCCAACTTGCCTCAACACACTTGCAAATATGCTTCTAGAAAGCCTAGTAAGAGCTTAATTAGCTTGGTGTGTCTGATTGGGGTTGGAACTAAACTTTGCAGGACACCGGCCCTCCAGGACCAAGTTTGGTCATCCCTGGTATACAGTAATGATATACTGCAAAGCTAATTCTGTAAAGCAGAATATTCTTTTAAAAAATTCAGAAACTCTGTATTATGTAATGCATTTTAAATATACATGAAAGGATTTTCACATGATGATAATGTATGGATGTTTCCCAGTGATGAGTTGCAGCTGGAAGGGCATCCGCTGCGTAAAACAAATGCTGGATAAGTTGACGGTTCATTCCGCTGTAGCGACCCTGAATTAATAAAGGGATTAAGCCGAAAAGAAAATAATTGAATAAATGGATTTTCAAATGACAACAACAACACAAGTACTGTGTAATACATACATATCACAGGCAGGCCAGGCTCTCTCCACTAACAATCACCTCAAGCACCCCGATCAGTCACCAGCCTTCTTATCAGTCATGCACCTGCATGTCATCCTACGCTCATCACTCGCATGACAGAAGGACTACCCTCATGGTCAGTAAGTCCTAAATAGAATAGCTATACTTACCTGTCTCCTCCTTGTGATCTCCAGTGTCTGTGCCTCTCCTCCTCCTAGTGTGATTCCTTCCTGGTTGTGTGTCCTCTGACTCCCTTGTGTGTCCTGCATCTCCATCATTCTCTGGTCCCTCTTCATCATCTGGTTCATTGCTCATCAATATCCTGCAATAGACTTTACCTGTTTACATCAATCCTGGTCATTCTACAAATAAACCGTCATTCCCCCTTCAGCGACAATACTACACCATTTACTTACAGTGCATCCGGAAAGTATTCATAGCGCTTCACTTTTTCTACGTTTTTTATGTTACAGCCTTATTTTAAAATGGATTAAATTGACTGATTTTTTATTAATTAATTAGGACAGTAAGGTCTGACTTTGCTTAGACAAAAGTCTTGTCACTCAACTGAAACAATGTACAGTATAGAATATAAAGTCATGGTGCAGTGGAAAAAGAATTAATATCGTGTATGACTCCCATGAGCTACAAGGACTGCATCCATACATCTCTGCAATGACTCAAACCACTTATTAATAAAGCAATCTGGAATGGCAAAGAAAGCGTTCTTGCAGGACTCACAGAGTTCATCAAGATTCTTTGGAATTATCTTCAATGCCTTCTTCATCTTACACCAGACATGCTCGATAATGCTCATGTCTGGTGACTGGGCTGGTGTAATGAGGAGGCTATGGCTTCATTAGAATCCATACGCGGACGTTTATTAGAGGGATGAGACAAAGACATAGTCGAATTAACAGGCAAAGAGTTGGCAACAGGAAAGCAGTCCAATCCAAACGACATACAATGAGGGGAATCCAGGAAACGAAGTAAGAGTGTAGGCAGAGGTTCAATAACACTGTGAGCAGTCCAAAACAGTACAAGAGGGCAAAGACAGAGAACGTACGTGATCAAGGCAGGCAAGGTCAAACAGGATAGCAGTCATGAAAGTCACTTGGAACAACGCTTGGTAAGGCAGGTAAACTGGCAATACTTTGCAAGGAAGCATGGCCTGAGCTCTTCCTAAAATATTCAACAAACAGGAAGTCAGCGCAGAGGGAGCGGAGCTGAGTCAGTAGTCGGGCGAGGGCTCTCTCTGCTGGCGTGGCGTTAGAGCTGGCCAATCCTGGAGCACCTTGACCTTCTTTGCTTTCAGGAACTTTAATGTGAAGGCTGAAGTATGAGGAGCACTATCCTGCTGAAGAATTTGCCCTCTCCTGTGGTTTGTAATGTAATGGGCAGCACAAATGTCTTGATACCTCAGGCTGTTGATGTTGCTATCTACTCTGCAGATCTCTCACACGGCCCCATACTGAATGTAACCCCAAACCATGATATTTCCTTCAACAAACTTGATTGATTTTTGTGAGAGTCTTGAGTCTATGCTTGCTCCAATATGTGTTCTGCAGTATTTGTAATAATTGGGATGCAGTTCAACAGATGATTCATTGAAAAAATCTTCCTTCTGCCACTTTTCCAGATTATTAACTAAGAGTCAAGTTATTATTTGTTGCTCTGGGACAACTGGAATCGACTTTTGTCAGGTAGTGTATATAGGCCAAGACAAAATTGACGAAATTTGAGTACAGTCCCAAAATTCTGATTGTGATTTTCTTTTTAAATTTATTTATATATATAAAAATAAAAAAAAATATTAATAATGATAAAATAATAAAAACTATATTTTTAAAAATAATAATGTATATATACATACACATAAATAAAAATAGAAAGGGAGTTAAATGACTTGACCCAATTTAAACTCCCTTTTTATTTCAGGAAAACATCTTATTTACTAAAAAATAACTAAAAAACTAAAAAATAAGGGAAAGCAAATGGAGAAAGTAGCCTGAAGAACACGAAAAAAGTTGATCATACTTGTAATCCATTGCACGCTCTCATTAACTTTGGCTAATTGCTGTTGGTTCTTTCACAATGAGGCAGTGCAGCAGAGCTTCCTTCAAACATAAACAGCCAGAGCCTGTGGTCAGAAGCACCTGTCAGCTCCTGCAGCTCTCTGTGCCTTTGACTCAGCCTCGGCATAATAAACAAAGGCGGCGTCTGGAACAGTGATGCTGATTGAGCTGAAGCGGGAACGTGCTGCACAAGATTTACGAGGAGCAGCTCTGTCTTCAAGCAGGAGGCTGTGATTGCATCCGTCCACAGCTCACTCTCCACTCTCAAAACAGGCCATTAGCGAGGGGAAACCGGGCTTGAGCGGGAATACACATTAGCTACGGGCGATAAAGGGCACAGACCTACTGGAGTTAAGGCCAGTTCAAATAGTACACGTTTCTTGTGATGCTATTTAATCGTTTTTCCAAGAAAATACGGTTTTTTTTGTTTGTTTTGGGGGGGGTTTCGTGCTGCTTTTCTTACTTCTTCTACTTTATTTTTTATTTTTTGTCTTGTTTCTAGTTCTAGAAAATCGAGATATTTTTAAACCAAGAAGCATTTAAAATCTGTTATCCAGAACTCACTTTTGGGGATTAACACCTACCTAACTTTAAATAGTAGCAGTTCCTGACTCCAGTAAGCTACAAACACAAACTAGGTATCATTGGAAAGAAGACACTTTGGGCTTTACAGTACTAAAAGGGGAAGTGTCATACTCAAAAAGTTATATATTATGAAGTCATGAGAATCAAAAATTGTGTTGTGTTCTAACATTAATGTAATGTCCTTGAAGAAAATATGACTTGAAAGCCAAGTGTTTCATGAGTTTATATTTCAAATTTGATTAAGATAATATGCAAAATGAGATTTCTGTAAAAAGTTTTTCGAGACTATATCGCTGTCCTCCTTTTCCTCACCTTCAGAGGCACATTCTCAAAAATAACCATCCCAAACTAAAACATTAACAGATGCTGAATGAGTTGGTCTACATTCACAGTTCATGTATCTTTGGAAAGAAGACACTCTGGGCTTTATTATCCATCATCTAGAGTTTATAATGCTCAAAATAAAAAAAGTTATCGATGCTTAAGTAATGAAAAGTCAAAAAAAAATAATTCATCGCACTAAACATTTTAATATTTCATAAACAAATATATGAAATTAGTCCTGAAGCAATACAGGAAAGTAATGGGTCAAAAGCCACACATCTCCTGAGTGTATGTTTTTAATTTGATGCCAATATTACGCAAAATAAAATTTCTAGAATAATTTTTCTGAGACAATGTCTTGTGATTTTCTCCCGCTCGTTGTTTGGGGAGAAGCAGTCTGATGACCACACATGTACTGGACCACACAGGTTTCTAACAACTATTTTAAGTCTTTTCAGATAACACTTATTTTTAATTGTAAAATAATAGGCAGAAACATATAGTATGAATGATTTATTTGAGCCCAAGAAGTACATTGTGTGAAATAAGTCCAGTGTGTATGCAACAAAACAAGTCTTACAAGATTTGTTGTTTTGCTCACTGGCAGAAAGTGCTTGAACATCTTTATAGGAGCTGCTTGAAATCCACTCCACATCAGAGATTCGGCAACATGACAAAAATACAGAATTAGGATTCTATTGTAAACAATTGTATTTCCCCCCTTGAGTAGCAAACACTATTTACTCTGATGCCCATACTGTATATACATATGATAATGTTACAGATAGCTTAGCTAACAGTGGCCATTCAGATAAATGGCAAACATATAATAATGCCAAACATTACTGAAAGATTATCGCTGCTGGAGAGACATTTACACTTATAGACTTTAAAATAACCATGTTAGCAGGCGTGGGTAGTATTTATGATACGTATATTTCAATTATGTATTTTAAATTAAAAAATAGTATTTTGTACTTTGCATTTGATATAAGGTTGATGAAAATGGCTTAATATTTAATATAACTAATATAACTAATAAGTAATATATTTAATATAACTTTGTGTTTATCTATTTAACGGAAATAAGATTTTTAACATATTTCTAAACATAATAGTTTATATAACTTATTTATAACAACTGATTTAAAAAAATATATTTGCCATGATGGAAGCACATATTATTTTACTAGATTTTTTTTTTTTAAATACAAGTATTCAGCTTAAAGTGACATTTAAAGGCTTAACTGGTTTATTAGGTTAAATAGTTAGAGTGATAAGGCAAGTCATTGTATAATAGTGGTTTGTTCTGTAGACAATCTAAAACAAATATTCCTTAAGGGGCTAATAATATTGACCTTAAAATGGATTTTTTAAATATTCTAGTCGAAATAAAACAAATAAGACTTTCTCCAGAAGAACAATTATAAGAAATACTGTGAAAATTACCTTGCTCGGATAAACATCATTTGGAAAATATTTTAAAAAGACAATAAATAAATAAATCACAGGAGGCCTAATAATTTGATAATTAATAATTTTGACTTCAACTGTATTTGAAGTGTTTATTTGCAAAAACAGATTTTGAGCAATTTTGAGATATCATATTTTCACGTTGTAGAGTTATAGTAGTTTTCAGAAATCATGTTTTTTCAAGAGTTTTACTGCAAAAAAATTGATTTATGAAATAATCTGTAAGCAAAAAATGTACATGAACTCTTCATTGTAACGTGGAGGCTGGAGCAAAGTTAGGATCCATGTGCAAGGTTTATTTTAAGGATGAGGCAAAGACATAATCGATAAACAGGCAAATAGTTGGCAACAGAAAAGCAGTCCAAAACAAGCAAACAAAACAGAGTCCGAAATCCAAAGAAGCAGTGGTCAAAAGGCAGGCAAAGATCATCAACAGGATAGCAGTCATGAAAGTTACTTGGAACGCTTGGTAAGGCAGTGGAACTGGCAATACTTCGCCCCGAAGCATGGCCTGAGCTCTTCCTCAAATACTTAACAAACAGGAAGTGGTCAGGCGAGGGCTCCCTCTGCTGGCGTGGCGTTACATTAATATACAGTAGGCCTATCACCCTTTTAAGATTTTAAGATTGCCAATAGGTTGTATTCAGGATGCCCACACTCTGCTGAAGGAAAAAAACTGCATATGCTGGTAAGGTAGGTTTTGATGCTGGTTCTTGCTGGTTTAAGCTGGCGCTTGTGCTGGTTCCTGTTGGTTATTTGCTGGTCAGAACCAGCACGTGACCAGCAGAGAACCAGCAAGCATCAAAGAACCAGTCTAAACCAGCTTTTAACCAGTAAGAACCAACCTAACCCAGCATCCAACCCTTATGAGCATGTGAAAGACCTAAATTAAAGAGAGTTTGTGAAAGAAAGATATCCTACATCTACCATCTTACTAAGACCATTTTCTGTTTTCCAACATATGGAGCTCATCTTCTCAAAGTTATACGTGATATAAAGTAAAGAGTCGATATGATTTCTTACAGTACAACCACGTCACCTGAATTCACAAATCATGTTGAATGACATAAAATATCAACATTAATGTATCTACGAGAGCGCACTACAGATTTATAGCCAAAGAGAATCAGAATTTCTGCAGTAAAGTACTGTACCTGGACCTCCAGCTTCAACAGCGGACAATCCCATTACCACACAGGGATGGAAGTCAACAGCAGTTCAGCACAGTTAAGTGCAGTTCAACAACTCCGTTAAACTCCACGAGCAGCCTGGCTGGACTTTGGTCACAGTAACGAACACCTGCAAAATCTGTCAGATAGTCGTAAAAAGGAAAAATCAGCAGGAGTAGATGGAGTGAGATAGACTAATATGAAGAAAGGCCCACCATGCTACTCTTCCCAGCTGTTCCCTTGTTCATGCGAGCAGATTCGAAACTGCAGATAAAGCTCTATAACAGTGAGACTGACTTGAGAAGAACAAGAAAGCGGATGACCTGTCATAAGCAATGAAGATTTGACAGCATGCGGACTCCACGTCGTCCCAAATTGGACTCGCAATCTTTCGGCATGAACAAATCAGCTACATCTCATCCCAGACTCAATTCTAAATGCTACTGTTATTTGCTCATTATGAATAATAGCCCGTTTTATAGGGTGTTTGCACAGGCAGCTGTACAAGTTTGCGAGCGTGTGTTAATGTGTGTGTGCGCGCGAGCCAAAGCAAAAATGCTTAAAGCCTTACAATGGTTTGATAGGCCAGACAGGCAGACACATTGAGGCCATTTAGTGCCAAAGTCAACCTCGCTTCATTTTCAGCAGCAGACGGAGAAAGACCTTGGTGCATCAGTATGTTTATGAAGCGTTGTGTGATGGGATTCGCGGCTGCACTGCGCTCACCTCTTCTTAGTTTAGCACGAGAAAAGCTCCAGGACTGTCAAAATGGCTAGGATGGTTTAAGGAGACTGACTTGTTGATTTATGACAGAAAATGGTATTGCAATAACAGGTTGTTAAACAGGCAGGGTTGGAGAAATTCACTAAGTTAGTCTCTGCACCTGTTATTACTTTTTCATTCATATTGGCTATAATGCTTGCTCACATGCATGCATTTTATTCACTGAGGGTCTTACCAATGCCACTTAAAGTTACCATTTAAAAAAATGATGCCCTTTCAGCTTTTCACCTTTTCAGCAAATACAGGGAAGCATCCATACACACTCGTTCATACTACGGCCAATTTAGTTTATTCAATTCCCCTATACCCGCATGTCTTTGGACTAGGAGGGAAACACCCAGGGGAAACCCACGTGAACGTGAGGAGAGTTAAGCAGACAGTCTACTAATACTATATGTGACCAGCTGGCTTTCGCCAGTGCAACAACAATTTAGCAGAGGGTAAATGAAGTGACTTACAATCAAGAAAACAATTATTTTTATTTTACAAGTTGGATTACAAAAAGATGCCAGTATTCTCCATCCTTAAAGCAGACATGGAGGGAAAAGTAAATAAAATAAAAAGGGAAAAAAAGGGAAAACAAACCACTAATGACCATCGGTTACCCAGGAAGTGAGGACAGATGAGGTACCCAAGCAGCAGCGTTCTCACCACACTCAGCTCACAGAAATCACTATGCAATCTAAAAGCACAAAATCAAATAAAGTGACCAAATCACCACACAATCCCAACCACCTTTTCTCCACCGCCATCCACACAGTGCAGGAAACCCAGTGGCCACTGATGGTATAAAGTAAATCCAAAATAGAACCTACAAAAGAAAACAAAGGATTAAAGAAAAAATACAAATAGTACCAACTCTGATCCAACTCATAGTCCACACCAACCCAAATACACATTCAATAAATGTCAAAAGAAAAGATTCAGTAACAAAAATATTATTAGCAGTCTAAAGTAAACGGCAACCGTGCATCCCTCTAAGATCCATAATTTCCCATTCAGGCACTCAGGCAACAATCAGTAGGCAATGATCCAGTAACAGCACTCTAGAAAATGATTTCACAATGAAGATCGAGCAGCATTAATCCTGTTTGCTTGTCAGCTACTCCTCACATGAAGTGTCGACTCTACAATGTCAGTTTATGCATGCATTAAAAACAATAAAATCAGCAAGAAAGAGAGAATGCACATCTCGCACGTAAACTCTCTACCTACCAGCCCTTTACGTGCCGAGACCAGTATGCACAACCCGGAAGCAAAAGGGCAAACAAACTTAGTGGCTCGCTTATATAGCGCTGAGAACTTGTTCATTTAAGCCGCAATCAGGAAATAAAGTGTCTGCATGTAAACAATAATACTTCCATGTGTGATGCTAAGCCTGCTGGGACTTGTAGTGCCCAGGCATCGTCTCATTACAATCATATTAGTTATATATATTAGTTCAGTTGACATTTATTTTATTTCAATTAACAGTGATTTGAGGCGCCACAGTGGCCTAGTGGGTAGCACGTTCGCCTCACAGCAAGAAGGTCACTGGTTCGATCCCCGGCTGGGCCAGTTGGCATTTCTGTGTGGAGTTTGCATGTTCTCCCCGTGGTTGCGTGGGTTTCCTCCGGGTGCTCCGGTTTCCCCCACAGTCCAAAGACATGCGGTACAGGTGAATTGGGTAAGCTAAAATTGTCCGTATTGTATGTGTGTGAGTGAGAATGTATGGATGTATTTCCCAGAGATGGGTTGCAGCTGGAAGGGCATCCGCTGCGTAAAACAAATGCTGGATGAGTTGGCAGTTCATTCCGCTGTGGCGACCCCAGATTAATAAAGGGACTAAGCCGAAAGGAAAATGAATGAATGAATAACAGTGATTTGAATTTTGTAATTTTGTATTATTTACTGGAAACAGAACCTTTGTAAACAATGAAATGAAAGGCAACTGTAAAAACTAATTAATTAATAGTTTCTATATTTCGTGATTCACAAGTTTTTTCAGTTTATTTACAGTTGTAAACTGCATTATGGGATCTTGATCTCAGCTCTGTCGACTTTTGATTTTGAACATTCAACTCTACAGTTTAATAAAAGTTTATTGACATTTTAGTGGTTTGAAATAATATAATTCATAAGAAAGAATATATGAAGAAATAAGGCTTTAAAATGACAGGAAATACTGGCAGTTTATTACACAGTTTTTGTAGCATAATATACCACACCAACCCAGAAAACATATTAATTTAAACTATTAAAAATACAAATAGAAGTCACTTTATTAAGTTTTTAAAGGTTAAAAATTGTTCGAAGAAAAATCAATGTCCCATAATGCAATTCAAAAGCATGAATAAATGGGGGAGAACAAAAAATAAAAACATGAATCAAAAAAATATGGAAAACTGCTAATTTATGCATATTATTTACAGTGGGCAAAAGGTTTAAAATAGAAAGACAAAAAAATGTGAAAATTGTTATTATTGCACAGGTGTGATCAGCCTAAGTCACACCTGTGCAATAATCATTCATTCTAATCAGCATCTTTAAATGGCACAACTGTGAGATGGATTTATTCTCTTGCCAAAGAAGAAGCGCTCACTAACACAGATTTAGACAAATGTGAACAATTTTTGAGAAATAGAAATAGTCTTTCTGTGTAGGTCAGCTCATAAAAAAAAAAAAAACAGGAGCAAAAAGAAGTGTTGTGTTTATATTTTGTTGTGTTTATAACAGTGTCCTTACGGATAATACATTTGACTGGCTTCAAAAGGGCATTATCAATGGGCATGTTTTATGCTAGTTTTCTGTACAGATTTGTAGTTGCACCTTACAGTACATTTACTGATTGAGGAAAGGAAGCCTGTTTCAGGGTAATTACAGAAACATTTTTAAACAAATTATTTGTCACATTATGTGAGCCAAAATCACAACTAGCAGATAAAAGCTGAAATTTAAATGTAAACTATTAAAAATGTGGTCACACTTTACAATAAGGTTCATTAATACATTTACTAACATAAACAAACATGAATAATACATTTACTACAGTATTTGTTCATGCTAGCTAGCATTAGTTAATGAAAATACAGTTGTTCAACATTAGTTAATGTTAACTTACGGTGGATTAACTAATGTTAACAAGCACTTGGATGTTAATAATGTATTAGTAAATGTTTAATTATGATTAATAAATGCTGTTGTTCATGATTAGTTCATGTTAGTAAATGCATTAACTAATAAACCTTATTAATGTAAAGTGTTATCAAAAAGTTAATAAATGTCAGTTCTTTTTAAACATTTCAATGTTAAAAATTGTTGGAAGAAAGATCAATGTCCCATAATGCAATTCAAAAGAATAAAAAAATAAAAAAATAATAAAATATTAAAATAAAAAAATAAAAAAATAAAAATAAAAAATTATTAAAATTAAAATTAAAATTAAAAAATAAATTAAAATAAACAAACAAATAAATAAAAATAAAAAAATAAAAAAATATTTTAAAAAATAATAAATATTTTTAAAAATTTATAAATAAAAATAAATAAATAAATAATAATAATAATAATAAACAAACAAATAAATAAAAACATGAATCACAAAATATTGAAAACTGCTAATTCACAGATCATTTTTACAGTGAAAAAAAAAAGAGTAAAAATGTAGAGACAACAAAAGTGAAAATTCCTGAGAGGTTTTAGATTTTACATATGCTATAAGAACCTGTTCTTCATCTTTCCGCAGTTTTTCTTGCTCTAAAATAACAGTCATAACTTTCATGTCTACAGTATACGCAACAAACACAAACTTGAGATCTCGAACCCAAGCCAGTACTTCCACAGGGCACAGCGAAAGGTAAACACATTACAAATCACCGCACGGGGTGTTCGTAAAAGAGCTACACTATAAAATGGAGGCAATAAAGTCAATTATTTCTGCACTAAACTTTCTCCCTCTGCTGAGAAAACAACATCAGATACGACGAAATGTTTTCTCTGTAACAATGAATATCAGCGCTCCGGCCTGGTCTGCTTTCAGACCTACAATTGTGGCTTTCGTGTGTGATGTGTGCGTTTGTCAAGCCGCTGTGTGCCTGTGCTTTCTTTGGAGCATGAGTCTGATTCTCAAATATAGATGTTAAAAGGAGATTTATGAATATATGGATTTATGGTTGAGAAACCAATAATAGCTCTTTGTGATAGTAGTACATATTGGAGAGGGTTTTCTGGGCATTGTTTGTTTCTTTAACATTTTTCATTGGTCTTCCACAAAACCCCAATTCCTCAGACTACATCAAGGAGAGCTTTTACCAGAACTTACAGATCGAATGGAATAAGCTGATCAAGCAACCTCAAATCAAGTCTTTGAGGAAATCAAATCATCATAAATCAACTATTTACATCCATTTGGGAAGACTGATAGTCACATAGGAACATTAGGATTTCTTCTCATGCCAGTTTGCACAGACAAGGAACGTCACAAACTGACTTTTTTTGCCCATAAGTATTTGCCAAATGTGTCCAAATCAAGACACAAATAGTAGGGTTTAAGTGATCTAGTGCACATTAAATACATTAGTGTCTTAGGAGCTCATAAATCAACTCTAGCCAGATCATACACTTTAACAATTTTAAGATTTCTTTCAAATATACATATATTTTTACTTTTTGTAAATAAAATATATTTTTGGACTACTTTTAACCAGGAAAAACAATTGCAGGTTTTTACTTCACTAAAATCCCAATACTACTACTGCTGCTACAATATTACTAATGAACTGCAACATTGGTAAGTACTAAATAAAATGATTAAATAAAATAAAAAGAAAAGAATAATAATTTTTTTATACAAAATCTAATTAAATAAAAAAATTATAACTAAAAATACAAATAGATTTTTTAACTAAATAAAATAATAAAATAAAATAAATGAATAATTAAAAAAACACAAAAACAATTACAAAAATAATAATAAATAAAAATACAAAAAAATAACTAAAAATAAATACATTTTACATATTAAAAATAAAACAAACAAGACAGACAGACAGACAGATGTGTTATTCTGGATCTGTTTCGCTGTAAATAAACAGTTAAAAGGTCAGTAATATCTTTTAATATTATTATTTACAAAAGAAAAAAATAAATAGTATACGTTAGCAAACAGTTTAGCTTATTAAAATTAGCTATTATAAAGAAACAGAATCAAGTTATCAAATCTCTTTAATCTTTGTCTCACTGTATAACTTACACAATCTGAATAAAGAGCATTGAATGAATCTCATTTATTTAGATTTTTGTTTGATAACATTAAATAACAGAGGTGTCACTTTAAAAATGCACACATCTAACGTTATAATGAAAGCTTTCGATTGCTTTCCTAACATTTTAGGCTCATTTAGGACAAAATTAGTTGTGTTTGGAAAAAAAAACATCAAGATAGACATCTTTAGATGTCTTTTATTATTAATTATGTGTATATGTCTGTTCAAACACGCACTCAAAACCCAGTATCCACTTTCGCTACGCTTCAAATCGCGTATACAGAATCCGTTCGCGTAACAGAGTCTATTTATCACTATGGAGCGCGTCAGCTGACAGTCACGCACCGCCTTTTGACTGTTTTGAGGATTGCATAGGACTGACCTGTAAAGAAATGGAAAAGGAATCCCGCCATTTTTATATTTATTTCAAAGTGTTTCATGCCTAAATAAAACAAAAGCACAGAGCTGATTCACATTTGAGAGCAAGGGGCGGCCCCTGGCGGTTCGGCGGTATGGGTAGCATAAAGGGAGGATTGGCTCTTTAATGTTTATTGACACCCTTCAGAGAAAGAGTGAAAATACGGGAGAAATACGGGAAAATACCTTTAAGTTATGATACCGGAATATAATTGTAAAATACGGGGGAATCCCGGGTAAACGGGAGGGTTGACAGGATTGTGAAGGTTGTTGAGTATGTTGATGTACTACCAACTGCAATGAACTGAAACAAAATGAAACGAGCTCTTTATGAGCATCATTCTCTCATAATTAACTAATGGTAAGAGGGGTTAAGAATACTGAGGCGTAAACCGTCAAACTGATGTCAACAAAAAAGACAGACACTCCAAATGCAGAAGAAAATGGTCACCCTTTGAACAAAGATTACCAAATGTATTTTTCTTTCAGTGGATTAACTTGTACGGATAAATTGTTCATCTAAAGAATAATAATGCGCGCTAGTAAAATAAACATTGCAAACTTTGATTTTGCACAGATTTCAAATCAAAATTTGACCATTTGCTTCTGCTCCAGAATAGCAGTACTTCTCTAATGACATCAGTTTGACAGTAGGGCAAAATATGGTTAGCTACGCCATCAAACCATTATTTTACTGTGAGTGAAAGAGCAGAAGAAGAGTGTAAAGATAAAACCCCATCCCCAACAACACATTGGAAAAACAATTGCAATATTATTATAGTCAACTAGCACTTCTTTTCAAATAATATATAGCAGCAAGTACTACAAAAACTAAGCTGAAAAGAAAATGAATAAATGAATGAATTCTGCTTGCTTTATCTTTTTATATTGTTGTTTGAATCATCGTTGAGCTCAGATTATGCGCCAATCTGGGCCATACTTGGCCACATTTTGACACATCTGGTATAAAGTCTCTTTAACATTCGGAGAAAGTTGAATAAATATTGAGAACTGTTTTTCATAGTATTCCTTTGATGTTATTGATGTTTGAATGTTAACATTCACATATTTGGAATTTCCCTAATGTTCTTGATTATAAGCTGTTTGACTTCTGGTAGACCATTTAGGGTTAGCAGTATAAGTTAAGTACACATTTACTTTTAGACAATGGATTATGTTAATAAACCAACTAAACAAAGCATTACATAATAAACAGACAGACTACTAATATACACTACTAATTTAAACAACCATTTAATGTTGCAAGGTTTTTTATATTCAAAAGAATGTCTAAAAGGGACACCGCACCGCAAAGCGATCAGCCAACTGCTTTCATGCAAATGGTTTAGGTACGCTCTCTGTTTATTAGATCTGTTCATTATTTTCAGTCTTCTGACTTTTAGACCTCCCCATCCCCCAAATCATCATCTTAATCCACACTACATATGCCTCGGTTTTCCCGGCTCTTTAACCAAAGACGACTCCCCAGTGTCCGATTGTACACCCACACCTCCCCTCTCCTGCTGATAACTGGTGCGTCTACCATTTCAAAGGCATGTTTGAGCTGAAGCGCAGATCTTAATGCTCTTTCCTCTTTCCCTCTCTCTCTTTCGCGGTGTAATTATTATTTTGAAAGTGCGGTCTGGGGAGGCTGTCAGGGTTTGGCACAGTCTATGGCAGTAATGTGCCGGGTGTTTTAATACAGCTTGACTTCTGTTTTATAAACTCTGCGGGCAAACATCACAGGCTCTCGGGTTCTTTCTCTCCCTTTCTCCCCTGCCCTCCTGTCTGAAAGAACACACACAGATGTGCTACTCGGTGTTTCTCTCCAGCATGTGTGCCTTGTGGTGTCGGGCTGTTTGTCTAACACGGTCATTGGTTAAGAGTTTAGGACCTAATAGGTCCAACACTGGCACCACTCTTGTAATTTAGTGGGGGGGGTGGAGATAGAGAGGAAAATAGAGAACAGAGAATGAGACCTGGAAGGAATGAGGAACCCATGACATGGAGAAAAAACAGAGCTCTGAAACAGTGATATCCCACTATGGCACCATGGAAAAGCACTTAAAGTCACACAAGACAGCGCTGATGTTTCCTCAGATCACAAGCGCTGCCACGCTCGCTAAAAGAGGAGGCTTGATCAAAGAAAAGCTCTCGATTTGTACCTCTTTTCCGTACCTCAGGCGTCTGCAGATGTCAGGTACAAGCTGAGAGGGGCATGCCTTGGAGGAATGGCAACTTGAAGGACAGGTCTCTGGGGTTCAATCTTTGTTTTGTTTTGTTCTTGTTGGCCAGACTCCAAATAGGGACACTGAGTCAAGATCTCCAGCTAGTATCATCCTCAGTTCTATAGATGATAATGTGTTCACAGACGATGCAGGACAAATCTGAAGAAAAAAAAAATAATACGGTTAAAGTTATTAAATAAAGTTATTTTACACGTTTCAGCATTTATTAATCTTGGAGTACATTGCGATGTGCAATAATTCTAGCCTAACTGAGTATTTTTGTTAAGTTTACCCTACAGACATTCATTCATTCATTTTCTTTTCGGCTTAGTCCCTTTATTAATCAGGGGTCACCACCGTGGAATGAACCGCCAACTTATCTAGCATTTGTTTTACACAGCGGATGCCCTTCCAGCTGGGAAACATCCATGAATTCTCATTCACACACATACACTACGGACAATTTAGCCTACCCAATTCACCTGTACCGCATATGTTTGGACTGTGGGGGAAACCGGAGCACCCGGAGGAAACTCACGCGAACACATGGAGAACATGCAAACTCAACACAGAAATGCCAACTGACACTGCCGAGGCTCGAACCAGCGACCTTCTTGCTGTGAGGCGACAGCACTACCTACTGCGCCACCGTGTCACCCCACCCTACAGACAATGTTATAAAACCCTATTCCAGTTCACATGGATCCATGAAAATTAGTTTAAAATGCTACTGTATTAAACATGTCATGCAGACAAGTGGTTTGTAATGTAAAAAATAATAATAAAATAACAACAACAACAACAACAACAACAACAACAACAAAAAAACACTACATGCCTGTACAATACTGTTTGTTGACGTCAATTATTAGTGCTTGCCTACAGATGGAACATCTAATACATCCATTAATAGGTGCATGAAGTCACTTTATTCATAAAATAGTATTTTTGTAGCATTTGGTTATTGTGGCCAGTCTAAGGCACACTTGTGCAATAATAATTCTGTCTAATCAGCATCTCAAAACGCACACCTGTAAGGTGTATGGATTTCAGCAAAGGAGAAGCGCTCACTAACACAGATTTAGACAAATGTGTGAACAATATTTGAAAGAAATAGTCCTTTTGTGTAGATCAACTCATGAAAAATGGGAGCAAAAACAAAAGCGCTGTGTTTATATTTTTGAACAGTGTCCTTACGGATAATACATTAGCTATTACAGACTTCAAGAGCATTATTAACTGGCATGTCTTATGCTAATTTTCTGTATAGATTTGTAGAAATTTGGGGTCACACTCTTAGTAATACACTTGTTGATTGTGAAAGGGAAGTCTTTTTCGGGATAATTAAACAAACTATTTATCACATTATGCAATGTAATATCACAACTGGCAAAGCTGAAATTAAGGTTAAAAAATGAAACAGTCACACTTTATTTTGCATTGAAGCAAGTGACCTGACTTAAATCAAATTAGCAAAAAAAAATCGGAAAAAATAAACACTAAGTGCCTGACAGAGTGAAAAACAGGAATTGAGTGGAAATTCTGTGGGCACAGACTTTATGTGGCTCGTATGACTTTATTTTCCCTTCAGTCAGATCAGATAGTGATGTGCGCAGCATCTGCCTCTCTAACCCTAATTAAACGTGAGCGCTCTCGCATGCGCTTCACAGCACCTCACTTTAGAGAGGGATTTCTACACGCAGGTCAGGATTTACTGCTTTAGTGCTTCCAGGCTCCCGTCAGGGGCAAAAGCCTCTTTTATGTTGTGTTTGCGCTGATGGTGTGTTACATGAGTCATCTTATGGGCGACACGCTTTAAATGTTCTGAGCTGATGACAACCTGTTAGGGTTAAATACTGTTATGGGGAGATTCATACACCCTTGAGATGTGAGCACACCATAGTGTTAAGGAGAGAGACAGGGTCATGCAGAAACCAGTCTGACACAAAACTCAAAGCCTCAGTTTTGGGTTTTAGAGGGCAATACTGAAGCTTGTGAAGGCTGACATTGAGATGATTCATCATTTTGATCATTTTTCATATCATGGTGAAAAGGATTTAGCAATTGTTTATTTGTGCTTGCGCTGTGGAGAGCTTTGATTGTTTCATTTTACTGTCATTTACTATATTTTTGATTAGTTTAATGCATCCTTGTTTAATAAATGTATTCCAATTGATGATGATGATGATGATGATGATGACAATAATGATTAATAATAATAATAATAATGATTATTATTATTAATAATAATAATAATAATAATAATAATAATAATAATAATAATAATAATAATAATAATAATAATA
>CAIGQQ010032764.1:4021346-4043610 GCA_903798035.1 Danio albolineatus | reverse complement strand
TATATATATATAATGTGATTAATGATTATAGATGTAATTATATGACATTGCTTAAATTTTTTAATGAGTTTTCAATTAAAATGGATTTAAATAATTTAGTAATAAATTTTTTTCAAAACGGTCCATTCAGAGGATTTAGCTCCTGACGCCCACTCAGCTCTCTGTTAACTACGAGTGTGGTTGTTCTGGTCATGTAATTATTCTGATGTTAGAGGTGAAGGGGCTCCACTGAGAGCAGTGAGGGAGAGTTTAAGAAAACACGGGGTGCCTTTCCTTAGTAGCCCTCCGGTCACCCCGACATTCTCAAGACTCTGCCAAATTGTTCTGCAAACACTGTCGATACATTCCCTAAACAATCTCAATGATTTCCCCAAACAGCTCAGGCGTAGCTGTAGGAGTCAATGCGTTTCATCAGCCTGTCTTTACACCGTCAGTGTTTCCTGCTGTGTATTGTCCAAATATTGTCAGCATAATGCTTCAGAATTACTCACGTGTTCCTGTTGTCATTATGTTTTTAGAAGACAGGCTCCTGAACCATGTTTCAACTCCGCAACAGCGCTGATAACCAATTGAAGTTAATTAACCTTTGCCCTCCAAACGGCTCATTTTAAAAATTGCATGATTCTGGTGACATAACTGTTAAATTCATATCTACATATCTAATAGCTTCACTAGGGTGCAATACTCTGACGTCTCGTTGTTCTCATTTTAATGAAGAGGAGCAGCTCAAGGTTACACAGACCTAAAAGAGTCTACATCTCAGACATGAAGTCATGTAGTTAAAGGGATAGTTCTCCCAAAAATCACAATTCTGTCATCGTTTATTCATTGCTTTTATTCTAGCCAAAATAATACAAATAAGACTTTCTCCAGGAAAAAAAATGAATTACTGTGAAAAATACCCTGCTCTGTTAAACATCATTTGGGAAATATTTGACAAAAAAAAAAGAAAATCAGAGGAGGGCTAGTAATTTTGACTTCAACTGTGTGTGTGTATTTGTGTGTGTAAGTATTATACATATGTCATACTAGGGGTAATATTCTCAATTTTTCTGTTACAGATTCCACATTCAGATGCTGGACGGGCCCCCATATAATGTTATGGTCATCCATAAGCAATCATAACATAAAGCAAAGTGTACTGTTTTAATAAAGGATTGAATTTATGTACAAACCAATGAGATTTAGTCACCGGCCACTTTATTAGGCATCCAACTGCTAGTTAACACAAATTCGCAATCAGCCAATAACACGTCAACTACTCAATGTATTTACAGTAGGCACGTAGACAAGGTCAAGACGATCTGCTGCAGTACAAACGGAGCATCAGAATGGAGAACAAAGGGGATTTATTGATTTAATGGGATTCAAAGGAGCCAGACGGGCTGGTCTGAGTCTTTCAGAAACTGCTGATCTACTGGGATTTTCACGCACAAGCATCTCTAGAGTTTACAAAGAATGGTCTAAAAAAGAGAAAAAAAAATTCAGTGAACAGCAGTTATGTGGGTGCAATTGCCTTGTTGATGCCAGAGGTCAGAGGAGAATGGCCAGACTGGTTCCAGTTGATATAAAGGCAACAGTAACTCAAATAACCACTTGTTACAACCGAGGTATGCAGAAAAGCATCACTGAATGCACAAGACGCCGAACCTTGTGGCAGATGGGCTACAGCAGCAAAACACCACACCGGGTGGAACTCTTGTCAGCTAAGAACAGAAAACTGAGGCTAAAAAGTGTCCATCCCTTTATGACCACAGTGTACCCATCTTCTGATGGTTTCTTCCAGCAGGATAACGTGCCATATCATAAAGCAAGAATCATCTCAAACTGGTTTCTTGAACATGACAATGAGTTCACTGTACTGAAGTGGCCTCCACAGTCACCAGACCTCAATCTAATAGCACCTTTGGGATGTGGTAGAATGGGAAATTGACATCATGGATGTGCAGCCAATTAAGGGGGTCACTTCAGGAGTAGACAAAGTTAAAACAACAAACTAAACTATTTTGTAAACCCTCTCAATTACTGAAACAAAAGTGACATTTACAACACAACTTCCCTAACCTCCATCAATTCAAAAACAGACCCAAACAGATAAAAACGTCACACTAAATACACAAAATCAATCAATTCATTTAAAGGAAATAATTCAAAATGGATTAGAGTCAAACAAATGGAATCAGAAACAAATTAGTGCACATTTTCATTTTTGTGTGAACTATCCCTTTAACACAAGAGAATGTCTTTCGTTTGTCCCCCATTCTTCACTTCTGTACCCACTCTACCATCCTTTGTCTTGCATCTCTTTCCTCATTGTCTCTTGTTACCCTTTTCACTGTCTCTCCAAGATGAGAAAACCAGAGAGGACTATGAGAGCCAAAGCAGACACACAGCATGAGGACAAAGTATTAACAAGCCAGACAGTAAAGTGTCACATCGCAAGAACTTATGTGTTCAGATCCAGCCAGAAAGGGGACAGAGAGAGAAGATATTGTACTATCGAGAGGAAAAACCAAGTGATGATGTTTGAAAAATGGGTCAAAATGGAGGAAAGGGGGGTTACAAAATTGGTTTGAAACAATAGATTTTTTTCAAAATGCAGAACAATGTTTTTAAGAGATATACCATTAGAAATAAGATTCTTATGCATATTAAAATGAACTTTTCTAAATCTCAAGTTCTCTGTACTCTATAACACAACAGGAATATCATCGAAATCACTTTCAGAACATTCCAGAATCCCCTCTACTCCATTCTGACACATTCATTCATACATTCATTTTCTTTTCGGCTTAGTCCCTTTATTAATCTATGGTCGCCACGGCAGAATGAACTGCCAACTTATCCAGCATATGTTTTACACAGTGGATGCCCTTCCAGCTGCAACCCAGAATTGGGAAACATCCATACACACTCATTCACACTCAGACACTACGAACAATTTCAATTTCACCCACCCAATTCACCTATACCACATGTCTTTAGACTTGTGGGTGAAACCAGTGCACCTGGAGGAAACCTACTCGACCACAGGGAGAAGAGGCAAACTCCACACAGAAATGCCAACTGACCCAGCCGAGCTCCAACCAGCGACCCTCTTGCTGTAAGGTGAATGTGCTACCCACTACGCCACCGTGGCACCCCATTCTGCAACATACAAATTATAAAACATTTAAAAAGTAATTTAGATATTTAAGATACTTAAATGTCAATAGTTAAAAATCAACAAAAGGCCAAAGATGTATTAGACACATAATATTAATATTTTTACTTTAGAAGCATTACGAAATCAATCATTTGGAAAGATACCCCTGATTTTCACACACATACAATTTTTTTTTTTTAATTGTCATTTTATGGGGCGAAAAAATACTCTAAATGACTCTAATTCAAAATTCTGAAGTATTACCAAAGAGTTATTAATATGAAAAAATATAAATTTTAAGAAACTATGTGGACTTAAGAAGGGGATTATATACAGCATATAAGAAGCAAATAAAAATAAAAGGAAAGAAAAAATATGGGTTTGGTCAGAGAAGTACAAAATGTGGAGAAAAGTTTGGGACTAGTGAGAATGGAAGCTCCCTCCAGAGAGTCTTTTTGGCCGAATATCAAACTTTAGCAGTAGTACAGAGACCCCCTTAACCCCAGTGACCCACCCACACGTCCACCTCCAATCCTGCTCTGTGTAACTCATCCAGTCCAATGAAGAATAGCAGGAGAGAGAGGTCAGGATCAGAAAGAAGGGGCCAGACGAGCTCACACTAGCCTTTAAATCTCAATGATTGGAGTGTATATCTGGAGGGAGGCCTCGTCGTTTACCTTTAATAGTGTACAGCAGGAGGTAAACGCTGGAAATGACTCCAATGCCACGACTGGGTGGTTTGCTGCATGTTTTTCACTGCTGATCATTGACTCTTTGTTCCTGTGATGAAGAGGCTGATTGATAGAGGTATTTATGGAGAGGTGAAGAATGAAAACTGGAAAAAGAAACTGGATTTTTAGACCATTTGCTACGGACTGTTTTCACAAGCCTGTTATGCGTTTAACGATTATCATAATCTTAAATCCTTGAAAGTTTTTAATATTATATATAAGATTTTTTTTAAATGTATGAACATTTATATGTATTAATGTATGTAGTATATCATCTTTGCTTCAAATTACAAAAATCGAATGACCACTTGTGCGAGGTGTTTCTAGTGCAGTGTCTATAGGATAGGACAGTAAATTAGATGTTATTTTCCCCTCGGGTTGCCGTCAGTCTCACACAATTTTTTCCTTTTTCTGAAAGTCTTTATAACACCATTGTGGAGTTTTTCTTTTATTATTTCAGCAAATAAGATTGTAAAAAAATATATATTTGTTGTATTCTCCCATTCACTGCGCTCTACGTTTTCCAAACTATGACAACTTATGCTACTAAAAAAACTGGAAATGTGAAAAGGGTTTATTGCTTTTGTATATCAGGTGTATTAAAGAATGAAACAGTGTGACATCAGTTTGAACAATTCCAATATTAGGTTTGTTTGAAGGGATAGAAATGTTTAATCCAAAAAGTAACTGAGAAGTTTCATATTGCACAAATCTGACTTTTTTTTTTAACAAAGTAAAAATAAAAGCCAGAATTGTAAGACAAACTCACAATTTTGAAATAAAAAGATTGAAATGTGAAGAAGCCAAGCCTGCAGATCATAAACTCAGTGTTTTACAAAGTAGGAATCTATTTTTTTCAGGATTCTGAATTTACATCTCACAGTTCTTACATTTTTCGAACTTAAATTCTTCTAAATTGTGACTATTTCACAGATTCAGATCATAGAAAGTGTAAAGCGTCAGACATTGTGGAGTATCTGTTCATACATTTGCCATTACAGACAAATCTTTTATTTTGTAAAATGTGTTCAGTTCTGCCAATATCTATACTTGTGATTGTGATTTTGAAAGTGGAAGTTAACACACCTTAGAATTATAAGGTTCTATCTGACATTTTTGTCAAAATTGATTTATTTACATATTCTTATTAATTGAGAACTTATTTACATTAAGGGATGTTTTCTTATAAGTTGTTTACATTAAGACTTTTTATTTTAAAAGCAAATGTTACACATTTTTTGCCATGGAATGCAAAAACTTTGAAGCTCAATATCTCAAAATCATTCAGAACGCAGACAGAACCTTATAATTCCAAGGTGACGACATTATTACATAATGCACAACTTAACACGAATAGTTATCTCACGTTAACACAGTTTATATTATTCTTTTTATGTCAAAAGTTCATTGCTCACTGGCTCTTCATACACACACGGACAAACCATGGGTCATAGTAGTGGGTGGGATGAGGAACAGCACTGGCTCAGGATGGACACCATCATGAGTCTCAACCAATGAAAACATTTTGAATGGGCCTAATGATGAGTTCATGCCAAACACTGAGGACTGCCTCAATTGCTCTAGTTAACCCGCAGGCTGTTTTGCACTCTAGTTGAATTAGCTGAACTTGAAGGGTAGGTGGGTTTTAGGTGAATTCTGCATGTTCGCGGCGGTGTATGTAATCTTCCCACACAAATACTTAATTCCGCTTTTATTGTTAACCCAGCAAATTATATTAAATACGCTGAAAGCAGTGGATTTGTGAAATATGTGAAAGAATATTCTGAAGTCAAGTAAAGATTTCCTGTGCTAAGATTAGTATAGGGAGTAGTGAACACTGTATGGACAAGGTTCTGAACACAGATCATCAATAAAGCTCTGGTTATATGAGAACAGTATGGTGCAAGGACAGGAACTGAGAACTACTGATGTAATGATCACTAAAGTATCACCTGGGAGTAACAGATAGCTTTGATTTTAAATGTAATTTGTTTACACTAATGTATGTTACAATTTACCAGATTTTTAACTGTTAATGATTAAAGTGAATACTGCAAAAAAAAAAACAAACACCTCACTTGTTTAAAGTAATGCTGCACTTTTCATATACGCAAAAATCAACAACGAATTCTAAAGTGCACTGCACACTTTTATTTTAAAAGTTCTGGTATAAGAATGTGATTAATCACAGACAAATAATGTGATTGATCTCAATTAATTGTAATCGTCATCCAGAAGAACTAGTTTAAGTAAAACAAAACAAAAAACCTTACCACAGGTCAACTACTGAGACTTCAATATTTGAATGTAAAACCTTACATATTGTATACAATTCTTGCTAGCACACAGCATATATTTATAGCATATTTCAAGATACCTTAACCTGTTAGCCAGCACACAATTTGGGGGATTTACACCTATCTAAGTTTAAATAGTAACAGTTCCTGACTCCAGTAAGCTACAAACACAAATTAGGTATCATTGGAAAGAAGACACTTACTTAGGGATCATTTTAAAGAAGACACTTACTGTAGTAAAAGGGGGTTACGTGCTCAAAAATATAAAAAGTTATAAATTATGAAGCTATGAGGAAAAAAAATTGTATTGTGTTCAATATTTATTTTTCCAAATGCAAGCACAGGAAAACATTAATGTAATGTCCTTGACAAAATATGACTTGAAAGCCAAGTGTTTCATGAGTTTATATTTCAAATTTGATGAAGATAGCATGCAAAATAAGATTTCTGCAAAAAGTTTTCCGAGACTATATCGGTGTCCTCCTTTTCCACACCGTCAAAGGCATTTTCTTGAAACTGACATTCCCAAACTAAAACATTAACAGTAGCTGAATGATTTGGTCTACATTCACAGTTCTTGTATCTTTGGTAAGAAGACACTCTGGGCTTTACTATCCATCATCTAGAGTTTATAATGCTCAAAATGTAAAAAGTTATAGATGCTTAAGTAATGTAAAAAAAATGCACCACACTAAACATTTTATCATTTCATAAACAATTATGTGAAATTAGTCCTGGACCAACAAAGAAAAGTAATAAGTCAAAAGCCACACATCTCCTGAGTAGATGTTTTGAATTTGATGCCAATATGATCCAAAATAAAATTTCTGTAATTATTTTTCTGAGACAATGTCTTGTGATTTTTCTCCCGCTTCTTGTTTGGGGGGAAGCAGTCTGGTGAACGTTTCTAATAACTATTTCAGTCTTTATTTAAAATACCACTAGTTTCTAAATTGTAAAATAATAGGCAGAATCATATAGTATGAATGTTTTATTTGAGCCCAAGAAGTACATTGTGTGAAATAAGCCCAGTGTACATGCAACAAAAAAGTCTTACAAGAGTTGTTGTTTTGCTCTCTTACTCACTGGCAGAAAGTGCATGCTTGAACATCTTTTTATACGAGTTTACTGCTTGAAATCCACTCCACCGCAGAGATTCCACTACATAACAACAACAAAAAAACAAACAGAATTAGGATCATTTTGTAAACAACTGTATTTGCCCCCTTGAGTAGCAAATAGTTAGCAATTAGCAAATGTTGACCAATAGTATACACTAGTATATAGTATAATAGCATACACTACCACCAATAGTATTGCGCTGCTATTTCAAACTAAACTAAGAATAAAATAAATAGAAATGCATGACTAAAATGAAATCTCCATTTTCCAGAATGTTTTAAGGCCCAGTGTACTAACAGCAAACACTTTTCAGTCTCCCCCTTTACCACCATATTGAGTCATGATGTGGTTGAGAGAATGTTAAGATGATTCAATTCTCTGGAGAGTGCTAGGAGAATGGAAAGATAATGTACATAATCAATATCATTGTCTTAATCAGTGACGTATAGTGAACATTACTGTCTGCAAGAGAGGTGTGGTGGGAAACAACAAAACGAGAGAGACCGACTGGGTGAAATGGAGAACGTAGTCTTTTCATTCAGATGAAGATGTGTCAGCAGTAATGGTTGTGTTCCTCTCCAGGCTGGCTGATTATTAACGACAGTGTGGCAGAAACCTAATCTGACTACACGCTTTTCTGTCTGCTCTGCTTTCAGCTGAGGGAGAACACCAAACAGGCTGATGCAACTCTAAAAGCGTATAGAGAAACACACACAAAAGGGCTTGTCAAACACACTGAACACTGATTCTTCATCCGATACCCTCATGTTTGAAGAGCGAAGGCGGTGCAAGCAGAATCGTCATGGCAGGTTACACTGATGGGTCACACACTCTCTATCATTTTCAGCCAAGTGGATTTCTCTAATTTCAATGTTCCTTTTCAAATATTTAACTTAAAGGTGCCACACAATGAAAATTTGGATATACCTATAGGTATAACTTAATAAAAAGTGTTAAATTACATCCAGTGAGTGCCAAATACCATTGGCCTCTCATTCTCATGTAAATGTAAAGGAGTGCGTAAAATCCTGATGAAAAACTCGCCAATCTGAACAAAACTGACTCTGATGATACACATTAATAAGCTAGCCACAAACTGCGCTTGATTGGCCACAGCATTTCCTAATGAGATTGCAACAATAACAATTTTGCCCCGTTTTTAATTCAATCTAAACTTGTATCATATTTAGTATGTATAAAACCATATATGTCATCTCATCCCATTAAAATGCTAAATTCGAGAAAGATGAATTACATGTATATTAATTTAGTTCCCTCCAAAAAGACATAAGGTACGTTAAACTGTATCTTTTGCGAGTTTAATTTGTATATTGTGAAATTTGCCATGTATGTTTGTAATGAGGCAACAAACATATGTTCACTGCTAAATATAAATGTTTATGCATCATGTCATATCACTCAGCTTTTACTGTGATTTTTCTAGAGTGATAGGACACCAATAAACTTCATTTGTTCATGTTTATATCAATTCCTGCATCTGCTTTCAAACTCTAAATACATCTCTGCCGGCCCCTTTTGTCTACTACAGTAATAATTTATTAAACTAAATTTACCTCTATTTCTATTGCACTTTTACAATGTAGATTGTGTCAAAGCTGCCTAACATAGAAGTTCTAGTAAACTGAAGCGGTCTCAGTCCAGTTTTCAGAGTTGAAGTTCAGTTTAGTTCACTTCAGTGTGGTTTAATTTTTACTGCTGAAAGTCCAAATACTGAAGAGCAAATCCATTGATGCGCAGCTCCATAAGTCCCAAACCAAGCAAGCCAGTGGCGACAGTAGCAAGGAACAAACTTTACCAACTGACGAAAGGGAAAAAACCTCGAAAGATTTGACCAATATTTTATCCCCAATACAACTCAGAAGCAAACTTTCATTTTATTTCATCCCACATAGCAAAATATCTCTGGCCCAGCGCTGGCCCACACAATCAGCTTTTGCTTGGCCCACATGCCAGAGTGAATTACGGTACATAACTGGACCAAGTCTAGCTTCCAGACAAGAGTCAAATATGGACCATATCTGGGCCAAGACCCAGCCAAGTTAATCCCCCATAATTGGGCCTGAACTGGGCCAGATATGTTGGTGTTTTACTACAGCAAGGAAATTGATAAATCCATGAATCATTGCACTTTAGGCGTGCTATGGCCGTGCTTTTTCTCAAAGTGACCTGATTGGTAAAATTTATTTTTTCTTTTCTTGGAAATAAAAAAAAAAGTATTTTAAATGTGGGTCAAACTGGCCAAACTTACATGGCCCACATATCAGTTAATAACATCTGGCCCAAATACTACATTTTACATCTGGCCCAAGTATTGTGTGCCGCCTTAAAGACGGTGTCACCTCTGCCAAACCAGGGCCATGTTTGGCCCACATACCGTATGCCAGTGCCGGATGAATGCCTGCTCTGCCAGATTCATGCCAAATCTGGGCCAGAATTCTTTGCTACTAGGGATGTTTCTCCTGCACAATATCACATACCAGAATGACTTACAGCATTTACTGTGCTTCTGATCAAATGAATAGAGCCTTGTTGAGGACAAGACACTTCTTTCAATAACAAATGCCTAATATTTAAATACAGCCATACAAAAACGCCACTTTGATGCCACTGGTTGCAAAAAACACTCATCACTCATCAATTAGCTTGAAGGGCACGTCATGAAAACATGGCCTTGAGACACGAAGACACTCATTCCTCCCTCCTCCAGAGAACGTCTCGCTTACATTACTACACACAACCTTTCCTAATGAAACAGAGCATCATTCATCCACCACTTTCGCACGGTTTAACTACGAGTGAAAAGCCAAGCGTGGCACCATCGTAAGAGCCCTGGGAACTCGGAGAGCATCCTGACAACCGAATCCTGACATAAACAAACAAAGGTAACTGAATTAATCTCCATAAAGATGAAATGAACAGAGAACAGACAAACGAAGCGGGGGCTGCTGGACTTTTCACCCCAGGGTCTGAGTCAAAGAGATCAGGAGGTGTGCTAAGCGAGAAAGGCATCAACACAATGGTCATAGCCTCAGACAGACAAGTGCTAAAGCGCGGCGGCACCAGCGCTGATTAAGTTTAAAGTAGACGGTCTGTGTTTTCCCTCCCACCGGCCTGACTTGCTCTCTCGTTTCCTCATTTTACTCCTGCCAAACCTGCTGAGCGCCATCATGGCTGTAAGTGGCACTGGCTTTCTGACAGGCCTGTTGCGACAAAGATAGTAATCAGAGGAGGTTGGTATAATGGGCTCTACCTGACACACACAAAACACATCCTTATTATTATTACAAGAATATTACAACATCTCAGCATTCCCACGCTTCGGCAGATCAGCAGTCCTGCAACACGCTTCCTGTGTTTGACAGTTTAAAGAAAGTGAGTGAGAAACACATGGAAGTTGTCAGAAACTGAGGCATGTTTTAACACTCTAGGTGCTCTTTTCTTTTTCTTTTTCTTGTTTTCTTCCATTTCTCAGTAGTGGTTTTTATTATTTTAAATTTATTTGATCAATTTATGTGATAACAAAAAAAGGTTGTAAATTGTTTTTATTTATTCATTAATTTATTCTTCTTCGGCTTAGTACCCTATTTATCAGGGGTCGCCATAGCGGAATGAACCACCAATTATTCAGGCATATGTTTTTCACAGCGGATGCACTTCCAGCCGTAACCCAGTACTGAGAAACACCTATACACACTCGCATTTACACACACTCATACACTACAGCCAATTTAGTTCATCCAATGACCTATTGCACATGTGTTTGGGGGAAACTGGAGCACCTGGAGGAAACCCAAGCTAAGACACAGAGAACAAGCAAACTCCACACAGACATGCCAACTGGCCCAGCAAGAACTCCAACTAGTGACCTTGCTGTGAGACCACTAACCACTGAGTCACCATTTTTATTTAATATTTTAGTCAATTTATGCGTCAGTCGTCAATCACCTTTTTTTTTTGGTTGAACAAAAATTATTATGGCACACTTATAAATAAATCTAAATCACATCACTAATGTATACACCAACTGAAATGTACTCCCCTTCTTGTCAATGTAAACCTGCAATGCTTTCACAACTAAACATAATATAAATATATTTTAGCAATGTTGGAAATCAAAGAGTTTTGGTGATAATTTACTTTTTATCTTTTACCAAAAAAAAAAAAAGAGAAATCAATCAGATTCATGAACAGGGCAGCACAGTGGCCCAGTGGTTAGCAATGTCACCTCACAGCAAGAAGGTCGCTGGTTTGAGTCCAGGCTGGGCCAGTGGGCATTTCTGTGTGGATTGTGCATGTTCTCCCCGTGCTCGTGTGGGTTTCCTCCAGGTGCTCCGGTTTCCCACAGTTCAAAGACATGCAGTATACAGTAGGTGAATTGGGTAAGCTAAATTGGCCTTTGTGTATGAGTGTTTCACAGTAGGGCGCCACGGTGGCGTAATGAGTAGCACGTTCGCCTCACAGCAAGAAGGTCGCTGGTTCGATCCCCGGCTAGGCCAGTTGGCATTTCTGTGTGGAGTTTGCATGTTCTCCCCGTGGTTGCGTGGGTTTCCTCCGGGTGCTCCGGTTTCCCCCACAGTCCAAAGACATGCGGTACAGGTGAATTGGGTGAGCTAAATTGTCCATAGTGTATGTGTGTGAATGAGAATGTATGGATGTGTTTCCCGGAGATGGGTTGTGGCTGGAAGGGCATCCGCTGCGTAAAACAAATGCTGGATAAGTTGGCGGTTCAATCCACTGTGGCGACCCCGGATTAATAGAGGGACTAAGCCGAAAAGAAAATGAATGAATAAATGAATGTTTTACAGTACTGGGCTGCGGCTGGAAGGCGCCTGATCTCGTACCCCCTTACATGCTCATTGATCAGGTGGGAGCCCTGGGCTCAGTTATCTGCGAACTCAGGGTTCTCTCCCTGGAAGGCATGCCAAACCTGCTACTATTATGAAGCAATATCTAAGTGTGAACTCTTGAAAAACACAGGTAATAATTGAAGGGGCAATTTCCACAAAACGTGAAAAAAATGTGAGATGCAGGCAGTTATATAATTAAGTAACAAGCAAAGCCTCAAGATGTTTTTAAAAGTGGATCCACTTTTAAATTGAGCGGTTTCATGTGCAAGATTGTGCTGCTTTCAAATATGTCCTTCAAGTAGATTTACATACAAACAGAAAAGTAGGACATTAGAAAAGAAAAAAACATGCCTTAATTTACCCTAACAAGTCATATGGTGAACTCTCCATTTAATACCATGAAGAAAAAGTTGGAAAACACAAAAACTACTAAAACAAAGTGGACTTGTCATAAAAAACATGGTTACCTCTTCCGATCCATCGTCTGGTATCTTGTCACCCTTCCTTTTCATCCATCCATTTAATTCTCTTCACTATCAGCTATGAGCGGCAGTGACATGTCTGTGATGGAGGGGGAGCCGGAGGATTATAGGACATTGTGTTGGCTGCTGGTTTGTTTTGGCAGCTCATCAGACAGTGAGATCTCAGTAGTGAGCAATGAGTCTGTCCCACTGGCCCTTTGTGTCTGAAGACCCGTGAACACTGACGTGAATTAACTATTACAGGAAACATTGGTTATTAATTACAGAACAAGGAACAAAAACCCCCTTGTTTCATAATAAAAGTGTACAGAACATAACTGATTCATATATTTAATGTCCATTCGGAGGAGATGTTTTATAACAGCACAGGTTGTAAAACCTTGATCATCGACAGAATGAAACAATATAGAAACCTGAATGATGATGAGGCTTTCATAAAATGCATCTGACATACACAAATTGGCAGAAGACAAACAACCAGAGAGGGACATTACTGAAATAAAGGATTGAATATTTACTGTGCATATATCATATTAAGACTTCAATGCTGACTGAAAAAGAGGTAAAGAGAAACATACAGTGGGTCAAGTGAACAAACATCATTGCAACTTGCTTATAAAGACAAAACTACAGTTTTTGCTTATGTGGACTGTTGGACAAAATAATTAAATGCAGTACATACTGTAACAGTACAGATGTTTCAGCGAGATTAAGACTGCTTGAATGCAAACCGATATGCTGCAAGAACAAACCAAATGTCTGCTCACACCAAATGGACATTTTTCAATTACATATGCAGTATAAGTATGAGCTGCTGTGTTGTCTCCTGTCACTTTACATATTCGTGCTCTTTAAAGTATGATGGATTTTGATTTGCTGACCATGTTTTATTCATCAAATGGGAAACAAAAATATTTTGAAAGCAACTTTTTTTTTATTTACAACTTTTAGAAATATTTTCTAATTCTTATCGTCTTCATCCTTTGGTGTGAACAGAACTTAACAAAACAACAGCAAAAATATGCACAAGCTTAATGGCATATTCTTACACGAGGCATTGTTGTATAATTAAAAGAAAACAATAATTCTGTCACTTAATGTTGATACTAATAATGCACTGAAATTTGTGCCAAATAAATTGTGATTTAGCTGAAAACCAAATTAATGTAGTTTTGGTTGTTCGGTTTTTATAAATAAACCTGATATGTTTTTTTGGGGAGTCATACTCATATTTTAACCCAGCAGTTGAACAGGTCTCCGTCTCTCAATATATGTGAAATATTTCACAGTTACTTATGCTTTAGCATTTATTTTTCTTCTCAAATGGAAACACGTCCCCAATTCGGACACTTTTACCCATCTCAACCCCCTAAAGGATTTTACGAGTCCAATGGTTCTTCAGATAAAAATAGAACATTTGTACAAGATTTTTGTGTATCTTAAAAGAAAACACAAGAAATGAAGCATACAGTATACTATAATGCTAAAAGCTTCATAAAAGTTTTAATTAAAAAGACATTTTAGGCAGCCAATATATATAAAAAAAATCCCTGCAAACTCCTGGAGGGATTGCCTACTGTATTAGCTCAACCATGCTTTGTTCTTGGTCAAAACAATGAAAAATTACATTTATTCCATCGTCGTATTAATTACATACTTCCATCTAAATTATTTTCCCCATTTTTAATCTGTGTTCGGTAAACAGATTTTATTGAAATTTCAGTGCACCATTAGTCTGTATGCTGTTACAAATACATATTATATTCCCTCATCTGCTGAACACATCTTTTAAGCTGGAAGGGGATTGAGCACCAAAAATAAGTAAGTACCATTGAAGTCCATACAACCCATGTCATGTCATATTCAAATTCCTCTGAAGACTGTGACAGAATTTTCATTATTGGGTGAACTTTTGAAGTCTGAAATGCCTTTTTTCTTTCTTTCTTTCAAATTCAATTGCAAGAGCGCTGCTTTTAGGCCTCTTAGACCTAGTCAGTTCCCTCATATGCATTTTCCAAGTGCCTAACCTCAACAGCAGCTGGCCATTCTGGACTGGACAAGGAGGAAGAATGTAAAAAGGAGAAAAAGACAGATAAAACTGAAATAAAGAACTCAGATTCTGCACACAGCTGTTTATACATTAGTAAAACTTCTGCTTACAAGGTGGCGTTGATCATTACGTACTAAAAAGACAAAAAAATTATTGTAACTCTGATAAAATCTGGGACAGGCTAAAAAAGTAAAAGTCCAAAAAAATATATTATTTTCTATTTAAATAAAATGGGCCCACTGAACACAACATGATGTCCCCCATACACGGTTAATGCTAAACTAACAAAGTAACAGGCCAGTGGGGTACAGTGTGCTAAGTTTGCAAATACAAAATGTGTACTCTGAGCACAGAAAAATAATAATCATCCCTTTGGTTTCTATAAACTAATGCTAAAAATACACCAAGGAGTGGTCAACACCACAAGACCACTTGATTGGCAGCCGAAAACACACTCTGGGAGGCTGCTAAATGATCAGACATTTGACTTTTTGAGTGCAGTTACACCCGTTCAGCTATATTCACCACGACAAAACAAAAACAAACCCATACGCTTCCACTTTAGTCTGAGAAAAGATAAACCACTTCAGATGTATTAAGACTACTTAAAATTTTTTCCCTGTCACCATCCAAGGTCCACAATAAAAATTCAGTAGAAAGAAATCTTTCACAGTTTTTTTTTTTTTAAGTCCTTCCCTTAGTCCCCCTCCCTAATGCGATTCCTTGTTCTCTTGTGCAGTGCCGCCCCTCAGGAATGAGTCCAGCTGATGGGCACCCAGTGAGCTTCTGTCTCCACTTTCCTGAGTGCCCGTTTGAGCTCGCTGAAGGCAACTGTGAGGTCATCGTTCACAATGACCTTTTCAAAGAGGTGACTGTACTGGTTTTCCATCATCTGAGAGGCACTGATCATCTCCAGAAAGTCCTCCTCCTAAACAATAAACACATTCACAGCCAGTCAAAGTTCTTTTCTGAGACACATAATAAGCCCTAAAACACACTTTCCCACAGCACTCCCAAAACAACTGTCATAAACATCGACTTAATTAAAAACTGTTCTTTTTTTTGTTTGTAATAAAACTGCTTTAGATGCAGACATGCAAAAATATCTACATGCGATAAAAGATAAAACTATAAACTGATATTTAATGTTCTACTGAGGTGGTGCACAGTTTAGAGTTATAGTTTGAGGTCTGGATCTCCAGCCGTTTTGATCACAGGAAGAGTGGAGTGTATAAACAGACCGCAATTTTATACCCTGGCATATGCAACAGATTGGCTCTTAAAAAGCCCAGAGAAATGATCAACAGTCATTATTCATTAAACATGTTCACTGTTCAAAACAAACTGACACTGATGAAAAACTGCACTAATAAAATCAAATGTATTTTATAACATGCTCATCAAGCTGCCACCACCAAGCATTTTTTCTCTCCCCAAGCATTGCAATCTTAGTAGTGTCTAGTCATTTATCTCTGGACTTTTTAGCATGGCCTTTCACCTTTCTGGGTCTGTGCATCCAAAATAAGTGTTTATGTGGGCAATCTTGGCATTCGGTGCCAGTCTCAAAGAACATGGCATGGTTTGAGTGGCTTTACCAATACAGATTTAACTTTTACAACACAAAAACATGAGACCCACACTGAGAGAGATATGAAGCTATAAAACATATCGCCATGCTAAAAGAAAATCAGAAGCTTCTGGAGAGACTTGAAGTTTTATACTCTACCAAGAAGCTATTAGGCACATTTTACGTTTGGAAAAGTTGAAGTTTGGCAATAGCAGACAAGACAACAGCAAGCATTTGGCTAGGTTTCCCCACTCTTTGTTGAACCCTTCCTTCGCCTGCTTTCTTGATCAGGGGTTGAGATGTAGTCAACATTTTAGCTTCGGCACAGAGGGTTACAGAGCTGCTGGCGTTCTGAAAATTACAGCAGTCTCTCAATCTGACAGTCATTGGCAGAAAGCATCAAAAGTCGCAGTTCATTGACTTAGTCATGGCTTTAATAAAGCTCTGGTTCAACGTGCTGAATTAGCTTGTGTTTGGCCTAAACAGTCAAAGGTTTGGCCCAAGGTCTGAACATATCTTTTCCTTATTCTGTCATCAAATAAAAACCTCATGCTAATTGAGGTATAACAGATGTTGCGCCTCCAGGGAAGTGTTATTACCAAATCTGATCAGTTTCAAGGGTTTAAATCTATTTTTCCTCTGCATTTCTTTCCGATTGTTTATTTCCCAGAGGCTCTAATGCGTTCTCTCACTCAACGTTCAGGTCTTCCCTGAATTCTTTGCCACTAAGCTGCATCTCTCTTTCTCCCTCCACAGGCAGCATGAGCTCCGCTTATCTCTCAATCCTTGCCGGAAAATCGATTTTTATTGGATCATATAAAGTGCACCTGCCCTTATCATTAAACCCGTTCAAAAAAGGACATCTCTGGGTCATCAAGAGGTCCTGCTTTTTATATTCCCAAAGTAAAGGCACTTAATCTGTGCACTGGGCTGACTTTAACAGCGCACAGGACAAAAGGGAAAAAAAAACATCCTCCAATTTTAGCTTGTTTCCATTCCTCATTAAAAGGATTTTATGCCAGATGATGAAACCCTCTGCTCGTCCACCTCTGCTGACATTTTTATAAAATTTTAAGGTTTTTGCTACTCCTAAAAAGAGAATGAGTGATTTTTTGATCTTTTACAGAACCAAAAATTGCATTAATGTTATACAAGCGATACTAAAAGTGAGAACAATAGAGTAGCGGTCTGGATTCATAGAAACAAAGGAAAGCCTGTTTTCTTGCACAGAGCCGACAGCGCTCAAGCTCATGGCTCTAACAGACGCAGCGTCTCTCTGGGAAAGAAATACTGCAAAGTCCTGGATGAAATATGCTTCTGAGATTTCATCAAACACGATATTCCTTGCCTTGCGTATCTACAGTATAATAGGCTGAATCTGGGTGCCTTTAACACTGTCAGGGTCTATAATCCACTTTTGCTAAGTTTCGCCAGCTACAGTAGAAAGGCTTTGTTTTTCCCCCTCACTAGTACCCACAGTGACCTGTTGAAAGCAGGCAGACGGTTGCTGCGGATGGTGCCGACAGCTTTTGGTACAGCTCCTGTCACAATAGAGATAGCCAAAGCAACTTTCCCACTGACAACGGCATAATCCTTGAGTTTTGGGGAATTGAAAACTTTGGGGAGTGTGGTGTGGTCTAATCTCGCATTCAGTGGTTTGAATTAATGTGCCCAGCATTGATTCAGTTTCAAAGGTGCTGAAATAAAAGTAATGAAATATGCAGCCAGTAAGTCTAAATTTGTATCATGCTACCTTTTAAATGTACACGCTACCCCCAATTTAAATATTAGACATTAAACACCTTGAAATTTGTCTTTTTATGATTTTTTTTAATACTTTATTTTTCTTTATTTATTTTTTAAAGGAAGAAATAAAAATAAGGAACAAAAAAACTCAATAACATTTTAAATGAACAGCTGACTGGTCATATACTGTAAGTCCTTACAAGTCACATTAACAAATAAACATAAATATCAGTTTACACAATGTAAAGGCATAAGCACAATCCATTTATTATTATTATTATTATTATTATTATTATTATTATTATTATTATTATTAATAATAATAATTTAATTTTGTTTTATTATTATTTATTTTTAGTTTTTATTATTATTACTATTATTATTATTATTATTATTATTATTATTATTATTATTATTGTGCTTGCATTATAAATGTATATTTCCTTTGTACTTTTTCATACAATTTGAGTTTGTATTTATTTACAATTGTGTTTATTTACAATTTGTGACTTTATTTAAAGTAGACTAAGACCACTTATAAATATCATGCTTAAAACTGTGATGAAGAACGCATCCACTATTAACAACGACTTTTCAATCTATAAACTTCTTATTTACTGCATATTAAGTAAGGGATGTTGTAAATCTAGGCATTGTTCTCACAGAATAAAAACTGACAGGCTTATCAAAAGTCTGAAACATTGCAGAGGGCTGTTATATAAAACTGAAGGGCTTTATTCTGTGAAAACAAATACATAGATGTACAGTACATTATCCTACTTATTACATGGCTACTTGCAACAAAAATATTTACACAACAATTAAACAACATTAATCTGAACTGTAATAATTCAAGAACTCTATAATAAATGTAAAGCTTGCAGAAATAAAACAATTGAATGCAGCCTACACTAACAGCAACTGTCAATATCATTCAAAGTGCCTGGATGAGCCAGTGTTATTAGTTTGTGCAATTGTTATCCTGGAAATAGCATACCTGGGACTGTGGTGATTGACCAGTCAGAATGAAATATTCCAGAGAGCAGTGTAACTATAGTACGTAATGTAGTTGTAGTGGTCAAGTTAAAGTATAGGTTTAGATTAAGAGATGTAGAATTTGATCAAACAGTTTAAGTCATTAATAATTAAGCAGGCAGCTTATAAGCCATTATGCAAGCTTATAAGCCATTAGTTAAAAGTGAGTGCTTGTCTGCAAGACCAGTGGTCCTCAAACATTTTTCACCAAGTACCACCTCAGAAAAAAATTGTCTCTCCATGTACCACCATAATGACCAGTATTGAAATAAAGTAGCGTAGTAGGCGTAATTAAGCAGCTACAGCACTGCACAGTTCAAAACGTCACAGATTAATTCTTATTAACATGAATATTTAGTATTATTATTATTATTATTATTTATCGGCCACTTTAAACATTCTAAATAGTTTGAAAAGAGAAATTAGAATTTAGATCTGCTTACTGCGCATTAAAGTAGGCTTTGTGCGTCAGAAAAGCAAGTGATTAAACTATATCTGTCAACATCGGGATATAAAAATACGGGATACACCCCCAACAACCGGGGTATTACAAATACAGGGAGGAAAATAGCTTCAAATGAAAGAATACATAACAAACATTAGAAAATTTTAAATAAAATAAAAGGTTTAGCCTAATTAAATCACTGATCACATCTGTGTTATCTTACACGTCAAAGGGTTAAAAGTGTGTTCATTTTTTTACTTTAACTATTCAGAGATTCCTCCGTGTACCACTAGAAGGAAGCTTGTGTACCACTAGTGGTACACGTACCAGTTTGAGAACCACTGTGTTAGACCATAATATGAGCATTTTTAAGTGTTTGAATGACAACTTTGTTTTTTCCATGTTAAGCTAGAAAATAAAAAAGACCTATGCAAAAAACAAGGTCAAGACATGAAACTTTTTTTATTAAGCAATGGGATATACCTGTATAAATCGTTATTGCTTAAATGGCTAAAATTACATTTATTATTATTCCTGTTATAACTATTATTCTTGAGATGTTGCAACACGTTATAACTTTGCTTATAAGATATTATGCATGTATTATAATACATTGGGAATACCCTCATAAATGCATTATAAATACAAATCAAGTGTTACCAAATTCCTTAATTTCCACCGCCAAATATCCATATGCATTATATTGTAGCCTGGCTGACCCCAGACGGGCAACATGATGGTTGCATGTGTCTCTGAAATCATTTATTCTTTGGCAGTTGCTTCTATGACATCATAATGGATAAAAAGGCAGAAGCTGAAGTGTTAAAATGAGTAACATCCAATCGAATCATTCAGGAATTCCTGTGCAAAATGAGCTACCATTCCCGATCTGCGTTGTGTAAAACAGAGAAAATGGAAGCGTATTGCATTTGGCTGCTTGTTGGGTCAACAGGTTGACAGGTGAGTGCATATTTGGAGCTAACTGCATCTGACAATACTCGACATGGAACTTCTCCACAGTGACAATCGGCATCAAGCCATCTCCGCGTGTGGTGGAGTCAAGTTCCCAGGGTCACTTATCCTGCGGCAAGAACGCCTGGCCCGCATGCAGAATCGCAGCGAGATACACATGCAAGAGCTGGGAACTCTGGGAAAGTCATTAGATACCCTGCATATTCACACCATGTCGCGCACACACAGAGAGCGATCTGACGGCAGGACAGGGCAAGGGTCTGGTGTACGTGGTAATTGATCTCATGTGTTTTGTTTAAGCGCAGTCATACAGGTGTAGTGTGAGCTCATGGGTCTCGTATCACGTTGCCGCTCTTGGGACCGGTTGCACATAAACACGTACACACACGAGGCGTGGACACACGTTTAAGTGCAAACCCAGCATACGTCTGCACAGGTCCAGAAGAAAAATGACTATTATAAATGATGTGGTTGTTGTATGCCAGGAAGTGATGAAATGCATTTCTTACTTCACCATGCACTGCGAGTTTGAGGAACAAAAACGACTCAAAACCCACACTGAACATTTGAGAGAGAAGAGAGATCACGTCAGGATGAAAGAGGATGATAGATGGATGTATTGAAGTGGAAGCTGTGTGTGCGGTGTGTATTACCGAGAAGGCTTTGGATGAGGTCTTATCGTCTTTGCCTGAGATGACTTTTGCGTTCCTCCTGGTCTCTCTTAAACGCTCGATGCTTGGAGGCTTCACAAACACCACGTAGGGTTTAAACTCGGCCGTACGAAGATGCTTTAATGTCTGATGAAGAGAGAATGTGAAAAAGAGAGGGAAAGATAAAGAGAGCAGCGTTAACCGCAGTCATTAAAGCGTCATTACTCATGCCATCATGATTTAGCTTGACACTGATACTTCTGAACATTATTGCTGTTAGTCGCAGTTACATTTTGACAGAAAACAGAGCAGTCGATTCACACTGAGCTCAACTGATCTGACTCCACAAGTGAAAACAAAGCACTCTGGTTGGAAACATTACACTTCAGGTAGTCGAGATCCTCATGCTCAAAACAAACCAACCACTGAACTTTACCACATATTTCTTTGAAGATGTTTTAACTTACCGAATTAATCACTGGCTTCAAAAGCAGATTTGCATTTTTAAAATTTATTTAAAAGCCCTTTTTCTTGGTTAAAATCTAGCTTGTCACCAACCTTTCCCACTTTCTTTCAGCTCTAAACTTTAATATAGTTTCGGCCACTTTACATTTAAAGGGTTAGTTCATTCAAAACTTTGTTGAAAAGAATTAACAGTAGAAACAAAGTTGATTGATAGTAGAAATGGTGTATTATGTATTATGTGTATTATGTTGTAATAAAACTGACAGTTTTTTTTTTTTATATTCAATACCAAAATGCCATTTTTACTGAAACCATCTATCAAACAAAGCGATATAAATGAACACAACTCAGCTTATCTGGATTGCAGATCTGTTATAAAAGTTTGTATCACTATGACTGGATGCTTTGACAGCCATGACATGTTTGCTAACAGTGTATAACACTGCTCAGTAAAACTAAAAAAATGTTTCTTACCGCTAAGCGAAGAACAAAGTGCATAATATAACAAGTATACAAAGTATAAATTGTACATAAGTGAGAGTGTATTAGGGACTTGAGTGTCAGTCAACTCTTGCCTTAAAGCTTTTTAGCTGTTAGTATGAATATATTAAGGTTAACAGTAAGATAGTACGCTCCAAATGGTGGCAAAATTTTCATTTAGAAATTATATATATATATATATATATATA
>CAIGQQ010032764.1:4005174-4020946 GCA_903798035.1 Danio albolineatus | reverse complement strand
ATATATAGGCGGTTCATTCCGCTGTGGCAACCTCTAATAAAATAAGGGACAAAGCTGAAGGAAAATGAATGAATGAAAAAAATATATATGAGCAGTTCCAGCGTTATGGATGTGACATTTGCAGTAAAAACTCAAAACATAAGCGTACAGCAAAGGTATATGTTAACATTATATTGAAACATCTGTTTACATTTTCCAAAACAACTATACACAGAATTATGGGATCAGAAAAATATCACTCTGTAAACTATTTTTATACTTTAAATGAGGGAAATAAACATGCGTTATGGATGTGAGGAAAAAAGTCTTCGAGTTTACAGTGTACAACATACTTTGTAGAATATCTGTGGATTAAACTGCACAAACCCAAAAGAAATAATGCTCATCTTAAGGATAAGAGCCAGCTCTCCGTCGAACAAACATGATTGATTTTAATTTAATTTACATTTTTGCATTTATGAGGAAAAGTTTTGTCATGAATGTGACATCTCTGTGTTATGGACGTGATGTATGTGAAATTTCCGCTGGTTTGACTTTGGTAAATCAAATATAATAGTTTGAAAACACTGAACGAGACATTTTTGAGTATTTGTACAGCACTGCAAAATACAAGGATACACACAAAAAAATTAAAAGGGTTTCGCTATTTTGTTGACAACTTAATTTTTTCATGGCAAGGTTGACATTTGCGTGGAATTGCTCATATACATTTATAAACATTCTGAGCTTTAGGTTTGTCACTTCCAGTAAACTGAATCAAAAAAATTTTTTGACTTCCTCATACATTCAGTTCATCATCAAATCTTCTGAGTCTGACCAATCAAATACTCTCTAGTCCCTTCAAGACACTATTGCTGATGTTAAAATGGTCATTTATTCACTCCAACAAGCGTTCAAACCAAGGGTTCGCCTAAACAGTTCCAAGTGTATGAACATAAAAATGATGAGAGATATTGCAGGACAGAGCAGATCATATGTATGAGTCGGGACAGACCAAAAAACTTATCTTACTCAATTGAATTACACATAAAACTGTATTTTAAACTGAAGAAACGGTGAATTAGACTCATCATTACTATTATAGACTGTGGATGTCATGAGTGTTGTCATAGAAGCAAAACGCTATTGGGTGTTTTTGGAAAAGTGGGAGGAGCTACTCTAAGTCCTGCCCTGTCTTCCTGTTTAAGTTTTAAAGTTAAACACTGAATAAAAACACTCATTTCAAAAGCAGTTTATAGGCCCTTTAAGGCCCTGTTTCGACCAGTACGTTTTAGTTTTAAAATGGCGTTCTAGAATGAAAACGATCCACATCTATCAAGCATTTTACCAAGATCTCAGTCCACACTCTGGCATGCGCTGCAGTGTATGCGGATGTCTGAGCTCCAGGCAGTCAGCAGGCGCTTTGAGCCCACCAACTTAGGTGAGAGCACTGCATGTCGGACAGCTTACCAAGGATCTTCCGCTGTGTTTCATCTTACTATAGCTTGTCTCTATCTAATGACTCTTTGGTCTTTTGAATCTATTACTTGTTCTCAGGTAACGTGTTTTGGCTGAGCACAAAGATAAGTTAAGATATTAATTTATGTAACCACGTACACTTATTCTGCACATTTTTAAAGGGCCTACACTTTTATAATGGCCATTATTGATTTAATAAGACTGATATTCAGCAAAAAAGACGGTGTGTTTCGTATTTAAAAAAAAAAAAAAAAGAAGAAAGAAGTCAGTTATGTTATAGGCTCAGTTTTTTATACTTATGATTACAGTGAAGATGACGGCCATATAAATATGTAGCTACACGACACCTCCACATTTTTGGTGTCTGTTAAATTGTTAATATCAAAATGAAAATAGGCAGTTCCTTATATCATGTTTTCGTTTTATTGTTAAGAGACTGAAACAACGTAGTGAGGGTGATGTGAATGACATTATAAAAGTACACTGTTCCCTTTGAAGATTTACTCAAACTGTCCTCGGGAGTTTGTTTTCCATATCAAACTTGACAAGTCTAAACTTACAACGAAGGGATGTAAGACTGAACCTTTTAAACTAGCCTAATATTGAGGAAAAAGCCGCAATCAGATAGACGAATGTCCGCAGCCACAACTCCATATTCAGATGTCTGAGTTTTCCCCCGTCCGCACTGACACAGAGCAGAAGCGTTTTAAAACTAAAACAGCCTCTTTAGCGCTTTCAAAAAGCTCAGTTTTCGGGGATCAAAAATTCTGGGGTTGTGTGGATGGAAGGCATAACTGTAGCAAAACTTATGCATTTTAAAAATAATACGTATTAGTGTAAACGGGGCCTAAGTGTTAGTCACGTGCCCTGTCAAATCCTCAAAAGTGGAAATTATTATAGATAATTTTAGATTCAATGTTTGACCTGAAAACCAAAAGGAAGAGAACAAATTCCCTTTCTCTCACACACACCACACTGAGATCCAGCAGGAATAGTGTGGAATGTCACACCTGTGAAAAGGGGGGAAATAAATCTCGAAAGAGACTGAGGTAGTGATGCAGAGGGAGGCAAAATGGAGAGATATAATGTATATATGAGGAACAGAGAGACTCACATGTGGCTGTACGTCTAGAAGGCACACCTTGTTCTTGGACAGGACTGAACGTGCAGAGTCGAAGCTCGTCCCGTAGTAGTTTCCCTTATATTCTCCGTGTTCAATAAACCTAAGGCAAAGAAGAGGACAGAAATAATAGGAGAGGTTTGATGTAATGATCGATGCCTCTAAATGCAAAAAGGAATGCCCGTAAGTCTATGTGACCCACCCTAGAATATAAAGAGAAGCCAACGGACAGGATAATGACAGGAAACTCATAACCCATTATTTACTCCCAGTCTGTCCTGATGCTTGCGATGTAAAAGGCCGCTCAGACATGCATTGTACGTTTACCATCATTCTCCGCCACATGGCAATTCCAGACAGTCTGACACAAGGCTCGTTTATATAATCTTCGATGTAACAGTTTAAATCAGTAACACCCGTTTTCTCGCAGCACGGGCAGGCTTGAACGCCAAAAGCAAGAGTAACCTGACTTCCTGAGAAGACAAAGGCAAACAAACACTTTTCCAGCATTTAATCTGCCTCTCGTTAAATCAGATCACTTGATTTTTGTCTAATCGCAGTCACAGAATGACAATACGTGCTTTAAGGACATCCACATTAGCAAAGAAAATGTGGAAAGTATTCATGCAGTCTCTTGCAACAGCATGTAATATTTTGGTAATATTTGCAAAAATGACTGTATCATTACAAAAAGTACTTAAATGTTGTAATATGCTGCACGTCCAGCCTTCTTTACTTCACCCCAAGTATCAATTCAAATGTCATCAAGTCTTTGTAGTGCAAACTATAAAACGCACCCACACTTTTGGGCCCACGCGGTCTACAGCAACCAGTGATTGGTGCGACCATTTTTAGAAGCTAACGTGACTCTTCTGCTGTTTGACATCTTTTAAATGTCTGTGCGCTCTGTCATTGAAGGCATTTTGATGGTGAGTCAAGTTGATTTAGTTGGGTGTTAAGAGGTGGTTTGCTGGTGTTAATGTGACATGTTGGGCTACAAAGAATTCCCAAAGTGCCTGTTTATATGAATGTTCGTTTGAAGGCAGATGTGCTCAAACAGGACTTTGTGTTGTGGCATTTGTTGTCATGATGTGGTGCGTGTGTTGGATGATGGGGTGGAGGCTGCTACTGTGGTTTTTTGGTTCATTTAGAATCTGTTTTTAGGCCTCAACAGGGCTTTCCTTGGGAATGCCAATGCCGTGTTTGCACATGAGAATGGACATTTTCCCACTGGAAAGCAGAACTTGAAACAATGGGTCAATTACAACGGTCTGGTTTAAAACTTGCAAGGTTCTTAGAAATGTAGCATTTGAATTCATCTTGTTTTTCTTTTTCTGTTTTTTTTTTTAACCACAATTTAATTTTTTTACATTTACATGAATCCAATTACTTTAAAAATGTCATTAGGTGTAACCAATGAAATAATCTTAAAAATATTCATATGTTTGAATTCAAGTCAAGATCATTTCATCAGCTTAAAGACTTTCACAATAAAGGCCCTACCATACTCCCAGTGCACCCGACGTGTTTGGCGTGATCTGTTGCTATTTTAAAACCAGCGCAACTCTAAGGCCCAATCCCAATTCTACCCCTTAGCCCTTCCCCTTACCCCTACCGCTCGTTTTGCGCGTTCACGTCAAGGGGTAGGGGTGTCCCAATTCTGTTTAGCTTGAAGGGGTAGGGCTAAGGGCAAGGGGTATACACCCCTTCGAACGAAGATTTTTCAGGACCACAATTAAAACGGAGGGGTAAGAATATTTCCTGCCACAGCGGCAGGATAGTTGAACCCGGAAGTAAGGAGATCCACAAATTAGTATTTTTTGTCATTATTACGAATTTTCACAACAAACAAACATATGTTTTAATATATTCATAACCGCGTTTATGTTTTACCGTCATGTTGTTTTAAAAAAAAAATGCAAAAAAACCCCAGCTAAATTTCGTGATCTGTAATCCATAATCATAACTCCTGTACAGCCGTCCTAGAACATTCTGACACACGATGACACTCGAATACCCTGTCAGTAATGTCTAGTGGCTGGAAATGAGCTTTTTTTACAGTGTTTGCTATAATATTAATGTTGTTTTTGTGTGTTTACATAGATGAGTATGGCCACGGAGTAAATGCACAGTACAGTTCCGATCTTATTGCCACATTAGATCGGTATGATAACATCATATATGCCTTTAGTGATTTACTGAAGATAAATACCAAAAAATAACACAACTGGAATAACTACAGCAGTCGTGATCGTCTGATCTCATATGAAGCAAGAGATCGCATCATATGATGACGTGTGCAGGTGCTGAAGTGCTGTCCCAATTCTTAGGGGTAAGTTTTGAAGCCCTTCCCCTTAACCCTCGGTTGTAAGTGCCAAGGGGTAGTGGTACAAAAATAGAATTGGGATTGGGCCTAATTTTCAAGTTTTCCACCACATTGTTTCAATAGCAAATCCATTTGCACCATTTTGTGGACTCATGGGTGTAAAAAGGAGTTGTTTTAAGTCACACTGTTGGCGGCAGAGAAAAATAAAAAAAATGTATATGCAGTTTTTGTATTTTAATTTAGCGTTTACTTCTTTGCAAACGAAAAAAGAAGATAAACTGCTGAGAGAAAGTAAATGTGTATTTGAAGCTGTCTTTCAGTGCCCACCTGCTCATTCTCAACCCTTCTCCATATTGATAATTGTGGTTTACTCATTTTGATGTTCATTTCACCACAGAACAAACCACTGTGTGCTTTTTCCACCACAAGGCAGTTAAAACACCCGGCTAGCTGTCGAAGTGACATTCTATACACATTCCTGTTGTGTTGCTTTATCCTCTGATGAAGGGCTGCAGAAAAACATCCATCACCATGCCATCAAGACAAATCTGAGCTTACGAACCACTGTGTAAAACGGACCCCTCTTCTCTCTCACACTCACACTCTCTCTTCTCTCTCTCTATTACACTCACACACACACACATCAGACCACCTGTCAACACCCTCTCACTCTCGCTTACAGAAAAGAGATTTGAGCTGCTCATGCACAGAACTGGCTTGAAGGAAATCGAGTGGAGAAATGAAAAAAATAGTGGGCAGCCGAAAGGCAGAACTGGTGAGTGTTTGCCATAGCGTCTGAGATGGACGACATCAGTGAAAATTGTTGTGCTGTGTTTTGACTGAGGTGCTGATTTACTTAAGTTCAGTCAGGGCTCTGGACGACGTGTTGAATACTAACTGGCCACAGAGGCTCCGTCTCTCAGATTTATATCTCTCCCACTGTGGAGTGTTTGTGTCAGGGTTACGGTTGACATAATTACAATCCTGAGAATAAAGGAAGCGGTCCACTAAACTTTAATGATTAATACGAACTATTTCCATGGTAAACGCTCAAATCCCCCATCCAAATTACAGTAATAATGTTCATATGCTCATTTCCAAATAGTTCATACACATATAAGCACAGTATGTGAGACGAGAGAATCGTGTTGGAGGGCGACTTACTTGTTGTTCTGAATGTCAGCCTCAAAAAGGTTTTTGGAGATGAAATGATACTCCACTCCTTCACTTTCCTGATGTCTCTTTGACCGAGAGGTGTCTGTGAAAGATAACGGTAAAGTGAAGAGAAACACTTTTACTTTGATAAATAGCACACTTTAAAGGGACAGTTCATATAAAATTCTAAATTACCTCAATCATTTACGCGCCCTCATGTGATTTTTAACTTTTATGAGTTTCTTCTGTCAAACACAAAAGAAGATGGGTGCCAGCTACCAGCATTCTTCAAAATTTCTTCCTTTTTGTTTAACAGAAGAAAGAAAATCAAACAGGTTTTAATCAAGTGGGTAGATGAACAGAGGGTAAATGTTATTACATTTTTGGGTGAGCCATACCTTTAACTCTAAGGTAATTTCATGTACTTTCACACTTGACAAAGGAATACACAAGACTTTTTTGCAAATGGAGTGTACATTGAATGTACTCTCAAAATCAGAGCGAGTTGTGGCCGACACACAATTTAATGCACTACAATATATAGACGATTAAAGGTGCAGTATGTAAGTTTGACAACCAGTGGTTGAACTAAGAATTGCACTCCTGGATCAAAACAAACATAAGCGCAGGTTGCCAGATTGAGGGCAGGAGCGAGTGATTTAAACCATGTTCTAAATAAAAGCAACGGTACCCGATAGAATTCCATATAAAAGGAGTTTTTGTTCTAACCAACACCTCGAATTTATATATTAGAAACGGCTACCATTTCTCACAGGTGAACAACAGAAAACTATGACAATGATCACCTCAGGTAAACCTCATGTACTTTATTCAGTGATAAATGGTAACAATGCGAGTTTGAATGCCATTTTACATGACATTGATTGCCGTATACTGAAAGCAGCAGCAGATAGTTCACCTCAGATCTTAAAAATAAAATAAACTGTTTTAAATTGAACTTTAGAACTAAACACATATGAGTGATTCAGCATCTACATTTAATAATGTTAAATAGATCATAAACCTTTCTATTTCATAAGTGAGTGCATATTCTGTGCTTCTGAAGGGCTGTATTTAAATTTCTATTGTGTTTCATCTGGACCAAACAGCCAAATAGCTCATCACTGCGTATCTTGTCATGAAGTTTGTTGTTAGGACAAACGGTTACAATGTAACCTGCTCCCCTAATGTTTACGCTTGTAATATTTATATGATTTGCTAATTAATAACCTCATGTGGAACTGAATCTGTCTCATTTGGAAGTTTGCTACTGTCCACAGGAGGTCACATTTCTGTCATGGATGCATACTTTTAGACACTTTCAGAATAAATGAATGAAATATGCGGGTTTTCCACCAAGATATCCCAAAGTGCTGAAATATAATTGGCTAAACTGGCATTGGGCAGGTTAAAATTACCAAAACAATGACAGACGTTCCAGCACGGAAAACACATTTTCGAAGCAGAATATCTGACTTCAGCATTGTTTTTCAGATAAACGAGTATGTTCACTTGGCATGTTGCTTAAACATCTGCAAACATATGGTAATTTTATGCTTTAGAAGAGTCAAGAACTTACAGCACCTTTAAGGAAAAGTTTCAGACTTAGTTATAAAAGCAGATATACAAACAGTAAAGGAGGGGCCATTTGGTCTTTGTCCATATCTGCTCATTAATTAGAAACTATTAGTGCCACAGTTCACAGTTCAATAGACTTGTTTCAAAGTAGAATATGCAGTAAACACTTTTGGAATGCAATTAGTTTTTTGTTACTTGATACTTTTTTATTTTATAAAATTTGATGCTGACCAAATTTTGGAATTTTTCACTGTCATGATGTGAGCCATTTTTAATAGTATAAGGCATCAGAACAACCCATATGATTAAATTAATTGTTTATTTTAATTTTACAAATTTTTCCCATTAAGACAATATGATCAGCAGAAGCCGGTGATCAACAAAACACAGCCAGTTTATAGATATATGTTCACATAGACACTATCACACATAATACTAAAGTAGTCATTGTTTTTAAAGACTTTGACACTCAATAGTGAGATCATTCTGTTTATACTGTTCATTCAAATTACAATTGCATGTATTTGTAAAGCAATGTTTCCACTGATACCTAAACAGAATTAGATGTAGGTACAACGTGTTTTTTTTTTTCAGTCCTGTGGTCAAAGGTGCTTCAGAAAGAACGTGAAGAAATGTTCATTACAGACATTTCCTTGATTAAAGGGAGTTCCCCATGGGCACTTTATTTCCCACTTAACTTTCTATAAAATAAACCACCTCTGCAAGGCCTGAATCCACAGCCACCGCGTGTGTTGGCTCACCTCACAGTGAGGCTTCTGAAGGCCAGTGTGAGTGTAAAGCTGCCTGTAAAGCTCCAGGAGCACACGGTACAGTACCAGCACTGAGTTTACTCTGTCTCTCATTAAGCCCCGCTCCTGCTTTCAGCTGCTTATAAACTCCTGTCTTTAAATGAGACGGCGCGTGCCAGTCCAGCCAGCATGGCTCCGGCGGGTACAGCCAGGGTCAAAGTTTGCCATGAGGAGACTCACAGCGGTGTGTTTAATGAGAGTCAGGGAGGGTCAAAGGTCGCTGTCGAACACACCTCCAACAAATCGTCTGCAAGCTGCCAGCAGCTCCAAAACAAACTATTAAACTTTATCATCGTTCCAACTTGCCTTGTTCCAATTTTTTTTCTTTTCATTCCCTCCATTTTCTCCTTCAGCTTTTACACATACTGTTCAGAAGTTTGGGGACTTCTAAAACACATTTATTTTTCAAGAAAGCATTAAATTGATAAGCGACAGTATAGAACTTTTGTAATATTATAAAAGAGGTTCTTCTTTTTTTAAATAAATTATGTTCTTTTCAACCTGATTTGTTAAAAAAAATCAAATAGAACATTATAACATTGCTAAGTATAAGAAATGTATAAGAAATTTATAAGCACTAAATGATCTTATAAAAATGATTTCTAAAGGAACACGCTACACTGAATACTGAAGTAATGACTGCTTAAGATTAAATTTGCATTAAATTAAAGGTGCAGTAGGTGATTGTCTTCAGAAACATTTTTGTGAGTGGTAAAAACAAATGCTGAATCAAAACATTTTAAAATCCTGAATCAATATTGATACTTCAACATAAGCTACTTTTGCACGCCGGAGGAAGGATGACATCATGACTGAAGTATTTCTTTTAGACAGGTAATGTTATGTTTTTAAACTATTTGTCACGCAAGGCTGATGTAGATTTTGTTGTTTTACGAATGGATTATATGCACGGAAGTGTTGTTCAGCCACTGAAATCTTCCAGCGAAACACTGATGTGACTATTTTCAATTTCATAAGGAACCTCTTACAGCATCGATAATGTAGATTTTTATTTAATTTAACAACAAAACATAAGTAAATAGAGCTATTCCGCCTAGTCTGCTTAACTGAGCTAAAGTTGGTTTAATATTCACATTGGTTCATTATTGAACGATGAGAACCTGTGATGTGGTCCCTATATTGTCTACCAAGTTACTTTAAATATTTAGTCTGAAATTGAATGCAAGTATGGCTTAGTAATAAGTGTAATTCCTGCACCAATTCCTGCAGGACAAAGCGTGTGAGAGAGTGAGACCAGCTATCCATGCATGAATAAAATATTGCACATTATGACATGTTTGCTTGCTACACAACTGAAAGCGTGCTAGATATAATACAGTTTTTCATTCAGAATTGTACTATTAAAAAAGTACCATAAAGTTTTCTTACTGGCGTGATCTAGTGGGTTGTCTACTCTCATCTCTAAGGTGCACATTCGTGATATCAGGCGCGATTGTGTTTTTAATAATACTATGCTAAACGGTTAGCATTTTGGCAGATCACCTACTGCACCTTTAAGCTATTCATTTATAAAATGTATTCAAAACACAAAATAATTGTTTCTTACTGTATTTTACCTACTTCAAATTCCAATATAACACTTTATTTAAATTTTATGTCTCTGGTATAGATGTTCAACCTACATGTAGTGTTACATTGCTGCAATGTTCCACTATAGTAATTGCTATTATGCATAATTACATGAAACCAATCACAAATCTAGCCTTCATTTTAACTGTAACCAAATAGTAAGCACATGTAATTAATTAACGTTACCCCATGGTTAAATAAACAGTTACACTGTAACAAGCACACAGTTTAAAATAAAGTGACCCAATGTTTTTTTTTCTCATTAACACATACAAAATTAAATATAGCAGTATTTTTAACAATTGTTTTTTTTTTTTTAATCTTCTCTATATTCTTTAAAGCATTATTTGTATCTTTCTCATTATATTTTCTAATTTCTTACAGACCTCAAACTTTTAAACAGTATGCACCACTGATCGTAAAATAAATAGACCACTTGCTGTCTAATTTCCAACGTTCTCATTTAGTTTGAAAAAGGAAGACCTATTCCTTTAAAAACAGAGAAAGAGACAGGGGGAGGGAAGCAAAGGCTGGGTGGGATGAGAGAAAATTATTAGTTACCGTCGACCCATCACATATTTGATGAAGACACATTCCCTCCCATGATGACAGCCCACCACAGACACAAGATAACATGTTATTATACCTCCGACTGCTGGTGCTCACAAAACAAAGTAAAAAAAGTCTCTCCCTATATACTGCTGAAAGAAATAGAATATATTTCATCTGGCATTCGCACTGTGGCATAGGAAATGTTTTTGGTGTGGCAAAAGAATTTGAATTTCATTCTAAGATCATGGAAAATAGCAGTAAAACCTGGAGAGGAGACAAAATGTTCAAGTGCCCTCCACTAATCGTATTCTACAATCTCGCTAGTATTGCTGCCATGGCTGGTTTGTGCTTTTTAAAAGACACGATTGTTGGAAATGTGAAGCAATCGGCACACTGGGCTTCTGTAGAGAATTAAATAGAAATATATTTAATGTTTAATCACACATTATTCACAATAAGAGCTGGAGGGATTCAAATGAAAAGAAGAACGACGACCAAAAAGCACTTTCAAAACAGTCGCTTTCCAAGAATCCATCCTTATAATCTAAATCTCTGTTAGGTTTGAGGGAAGCCGGGCTACATAACACAGACTAACGCAGGGGTCACATTTGAGAGCAATTAGGCAGCATTAAGGCAAAAAGCTCTGGATGGGATTTTAATACCAGTGGCATTTCAAAGTGTCAAAGCTTGAATCAGACACATCTATTAAAGCCAAACCTGAATGTAACAAACATCCCAATGTTATATCAACAGTCGTGGCTTTTCTAGCCACTGTCTCCAACTCCCTCAAACCTTCAAGCACCGTCTCGGAGTATCATTCCTCTAAGTATGCAATTTCTCCACAGTTTCAGCCTGTTTAAATACAAAAATGACAGCCATATTTATTTGTCCTCAGAATATCTGGCCAAAGGTATTTTCCTGGATCATGCATCTCTGGATGTATAAGGAAGAGAGGAGGAGTGACGGTCACAGACAGAAGAGCTGCTGTTGAGAGACCGATGAGTTGAGAGAGCCATTGTTTCAATGGTGAAGTACCACTACAGTACCAACCAACCACAAATAAATGACTAAACAAATAAATATGTATGTATGTATGTATGTATAATGAATACCAGTGGTGTAAAGTAACTAATTACAAATACTCAAACTACTGTAATTGAGTAGTTTTAAAAATGTGGACTTTTACTTTCCCTTGAGTACATTTTTAGTGCAGTATCGGTACTTTTACTCCACTACTTTCCTTCAACCTGCAGTCACGACTTTATTATTTCTTATCTATGGTCATTGTCTAAAGTAGAGAAATCAGTCCTGTGATTCCTGTCCAATTAAATCACACATAGAAAGTAAATTGCATCATACTGAACAACCTCAAGACATGGGTGCTTTATAAATGCAGTAAACATTTTGGAAACATTAAAAATGTCCAAGAAGATGTCTAAAATCTTTACACGCAATGATCCAGAGACTTTTTATAGACTGCATGTCACTGAAAATTATGGATGTCGACTGTATGATGACTGAAATCCCCAAACAGCCTTAAACAATCACTAATGGAACAAATGAAGAATGGAAGAAAGGGCCAAATAAAAGGAAGGACCGAACAAGGAATGGAAGGAAGGATCGAAGAACCAAATAAATAAAGGAAGGATTCAAAGAAGGATTGAACAAACTAAGGAAGGAAAGAAGGAACAAAGGACCTAATGAAGGAACAAAAATATGAATGAAAGAATGAGCGAACAAATGAAGGGAGGAAAGAAGAAAGGACCAAACGAATGAAGGAAGAATTCAAGAAAGGACTGAACAAACTAAGGAAGGAAAGAAGGAACGACTAAACAAACAAATGAACAAAGGACCTAATGAAGAAAGTAACAAAAATATGAAAGAAAGAATTAGCGAACAAATGAAGGGAGGAAAGAAGGAAGGACCAAACGAATGAAGGAAGAATTCAAGGAAGGACTGAACAAAGTAAGGAACGAACAAACAAATGAATGAACAAAAGGACCTAATGTAGGGAGGAAAAAGATATGAACGAACGAACGAACGAGTGGACGAAGGAAGGAGGGAACAAACGAATCAATAAAGGAAGGAGAGAACAAACGGTTGAAAAACAAAACAAAAGGTTGAAAGGAATGAACGAAAATAGGAAGAATACACCACATGTTGTTTGTGCAGGGATGTGTAAATGTAACATTCTGTAAACGCATCAACTTTTCTACAGTGTAATACTCACTACTCTTGAGTACTTTTACTCTTGAGATACTTTTACTCTACTTGTACTACATTTTTGGGCTGGTAATGGCACTTTTACTTGAGTATGATTTTTTAGTACTCTTTCCACCACTGATGAATACTAAAAAATATATTTTTTTCTACTTCAAAGCACTCATAAAAAAGGACTTACGTGGGATGGTGACACTAAAATGTTGTGGATCGGATATCAACAACTTCCTTTTGAGCTCGTTCAAACCAACACCAGTAGGACCTGCAGAAGCATCAGAGACAGACAAGAAGAACATGTAAATTAATAATTTTCAAAATGTTTATTTTATTTATTTTTTATTTAATTTTTCTAACATTACTAGCAACTTTTTTTTTCATTCAATAGCAAAAAATATAGATTTTTCTAAGTAATTTTAATCAATTTGAATGTTTTCATTTAATTAATCAAGAAATGTTTTGTAATTTATTAATTCAATAGTTAAAAATGTTAGACTGCTATTTAAAACATGAATTTCTTCAGTAAATTTCACCCTGTATGCGCTTTTCATGCATGATATTCAAATTCAATACAAATGAAACACAGATATTACAAATATTTTCCACTGTACAAGGAGGGAGCCTGATGTAGTAAACGTAAGTCAGACATTCCTCATACTTGCATCTCCTTTACTACAAGTCCTGCAGTCGCACAGTCTGAGCCACATTTGCAGCAAACGCGCATAAAAAATGTGATCCCCTAATGCAATTCTGTAAGTCTAGGCCCAAAGACAGGCCAAGATTCACACAGTATAACGCAGTGAGTCAAGCGTGCTTTTTCTATTAGCCTTTAATGACTGCTACGAGACATGCACAAATCAAAATCTATAAGTTAGAGAACACAAAACAGATGTTTTTCCAACTCGCAGGGAGAATACACATTTTCATTTGATGCATCATACATTTTCAGACACACACACACACACACACACACACGCACACACACACAAACACACACACATGATTGGATGAGAAGCTCATGACGATGCAAAACGTGTTATGCTTATTCCACTGTGATAGAAGAGTAAGACACTGATTTATTGCACTGAGGAAACAGGAGATTATTTCAAATGTTTTAGGGTCACTGAGTAATGTGGAGCTCCTGTTTGAAAGCAATATTTAAAGTGTATGTTTATGCATGTGCATATATGTATAGGTGGAAAAGGAAAACAAATACATCATAATACACGTTTCCAACAAGCCATATTTCATACGCAAGCGCTCCTTCGCCTTAAAAGGACTCACAAACTTAAAACAGTCTTTACTTTTTGGCGATGTTAATCTCCAGACCCCACTAGGCCCAGTCTGCCTGCTTCCAGGCCCATGTAGAAACCTTGTCAAAAGGGAAGACAAATGGTCCGTAGTCCCTTGGCCATTCTATTCACTCGTCATGAGCACTAAATGAGTTTAAAGTCCTCAATCACTCATCTCTGCAGCAGCTCGCCCCGTCTCTGATGTATGGCCACTTGTATGCCGAAAGCCACGAACAGCACTAAACCTGTAGTCCGAGTTCAAGCACAGCGATCCAGCCAGTTCCCCACAGTCTAAACAGTCTTCAAATGAGACGTAGCCGTAGTGGTGCGTCAGAAAGGTTAACCGATTTTCCTTAGTGCATATTTTTTCCTAGGTTATTCTGTTCATTGTCATTCGCTTTAATGACCCAAACAAAAACGAGCCCTTTACTCTTCAACGGCCCCAATAAAATAACACATCTGAGTAATTGTTTTTCAATCCGAGTGCATGCGCATACTCACAGGGGCAGGTTGCGAGGGTCGTAAAAGTGTCAGTAGTCATTAAGGCTCTCATTAGGGAAGATGGCTAATATGAAAGGCTTAATAACTTCCAGGCCAAACGCGGAGCAGATGCAGTTAACCTTGAGGTGGGCTAAACGTGGGGGACCACCATCCAAGCTTCTATCAATGCCCCTAAAATGCAATCATCATGTCCACTTGATATTGAGATCAACATATTCCACCAAGTGTGTCTGATAAATAACCTTTCAAAGCCTTAAAATGTGTGATAAATTAACTTTGGAGAGACTGGGCACTATGCTACTTGTACAGGACTCTGCCAACTGCTCAGATGTGTAAAAATTGCACTTGATAGTTCTAGGAAGAAACAACACATTGTAGCCCAACATTGTAATGTTCAATTATAAAAGTCCAGACAGAGATGTTTGGAAAGCGTATGAAAATTCTGATTTAAAAAGGAAATGGTGAATGTGATCCTGTGTTTGAACCGACAGCTCCTTTAGATCATCGTTTTCCTGAACGGTCATTCTTCTGCTCCTATTCAGTCTGGGTCTGAATTAGCACTATATCAGCTTGAAATCTCTTCGATCTTAACTCAAACATGTCGAAAAAAACAGATCGTTTGCTATGTTAAATAATCAGGTTTCAGTTAAAACACAATGTCGGGCTCGCGAAGCTGCGCATGTGTTAAATGTGTTGACTTTGGATGGTGGATTAATATGTATCCAAACAGATAAGATCTTGATTCGTCTGGAAAGATGTTTGAAACCAAACCGCAAACCGTGGGTCAGTCGTGTTAGAGAAAGCAAAGGGGAATAAGACCATTTTGTTGCAGTACACTTTGCCTGACCCGATCAGCACAGTCAACAATGGAACAGTCAAACACCATCACTAATGTCTGTATTATTAAAATGCAATAAAATTTATTGTGATGAGAATGAAAAGGAGTATAAAACAAATGGCTAAAAACATATAGAGACAAAACAAAAATGAACACCTGTGGTTCCTGAGGATACAGTTGAGGGTTTCTGAAGTCATCATTCTATGTTAGAAATGATTTTAAACACTATTAAATAATGATTCTGGTGCAGATTGATTAATTTATTTCATAAGATACCAATATTTTATCAGGAGCCACACTAATTAATTTTGTTATATATATATATATATATATATA
>CAIGQQ010032764.1:3953196-4000174 GCA_903798035.1 Danio albolineatus | reverse complement strand
TATATATATATATATATATACATATACATATATACATATATACATACAAAATTAGGTGTAACATGGCAGGAATAAGGGGTGATTGCCTGACAAATATCAGCAACATTTGATGGGGAAAAAAGCACCAGTTGGCATCTGAAAGAAATCAGTCCTTCTAAGAGGATGTGACCTTTAATAAGCAAATAAATGAATGGCTTGTTCTATTCAATTTTCAAATCTTTTAGTTTCAATAGTCGATTGGCTCTGGCATTGGGAATCTCTTTTTTCCAGAGCACAGAACAGGTGCAAAGCTTTTATTACGACTACTCAAGTGAGGTAAGTCAATGCAAACTGGGGTTCTCTGCCTGAAGAGACTTCGTAATCGGGACCCTTCAAAATCACTTAAAGCCAGACAGACAGCTCAATTCAAATAAGCGAAATATTACCTTCTATCTCAATGAGGATAAATAAATCAAGGCTCAGATCGCAAGCAACTCTACTCCCCTTTTGAACCCTAGTCCCAGGAACTGATTAAGGCAAAATTAAGGGGAGAAAAGCATGGAAATTAATCCATTCCAGTCTGAGCAGAAATGTTTCTACATTTTGGCCTGCTTCTTGTCAGGAAACCTTAATTCACTCTTTTTCCAAAGGACGCAGCTTTTGCGAGACAAATCTACATGTGGGGTGACGGAAGGCAGCTTGAGTGTATTAGAAATGCTCAGCCAAGAGCCTTCTGGTTTGGGGACAGAGATAAATCTAAAAAGAGAAAGCCAGCTAGCAAAGGACAGTTAAAAAATTCCTTCCAGTTCTCCTAAGAATATGACAGCACAGACTAGAAGACTGACACATGCCTGGTGCAGAGGCCCAAACATGCACCTCCTAATGGCGTGCACTGTGGCGTGACGAGTTAATTGGGCCTCAGAGCTACGCAACCTACCATCACCAACTAGCAGTCCACAAATCAAACCTGTTCTTCCACTGAAACGTGGAAGGAAAAACAATGAAAAAGGCCCAAATTCAGTGTAAACACAGAAAGACACGCGCTGCCGCCACACACACAATCGCCTGAGAGTTGCCGTGGCTCCCGAATGCCCATTTTCCACAGCTATAATATCTTACAGCCATGGAAGAAATTTAGTATATGTGTGAGGTAAAAGCCCGGAGGGATTCAAAAGCGTTGAGGATGACGAGGGGTAATAACCTTCAAATGCATTAACTCCCTGCGTGGATACGGAATGATGCACAATCACATTTATCAAAAAGATAAGAAAAGGAGAAAAAGGTCAAAGAGGGGAATCATAATACTCTGTAGAGTGATCAGTCAAACTGAAAATAGTTTCATAGAAAGAGCGCTTCTATTTTCCCATCATCTTTTGGTTTACAACCCGTGACTAATTCTTTTTATCCATCATTTTAGAACACATAATCCTTGTCCTGTGCATGTAAGTTGTGCTTAATCACGTAGTAAATTTTCAAGTATGGCACTTCTCACAGAACGAGAGCATGAAGGTGGATATAGTATTGTAAAAGTCAGCTGTAGCTGAGTGCAAATAACATCAAGGTTTCCTGAGAGGACGAAACGATCTCAAAGTATTCTCTTGTGAATGCCTCGGCCTACACCTTCCACATCAAACAAGGTTAGCAGAGAGCTCCTTGTCAAACATGATGTGAACGATCCACACAAATAGACAGACATATGGCCTTCAATCACTCCCACCCTCTTTTACAGTGATCTGTGGAAGGGTTTAGCGCTGGGAGTACAGGCCCCTGGGGTGGTGTCTGCGAGACCCCCAGCATCAAACAGTTTCCGGTGCAAATCTCACGTACCAGAATCGTCTGATCTCATCTCATGTGCGCACCATCTATATTCCATCTCTTGAATTGGGGAAACGGGTCTTTCTGTATACTCTGACAAACGGTTTACCAAACTCGCTTGTCTCTCCGCATTCCCACAGATGATGAGCACGAACTGGCTGCCTGGATCCAGAGGAGATGATGGATAACCATCACAGGCAACGATTAAAGAAAAACAAGTATTTAGAAGTGCTATTTGAAATATGTATTGGGCACTGCTCTGAATCATGTTGAACTCGTTAAGAATGGCCGTCTAGGGGAAACAGACTGTAGGAGTGGATTCCATTGTGCTGCATAAGTGGAAAGTCGTGTTCTGCCCAAGTGTTACAGGCTTGCGCTCAATACAGGCTCTTCGTTCCTGCTTGCTGAAAGAAAATAGACGTGTATTGAGGGAGTGATATTTGTTTTTCCCTCTGTCCTGTCCTAAATTCCATATTTAGAATGGAATGTGTTAGAGACAGAATAATTCAAATATGAAATATATACTGTGTATTTTAATAGAATAATGAACTGATTATGAATTATTTAAATGTATACCATAAAGACAATTTGACTAATGGATGGAGTTAGTACAAAAATGAATACTTGATAACAAACTTAAAGTATAATACAACATACTAATTAATTACATACATGAAACATTTTAGAAATAATAACGATTAACTTTTACAGCGTATATATACTGTCTATACAACTATTACAAATTATATACCTTATTAATATGTATTATTATTATCAATATGAACTGAATTAATAGTTTTTAAAATACATACCATTTCATATTATGATTTATGGTTATTGTGCATTGTTTGCTATAAAGTTTTATAACAACATTGACAAGTAGGACCAGGCTGAGTGAAAGTCAAAATGTTGAGTCAATTAAGTGATTAAATGTTTTTGTTAAAAATTAATTTTGTTAAAAAAAAATGTTTCTATTTTAAAAAAAAATGATTAGACCTCCTGTGAATTTTTTGTATTCTTTTTCAAATATTTCAAAATATGTTTTTCAAATTTGTTAGAAAACCATTAATGTTATGTTTATTTATGTAGCACTGTGGTCATTGGACACACAACATATCATTCCACATTAAGACAATAAAGCTTAACCTGAACTTGACATTTACAAACTACATCTGGAGCGTTATTTCTTTTCTAAAAAGCATCTGTTATTTAGTTCGTATTGTGATGCAGTATTCCTAAAGAAACAGAATATTAAATGAGAAAACAGTGGGCGTGGCTTGTTGTTTTTTCCTACTACTGCGAGCTGAATGAATGTAGGAAAGTAGGCATTTCAGTCAGAAAGATGGGGAAAAAGGTTTGACACCTCCTCACCATTTCTGCTTGTTGTCAAAAGTTTCAATTGCAGTGGCGTGGTTAAATTTGTTAGTCACACCCAATCCCTAATATATACGTAATTTGACAATTTATAAATTAAATTTAAAAAGAAAGTGCATTTTTGGATTTTAATTTAAGATTAGAATGGCAAAAACATTTTTAAATGACATGCACTGATGAATTGTTCACCACAAAACTAGCAATGTGGGTAATAAAAATCATATGGTTAGTTTTGATTTCTTGGGGACATTAAAGCATTGTTAGAAAACTGTTCTTGCTACATGTATATTACATTGAACTGTAACGACATTACTTCTGTCGTAGATGCATCTACTGTAGAGGCTCTGGCCATCTTTTTTGACCCCTTGTTTCTTTTATGCCGATTGCCTTTCAGTCAGTTTTGACACAGTGATTCTTTTATGCCGTTTGCTTCTCTGTAGATTATCAGTGAAATAATCACTTAAAGTTGGGTCCCTTTATTAAACAAATCTATTGAATAACTCCGAGAACTGTGCTAACTGTTTCAGCTGCTTTTAAAGTATTAGGCTCAACTTACTTAAATAGAGTAAACTAATGAAATACATTCCTAATTACTTTATAAAGCAAGGTATTTTGTAATCAGTTGTGAAATACATTTTAAAAGTAACCATCCCAGCCATGTTGATAATTACATAGTAATTAGCACATTACTTATTGTTTCATACATTCTAAGTGTTTGCTTACAATTCAAATCCATTTCTTAAAAAGAGAGAGACAGTAATTTCAACTTTTGTTCAAATTGTTATTGAAATCTGATAAATCTGGTATACTTTGCCCTTTACAAAATGATGGGAACCCAGCTCGACACATCAGGAACACATATATATATATACAGTCTAAGTCGCAGACAAACAGAGTGGGCTGCCAGGTCAAACCGGTCATCACTAGCAGGCTCAGCAAGTAACTGAACTATAAATCCAAGAGGCTCGTTTGGGGGACACAGTCCTGTTAGTTTCATCAATCACCTGCTCCTTCAATCAAAGATACAAAACACCCACACACAAGCATCATCAACAGACGCACAAAACCTATTCACTGAACCACTGTGAAGTCTGGCCACTCCTGACCCTCACAGACGGACAGCCAAATGCTGAGTAAAGAACACAGAGAATATAATCATCCACTTTACGTACTGGCTAGAAATCAGACAAAGAGACGCACATTTGCTCTCAATGTCCATGGCTAATTCAAATCTTCTCTACCATACACACAAAATTAGAGACGCTGCCAACGACCCCTCCAAATGAAGATCCCAGTGACTTCAGCCTATTATAGTAAAATGCATCCACCTGATCTGAGGTCAGTGTGGGGAAAAAGCGTGGTAATCGAACGCTCTGCAGAGCTACAGGCCTGGAGGCTTCTGGCCACTGCGCTCCTCCTTCAGGAGTGAACCTGTGGACAGATGAGATAAACTCATTTTGGAAATGGAGCGTTTTTTATTTCAGTCTAAAACATGTCTCCATTTTTCCATAACTCCTGCCTTAATTGGATTCCGGGGGCTGATGGCTTTCCCAGCTTTAGCTTCTCCCCCCTCAAATGTTTTCCCTTTTTTGTTCTTTCTTCTGACTCCCGTCACCGTTCCTTCCTGTTTCTACTTCTCCTAATTGTGGTCGCCCTCATGGTGCGGAAAGGTCATTGCGATTAGAAGATCACTGCAATCCTGCATTCACATCAAATCCTGCTCACACATGTTAACCAAAACCAGGACTATAATAGTGTAGGTATACGCATACATAAACGGCACATTTGACCACCACAGGCATTTTAATGTGGTAGCTTAGAAAATGTGTAAAAGGACTTCAAACAGCACAAAAATTCCTGTTCCACACGTAGATCTGCAATGTGAAGGAAAAAACAGGTATGCTTGAACATAGTGTCCTTTTTTATTGTAACATCAAGTCCATTTTTTTCAGAGGACATTTGGTCTGCTTGTTTAGGCCCAATCCCAATTCTATTTTTGTACCCCTTCCCCTTGGCTCTTGAAACAGCATGTGAAGGGAAGGGTTTCAAAATTTACACCTGCACACGTCATCATATGTCATCGCGAGCTCGTACTTCATATGAGATCGATGATGGCTTCTGTTGTAGTTACTCCAGTTGCGTTATTTTTTTGGTAATTACCTTCAGGAAATCACTGAAGGCAACGATATAATGTTATCCTAACGATATAATGTGGCAATAAGATCGTAACTGTACTGTACATTTACACTGTGGCCATATTCATCTATGTAAACACATGAAAATAACATTAAATTTGACATTATGTCAGACACTGTAAAAAGCACATTCTCAGCCACTAGGCTTTTCAGACAGGATATTCGTGTCATTGAGTGTCAGATGTGAAAGTATGTTGTGGGACTGCTACTAGTGTTATTATTATTATTATGAATTATAGATAGCGAAATTTAGTGATTTTTTTTTTCTTTTTTTTTTTAAACATAAACGTTGTTATGGATGTATTAAAATATGCTTGTTTGTTGTAAAAAAAAACTGTATTCTTGTGTATTCTGGGAAAGTTTAGAACCCTTTGGTTTCGAGTGTGGTCCAGAGAAATCTCTGTTTCAAGGGCTATCTATCCCTTCCCCTTAACCCTACGCCTTCAAGCTAAAGAGAATTGGTAAGGGAAAGGGCTAAGGGGTAGAATTGGGATTAGGCCTTAGTGCATCAAGAATTGAATGGCAGTGCTCACACTTATTTAAATGAACCACACTAATAGAGAAAATTAATTGGTAACACTTTATTTCAATGGTCTATTTGAGTATTAGTAGACTGTCTACTTAATATCTGTTGATACTGACGTTTAACTGAATATAAGAAACTTAGCAAGTACATGTCAATTTACACTAACCCCAACCCTAACCCCAACCTAACAGTCTACTTATAATCTAATGAGAATTTGTTGCAAGTCTTTCCTTTCACTTCATATTGATTTACCATAATTCACCCCTGCTGAAAACAATTATTAAAAATAACGTTAAAAAAAATACTAAAAATGAATGTAAACTTTTAATTGTAGCACTATATGAGATTTAAACAAAGCTACAGTAGTCATCAACACTATCTTTAAAACAACCCAGAACATTTTTTTTTTTTTTTTTTTATTCACACACCTCTTCACAAACACACATATGCACTGGTTTTAGCTGTAGATCTTACTGCTGATGTACATGAATGGATGGCACACTTGGGATTAAGACCAATACATCTTTGCACTCCTGACACCGCCTTGACACAGGGTGGAGCAGAACTAGCAAAGCATCCGCGTTGTAGTCTTACATTACTACCACACCAGGTTCAAATCATAACAGTGAATTAGACTGCAGGCAAGACAGAGCACAATGATGGGTCTTGTAAAGGAGGTTTTATGATTTTAAAGAGGTCAGAAATCTCTCGTTACATGGAATATGTAAGGCATGGCAGGGCACGGAAGCTAAAAGAATCTGTCCAGGGACCAGACCTCGAGGTGCTTTGGCCGTTGGGAGGAAGAGGAGAGGCTGAGGTCAGAAGGTCGGTAATGAAAGCATGGGGAAAAAAAGTGAGAGGCGCAACACTGAAAAGGTTATCCCTATTAAATGACGGCGCTTGATTGAGCTTGGCAGACAGGACTGTGTGGCTTTATTTATAAACTTTCTACCCACAGCATCGCCTGTGAAATCAAAAGAGTTAAATGAGTGGCTGGCCAGCGGCTTAGGGTTTACACAAACAGAATAATGTTCTACTAGCGAGAGAGACAAGAAAGGAGAAAAAAACTGAACCATTCTGGAATACTGAGACAAAGAAAAAAAAAAGCTTTGAAAAACAAGTAGAAAACAAAACACAGGAGAGGAAACATACTGTACAGTGGCCCCAAAAACTAAATCTTATGATTTTACACAAAAATGTAATTAACAAACACAAATCATTCATTCATTCATTCACTTTCTTTTCGGCTTAGTCCCTTAATTAATCCGGGGTCGCCACAGCGGAATGAACCGCCAACTTATCCAGCATTTGTTTTACGCAGCGGATACCCTTCCAGCCACAACCCATCTCTGGGAAACATCCATGCATTCTCATTCACACACATACACTACGGACAATTTAGCTTACCCAATTTACCTGTACTGCATATCTTTGGACTGTGGGAGAAACCGGAGCACCCGGAGGAAACCCACGTGAACATGGGGAGAACATGCAAACTCCACACAGAAATGCCAACTGACCCAGCCGAGGCTCAAACCAGCGACAAATCATTCAAAAGAATTGTTAAAGAAATCTATAATCTTATTCATGCAACCCTAATTGCATTTGTGAATGTTATATATTTTTATATTTCAAGATAATTCTGGGCCTTAAGTACTTTTCAATCATCAAGGAACCCTGAAAAACTACATATTATATACATAATATACTATATAATATACATAACACACATATTAAGCTTCACACTATATAATTATGCACTTCTGAACGATCATGTGATATTCAAGATAATGTAATACTGAAGATTTGCAATTACAGTAATCAATAACATTTTTACAAATTTATGAAAATTATACATTATTTTAAAAGTCATATAAAATGTCAAAATTACTTTAAATATTTTTAAATCAAATCAATGCAGCCTTGTTGAGCATTAAACTAAATCTTTCAAAAGCTTTAAAAAAACCTTACCAAATGTGCTTACAAACATATCAATACACCAAAGCACAAACAACAACAGTTTTCATCACATTACACATATGGATCCTTTAAAATAGAACAAAACAGCTGATTTGAACAGATTAAAATTTAAGATATGGAAAACCTGAACTGGATCTAGAGTGGATTACAGAACACAAACCAGAGACAAGAAATGACTGAAGAACTGAAACTGAAGACCCTTGCAAATGATAAATAAGTGTTTTCGTACTACTAGAGACATATAATACTTTAAGACCCCATGGAAACACAGTACGTTTTGTGACCACTGTATAGAGCTGTCCCAGACGGGAATACTGTACAACAGAGTACACGAGTCTGTGCGGTGACAGATAATAAGAATGCTACGGCACACTCATTTTCCACACACTAATGGTAGAGATGGAAACCAGACTGAGGCCTGACTGAGAGCTGGCCTTCAAACAGCCCAGTGTCCAACACGCACCACATCAAGAGCCCGCCGGACCTCCACCACAAAGCCTGGAAACGAACCAGTGCCTTTAACAGCAATATGTTTAACATCTACAAAGAGCTATTTAAACTAAAAACACTGCCAACACACAGCAAAATCAGAAAGTACAGCTGCACAGGACAGCTACAGTATATGAGAAATCAGTACACATTTAGCCCTTTTTTCAACCACAGACCTGAGATGCTGGGAATTAGCACTTAGTTTTCATTGATATCAGACATTTCAGTTCAATTCTCTTGTTTGTATTGTGAACGAAACTGACCGACGCTCAAGAATTGATACTAACTAGGCAGGGGACGATAACCAATTTCAAGGTTTACTGTGGTTTGGAAAAGTCAAGGTTTTAAAACCCCAATAACTTTCTTTTGTACCAATATACATTCCCAAAGGACCATCTATATATAAAGCTACAGGTCAGCCCCTCGATTCAGCAAACATTTGAAAAACAAATCACTTGCGCACTACAATCAAAGCATGCTATAGACCTCAACAGTGCAGTTGCTTACTTTATATCCAAAGAAATGAAAGATATCCAAAGATGCCTTTTAAAGATTTAAGGAAATTTGTGTTTTTGAAACTACCAACATGACAGAAGTCAATGATTTAAATTATTAATCCTGACATGTTGACTGTTCCAAAATATTTCAAATGTTTTGGTTTTTTTTGTATATATAAAATTTATATTGTGTTCAATGGGGCAAAAGATTGTTACTATTTACCCAGACATTTAAAAAGAACTGATTTTAGAGCAATAATCACAATACCCTGATATTTTTATCAATGGTCATCATGCCTTCAGAATCTTAAACCCGCCCAAGCCTAATACTAACAATAACAAATTCTATCTTAAAATGAAAAAGACTGGGGGAAGTCAGAAAAATGGTCAAGTCTACCACTTGGAAGAGAAAAGATTTGTTAAGTCAGAAGGAAGCTGGACAATGATACGAAAGGACATAAAACATTGTGCAGCCACATGTCAAAAATGTTCTTGTCCAACACGCACAGAGGAGGGAACGAAGGGAGGATAATAAAAGGTAACAGTATACAAAACAGGCATGGGAAACTGAAATAAATTGGGATATACAAACTTTAAGTGGTATGGGACAGAGGACAAACACAAAGCATAATCAAAAAGAGCTCACCAACATGGAGTCCACTTAAATACGAGGCAAACTCATTCTCCTCTTCAAATTATGAAAGGCAGAAGGAACGAGGACAGATTTATATTAGAGAGCAAAACAGAAGAACTCCTGTACACTGAAAGACTGTCAGGTAGTATATAAACAACTGACAATGATTATTCCATTCGACAGTTTGAGGTCAGTAGAATTTGTAATGAATGCATTTATTTAGGAAGAATGCATTACATTGAAAGAATGCAATAAATTGACTTCACATTGTATTTATTGAAAACTCGTTTAACATATTAATGAAACTCTGCTGCGTAGCTGAAATGCGGTTCTGTTTAAATAAAAATTGGAAAAACAAAAGCATCACAGTTTCCACAAAACATATTAAGCAGCAAATGGTTTTCAGCACAAAAAAAGGAAAATTTTGCTCCAAATCAGCACATTAGAATGAGCAACAGTGTTGAAAAATCTCGCTTATTAGGACAAAATAAATTATATTTTTAATATATATTCACTCTTATGCACTGTTCAAATTTACTACCCTTTTGTTATGTTAGGGATGAAAACATCCACCGAATTAAACTGCTGTAAAAATGCATCAGATTATTATGATTTTTGTTGCATAAATCTGTTAATCTACCTCAGTCCTAAAGGCTGTTTCACATACGTTGTTTAGAAAAGCAGGGATTAAAGTTAAAAACCTGACTTCATTGAGCCGAACTAAACGTCTACGCTTAAATTGGTTCCATAACAGCAAGTTGAAGATCAATAAATGTAACTAATCTGAGTTCAGTTTAAATAATCTAGATAACTGCTTGTGCACATTACTGTCGTGAAACCTTGAAGGTCGAGCATACAGTAGATGCATCGATTATGTTGTGCGCTACTGCAACCATGGCAACTATGAGAACTGAAAGATCTCTGAAATGAAACAGCTATGCTCACAGCGAGTGAGCAGCGTTTGTTTTTAAGAGTTCAAACATATAATAATTTAAAATTAATAATCAAAAGCTACAGCTTGCAACAAAGCAAAAGAAATTGAAAGGAAATTGCAGATCATCTCAATTGACCTTATTCTTCAATGCTCGTTTTTGCGTTTGTTTTAGAACTTCTGATTCAGCTGTCTATGGGGAAAATGACTAGAAATATTAAACAGCAGAAAACGATCAAACTACTTGCTCTACAAACAAGTGTTTGCCTGACTATACAGACAAAGTAGAACCATATAATATGAAGATGTCAGTTTGCAACATCAAGCAGCATAACGAGCTGTTTTTAACATCTAAAAATGAATGGAAGTGAAAAGGACCGGAAGTCTCAAGCCAAAAAGATTCAAATGGCTGTGGCTGCCTGTACGCGAATAAGGTGAATAGCTTACATTTGTAGCAATATATATTTGAACCTCTATTGAAATTGTGCTTGAGCGTGAGAGAGTGAGAGTGAGAGAAAGAATACGTGCTTACTGCCAATTGTTGCTTGCAAGAAAAAGATTTAATGCATTGCAGACTTATACTGTAACATACAAAATGTGTTTAACGTAAGCACGTTAAGTTTAAAATAATGGCAACAAAGACCTGTGCATGCACAAGCAGCTGGATTTTTTATATGCTTCCGAAAATGCTACAAATTGCTGCTTTCCCTTTGACACTTGTGTTTCCCGCCCAATGGGAAAATATCTTTAAATTAAAGAGAGGCTACTGTTCGACCCAGACCCAGATCCATCTCGCGATTATTCCACTCAGAGTTAGATGCTTTAAAGTCATTCTTTAAGAAATTAAGCCTACTTCCTTACATAAGTCAGTGTGCTTTCTTAATATTCCTTTCTTTAATAAATTTATGTAATTCATATACTAGCCTACATATATAGCCAAGTACACCACTCACAGCTTGATCTCTCTTTTAAACTATTATTTTCAACAAGATGCTTTACAATACTATCCTTGTGCATATACATTAGATTATTCAGTACCAAAGCAAATTTTTTAACTAATCTAACAAAAAATAAACTTAAGATCACAGTCCAAAATTAGTACACCCAAATTAATATGCAGAGGGGAAACATTAAATAAAATTAAACAGAAGAAGAAGGGAAAAAATCAACATAAACATTAAGAAATATAGAATTTTGTTGAAATGTTGTAGTTTGTAATTGGTTCATTTGGAATTACTTGTTTGAATTTAAATGTATATATTGTTCTATTCTAAAAGATGGTTGGTGTACTTAAATTTACTATTAAGTGACTATAAAGCTTTTTTTTTTTTAAGTGTTAAAATTACATTGATAAGTAAGACTTAGCTTGAGAGTTAACCTGTCCCGGACCAGGCTAGTTTCCCAGCATAAGTTGCCAGAGTAACTTATTTGAACCATAGTTTGAAACCAGAGTTTGAACCGTAAAAGTGATTTGAGAATCAGAATCCACCATTAATGAACCTGACTTACCAAAATAAGCCAGTCTTTTACTCAGAGCTTGGTAGAGTAAAAATATAAAAAGGAATTGTGGACTGCCTTTTATTTGACCTTTTATCACAGTCTTAGAAGTGAACGATTAGTAACAATATTGGCTTTGATGTATTGTTAGATTTGTATTTTTTCCCCTAATTTACTGTTGTTGGCTGTTTTTGCCACATTGACCTCTATTATAACCACATTTAATGGTACATAAATACAGTCTTTGTTTTTATTTACACCATGTAGTTCTGAGAGCTGAGATGCTTATTTTGATTTTCTTAGACACATCAAGTATGCAACGGTCACTCTCACACACTCAGATACTCACATACACACACTTTAATCGGCTGTTATACTCCATATAAAATGCAGAACCTAAGCTTCTTTTTTTTTTGCACAGGTCTATCTAAAGAGTTAATGGTGCCAAACTGATGATCAACTGTAAAAACTACAAATTTTACCTCTTCCCAACTGGGAAAACCACCAACAGTCAAAAATGCATGATTATATGGTGTCATGGTTTTGAATTTTAAAAAAATGTGGTTATAATGGATGTCAATGGGGCAAAAAAGCCACCAACAGTAAATTAGGGAGAGAAAAAAAATTAAAAGCAATCAAAACAATACATCAAAGGAAATGTTGTTTCACATGTCCAAGACTATAATATATCATTAAAAAAACAGCCCTCAATTACTTTTTATATTGAAAATGTCATTCATTCATTCATTCATTCATTCTCTTTTCAACTTAGTTCCTTTATCAATCTGGGGTCGCCACAGCGCAATGAACCTCCACTTAAAATGTCATTCTGCGTTTTTTTTTTTTCACCAAATCAGTGACATAATATATGAATTTGGCTTTTAAAGAGTTAAAACCCTGTAACTTTTAAAAACATTTAGAGTCTTAATCAGCACTGAGGTTCATTAACAGATTTATGAAAAAAGAATCAACACAAAAGATTTATCTGATGCAGGTTTACAGCACTTTAATTTAGTGGATGTTTTCCATCCCAAATACAACAAAAGGGTAGTAAATTTGCCCAGAGTGCAATCATTGAGTTTAAAGTATTTTCTCAAAATTTGTGTCAAAATAAGATGTCACCAAAAATCATTCTGCTAGATGAAGTTATGGACAAATTAAAACTGAAAATCCCCCCAGGATAAAAAAAAAAACATCCCCACATAAGGGTTCAAATAGAAAACAGATCTTTTATAATGCAATAATATTTTTCAGTATTACTGTTTCCTCCTGCATTATTGAGACTTCTTTAAAAAAAAATGGTAATCTAACCGACTCCAAACTTTCAAATGTCTGTACAACTACCATATTTCTTATTTATTATTGATCCTCTACATCTGAACCAGGTGGAAGGATCTATTGGCAGCATTCACATTTAAAATTCACAACTTTCCACGTGGGCCAAAAATCTGATTTCCTTTGTCTATTAGACACAATACATAATGCATTCAATACGTACCTTACAGATGGGGTAAAAAGTTATTCAAAACATCAACTGCATCTCACACAACAATATGACTATGAATTACTGGGGGAATGCAGTCACATTCACATTCACACAGTCTATCATGGAGAAAAACTAAAATGGATGGGATTCATTTGAGCACTCATCATACAAATTTCATCTAAAATGTAAGGCGTAGATGTTAAGGACAGAGATGTATTGTGCATGAGAGCTATACGGTAGGGTAGTGAACTCTTGTCCCCTTTACACACTCTGCTACGCTCCATTAGAAGGTTGTGGTCCAATGAATGCTAATCAGCCGTGTCTTCATTGTTTGGTACTCTGTTACCACATACAGGGGTCCTCGGCTAATGATCTAATGACTATGACATCTAACAGGCCAACTAAAGTTAAAGTTATGGTGTACCTTCTATGTCCTCCACTGGGAAAGCAATACGAGGAATATATGATGATAATGAAAGGATTAAAAACAGATCAAGAGAGTAATGGGGAGAGCAAAAGAAAAGAGGAAGAAGAAATTGACCTACCACAATTGACTGTATCATCATCTTATGAAGGAAACAAAAGGAAAAATAAAGTCATGTGAATTACACATGCAAATGTTTTGAAATACAGTTTGAAATTCAACCAAATAAAATGTAAAAATGTGTTATGTCATTCCAAAGTAGTTTAAAGGGTTAGTTCACCCAAAAACGAAAATTATGTTATCATGTACTCTTCGATTTTATGACTTTCCAAACCTGTTAATGTTTCTTTCTTCTGATGAACACAAAAGATGATATTTGTAAGAATGTTGGAAAACACTGACATGCATAGTTACATCCATTAACTATTAAATTTATTTATTTATTTATTTTTTAACTATGGATGTCTAACTATCTAAATGTATTTATTTGAGTAACTCTTACTCTGGGTAAGGCATAAGACTAAAAAAATGCTTATCTAAACAAAAATTAGTTGGCCAGATAAATAACTAATTACCTAACACGATAGGTAACTCAAACTATCAGTCAACAAAATTCAATTTGTATATCTGCGCACCCTCTTCACACAGAAAGATCCATTATTTGAGCGTACACATGAAGCATGGCCACCTACAGGTGACAGAGTGTGACATCAGGTAAACTCAGCATCAACCTGAACTTCTTTCAAAAAGACCAACGTGGCCTTGTGTCCATGAAAAGAAAGATTGTTTCTAAAAGTGCTTCGGCCAAAAATGCGGAATCAAATTCCTGAATCAATGTCAGAGTTACTTTTGTACACTGGAGGGAAATGACATTACGCAGTTCAAAACCACGATATGAAGGATGACACCGTGACTGAAGTATTACTTTTAGATGGGTATGTTTTAAAACTATTGTAGTCAAGCAAAACTTTTGTAGATTGTGTTCTTATGAATGGGCACAGAGGTGTTTTTTCAGCAAGCAAAAGATTGACTGTTTTCATGGAGTACCTTTTACAGCATTGATAATATAGTCGGTTAAATAGACATAATAATTCATTCAGTTATTCAAGTGTAAAAAGAGATGAAAACAAGCAATGTACGTGAGGATTAGCGAGTACAATTTAAAATGAAAAGTCACTCGTTGTCTTGGAAACGTAAGTGTAATGTAAACAGCTGACAGGATATTTCTGTTTTTAGCACTGCCTTTTTCTGATCTGATTTAATTTAGTTGAATAACAAAACATAAATAAATAGTGCTCTTACGGCTAACCCACTTTACTGAGGTAAAGTTTAATTTTATATTCGCACATTTGTTCATTTTTGAACAGTGACACGCTCCCACTCCCATTGTTTCATTGACTGTGAACAGTGCTGTATTTTATAGTCATTGGCTGATTATAAGATTTCACTGTTTAGAATTTGCAAACAACACGTTTCTGAAATTATATTAAAAAGGAGAAAGTCTGAATGTGCAAATATAAAACCAACTTTACCTCAATGCCAGTTTTTGGGAAATATAACTCCTGCACCCCACAGGCCTGTCAACAATTATGCTGGACAAAGTGCGTGTCTTCATAGAGTTTTCTAACTGGTGAATGATATGATCTGGTGTTATGTAAGGTTGTCTATTCGGTGCGTGTTCGTGACTCAAAGGCTTTGGACAGCAGGGGAGGGATGTGCATGTTCAAAGCTAATATGCTAACATTAGCAATTTGGCAGATCACCTCCTGCACCTTTAATTCAACATTTTACTAAATATTTTCTTTTCGTTAAAAAGTTTTTGGAACACTGCCAGTAAATAAATAATTAGCTTTCAATTTTGAACGAACTATGGCTTTAAATGTTGACTGAGCCCTAAAAGTTTTCTATGAAAAGTCTTCAGTATACCATTAAGTGGTAAACCATTGCTTAGCTCATAGGAAACTGTTACTACAGAACAGCTAACATAGTTTATTGCAGCGGAGAAAGTGTGTATTTGAGTGTGCATGTGCAGGCCTGAAGACATGGGAACATTTGGAGTCACTTTAAAAGCTTCCTCCAGTTCATGTGGTCTCAATTCTACTAAACAAGCTTAAATCAAAACACACACGAGCAAAGGGCAGCATCTACACACAGCCTGCCGTACACATCCACACAGTTCTGCCAAGAAAGCAACACCATGAAGAGAAGGATGGAGGGCAGTAAAATCTTTTGTGTGTTATCAGTCAAGTGAATCCTTAGGCATCTGCCTTTTTGCTGGTGTGACCCAAAGGACCAAAAAGACAAAATCAATTAGAAAAATGAAAAGCAGGCATGTTTTTCATGGTTTGGGACAAGAAATGAGGCCACTAAGCTTTGGATAAGAAAATAATATGCAACAGCAAATTGGAATGATTAACAGGTGAAAATGAATAACAGACTTATTTGACAAGTTCATGAAGCGGTAAACTTTACTACGACTAGTGCCTATAGTCAGTAATGGGTTCCAAGATCCATTTTGGTCACAGAGTACAAAAACAATTGCAATCATAGACATAAACAGGACAGCACAAATTTAGAAATGAGAATCGAAATGACGCAATTTTGAGACGACAGAACAATTTTCCAAAAGATAACAGATGCTTTTTGCATCCCATAATTTATGAACGAATCTAGAACAGATGATTATTACAAATAAGTGGGGATGGTGAGTGTAGATTAAAGGGGAGCTTAAATTGTTTCCATATCTACAGTGATGACAGAACAATTGGATTGAAAGTGTATCTGGTCAAACAAACATCTAAAAGGTCACAAAGCAGAGCATGTGAACAGACATGAATAGACCTACTGGCTCACAATGTTTACATATAAAGATTTACATCATTCCTGTTGAAGATTCCAGATATACTGTTTATATCCACTCTAACTAATGTAAATATATCTACTTACATGTGCATTACATACATGTTGAACAAAATCTATCTACATGCAACAACCACATTAAAATAGAAAGAAGAATATGATCAGCTGTTCTTAAATGACCAGTGGTTTTTATTGCAATGGCCATTGGACCAATGACATTGCATAAAACTGGAGAACAAATAAACAAACTACAGAGATTATTTTGTAAAAAAACTAAAATAACACAAGTTATTATAAAATCTGTAAACTGAATTTTAGGTTTTTCTCATATCACATTTGACACCGCCCATACTTTAGCTGGAGTAATCATGTGTACTCTAAAGTTGACATTTCACTTTTTACAAAAGTTGTACATTTCTAGATCCTTGGGTTACATCCTTATTTGCATACGTGTGATGCTAGTAGATGTTATATACATATACACAGTATATGCACAACCCCAACTCAGAACAGTATGGAAAACGCAAATAAAGTAGTGACTTCTAAATGTACTTTGATTTGTATGTCATTGCAGACAATACGAAAAATAATATTGAATGTGTTCCTCATTATTCAGTAGTTATATTGATTATTTTCCCAAAATAAACATGTGTTCCAATTTTGGTTCTTGCAACACATTAAAAAAAAAAGTTGGAACAGTAAAGCATTTACCACTTTGTAATGTTGCTATTCCTTTTCACAACACTTAAAAGATGTTTAGGGACTGAAGACACCAAGTAATGAAGTGTTTCAGGTGTAATTTTGTTTCTTTCTTCCTGCAAACAAGTCTTAAGGTGGGAAACAGTATGGGGTCATTGCCACATTTTGCACTTTTAAAATGCGCCACACATTTTCTATTGGAGACAGTTCGGGACAGCAGACAGGCCAGTCAAGTACCTGTATCCTCTTTCTCCACAGCCAGGACTTTGTATCGTGTGCTGAATGTTGTTTTACATTGTCTTGTTGAAATATGCATGGAAAAGAAGGCAAAATCTATATTTACTTTTCAGCATTAATGGTGCTATCACAGAAATGCAAGTACGCTTTGCCAAGGGCAGTGACACAAACCCATACCATAACAGACCTTGGCATTTGGCAAGTCTGGATTATCTATTTCTTGTTTTTGTTTTTGTTTTTTTTTTATTGACAGTACAGTTTCCAATGTGTGATGGTCCATTCCAGGAGCCTCCAAACCCATAAAAGTCGATGGCGCTTCTGGACACTGTTAACATAAGGCTTCCTTTTGGCACAGTACAGTTTTAACTGGCAATTGAATGTAACTACACATTGTGGTACTTGACAAAGGTTTGCCAAAGTAGTCCTGAGCCCATATAGTGATATCGCTTATAGATGAATCACAGTGTCGTCTGAGGGATCGGAGATCAAAGTAGTTCAGCTTAGGCTTGCGCCCTTGTCCTTTACACACTAAAATTTCACAAGGTCCCTTAAATCTTTAAATTAAGTTATGCACTGTTCAAGGTGAAATACCAAAATGTCTTCCTATTTTTTTTTGAGGAACATTGTTTTTAAACATCTCAATAAGTTTTTCACATATTTTTCTTATGCTGCTTTCGTACCAAATCATAATTACAAATCACCTGTTGACATCACCTGTTTCAAATAACAGAAAATAACAAATATCATCATTTAATCAATTTACCTGATTACTAGCCCTAAATTGCTCCTGTCACAACTTTTTTGGAATGTGTTGCAGGTCTGAATGACAGGAAAGTATGTTTATTTAAAAATGATATGAAGACAAAACATGAAATATTTTGTGTTCATGTTGTCTGCAAAAAAAATCTTTTTAATTTGCGTTTTGCATTCAGTTCCAACTTTTTCTAAATTGGGGTTGTATATTTTTGCAGGATTTGCTCATGTAAGATTATGAAACCCTGTTTGAAAATTTACAACACTTTTCTGCCGTTAGCTTAGTGGTGTCAAAACTTAAGTTACAGACACTTATTTCCTGTAAATATTCTATTCACATACTTTTTACAGACACAAACAGTCTGTGAAACATTTTCAAATATTGACAAAAAAAAAGAAAAGAAAAAAAAACAGGACGACAGAATTGAAAAGAGACCATTTATAGTCTTTTATAGTCATTCATCTGATGATGATTCAGTTGATAAGAAATGATACGAGTATGCTCAAGGATAGTGCCTTGATGTATAAGAACATAAATCCAAGGTTTAGAAATGTATGAAGTGAAATGTCAGCAGAAGAATATCCAATAATTGTTAACCCTAGATAAATGATTGTGTTTGCAATGTGGAAATGTGAAGAAAGATAAATCACAATTCAGTTTCTCCAAGTTTAAAAACCCCTCTTTTGAAAAAGTACTACTGGTAAATTTCTATGATTCCTCTGCATGATTTTCTATGCTTATAAATCATGATTTAGACATAATTTGAACATAGTAGGCCTTAAAGTTTTACTCTCTATACTTGCCCAGGGGTGAAGGGTTAGTAATGGATATGGCATAAAGCCTCAGGTAGTGATGCTGTCATGCTCTTCTGATAAGTCAGGGTTTATGAGAGCACTCATATCAGCAGCACAAAGCTCCAGCATGTGTTCAGTCATCCAAAAAGAGCCCCTAGTCACCGCTCTTTGAAATATGGGCTAGCGTCACCACACTGCAAGCCAGTGGACAGATGGTCTTACTCTTAAAGCGTGGAGTCGAGCAGTTTTAAACAAAAACAAAATATCTTTCTTATAAGCACACCTATGTGCATCTATTGTACACCTGTGTTTGTATAGAAAATGTATATACAGCAGTCAGTTCACGTCAGAAATGGACATGCAATTGTCCATCTTTTTCTCACTGTATGAATTGTCTTCTTGTAAAGTATATCAAATGGAAAGTCTAACTCATTCGAATAAAACAAAAAGTATTTTTTACCAAATCTGAGACACTTTCCTAAGGTTTTGAGTTGTGACAAATAATAATAATTTGATGATGATGATTATATAAAATGGGCAGCACGGTGGCTCAGTGGTTAGCACTGTCGCCTCACAGTAAGAAGGTCTCTGGTTCGAGTCCCAGCTGCACCAGTTGCCATTTCTGTGTGGTGTTCTGGTTTGCCCCACAGTCCAAAGACATGCTCTGGTGATTTCCAGTACTGGGTTGTGGCTGGAAGGGCATCCGCTGTGAAAAATATATGCCGGAACAATTGGCGGTTTACTCCGTTGTGACGACCCCTGCTTAATTAAAGACTAAGCCGAAGGAAAATTAAATGGGATTATAGCCAAATGTTCAATGAAACTGTATAGCAATATGTTAACTGGGGCTATAATCATTTATTCTAACATGTTTTTTTTTCTCTTCAGTGGTATATGTCTTTTGTTTTTTTACAATGGTTGCTCACCCTTTGGTTTATCCTCTCCTTTTTGTTTTGTGTGAGGGTTTCATATGTTTCCTATGGCTCTAACATCCAGGGAAGTGTTTGACTGCCATTTGGTTAATTCTAAAGCATGTGTGTATACTCTGTATATGTTTGAAACAATAAAAAAATATAGATAATAATAAAAAGGAAATGAGCAAACTTCAATATATGACGTTATTCTGTAATGTGACATTCAAACTTTAATATCACAATGTAAAAAGTCAGCGAAAATGACGGCAGTTTCATGACACCTGGGGTGGTCCTGGAAAAATCATCAACACCGATACCTCGGTGACACACACAACTTTTCCTTCTCTTTGTTTTGAGCAGCCGGCCGACAAAGTGATGGAGAAATAGGGAAAAGGTGGGAGGCCAAGCATGTGGCATTGGGCATAAGAATCTAGAGTGGCTGTATTATTCAATCATGTGTGTGTAGTTGTATGATGACGGCAGCATGTCGAGTGTTGCAGTGCGTCTGTCTCGCGGTGCACTTTAAGTGTGCCCATGTGTAGAGACTAACCCAGCACAGATCTGTAAGGACCCCTGATGTCAGTCGGTGGGAGAGAATAAAGCTGTGGTGTACAAACATATGCACACACAATCGCATACAAAAATCAGACATGAGAGATTAATGGAAACCAGAAGAGGAAGCTTATGTCCAAGCGTGCATTAATGTATATGTACATGAATACATATGTGTACGTGTATTTATATGTGCCTGGCTCCAATTAGGCAAGTCGGAGTGTCCCTGTCTGATCACTTCACCTTGCAGTTCCCACCCTTTCCTGGCTCTCATATAATCTTTTCCGGTTGCTGAACCTTCTATGCTTTATTTTTTAAGCATTGCTCTTTTCAAAGGGTCTTGGCTGGATTGCTTTAGAATATTGCATGCAACAACTGAAAGATTAGTTTGTGCTATAGTTTAGAAACAAAAAAGCATGAGCGTGTGTGCAGGGCTCAACAATAATAAGGCTTGAGTCAAGAGACCGAGAGTAGATCCTGATAATTCTGCTGCAAATAATACAAAGTTGCTTGATTTTTTAATTCATCTGTCTTAGTTTACAGTACACTTGAATATATCATTACTAGGAATGATTGATTGATTTGTGATAATATAATTACCAAGAACCACATTAATACAGCAACTTATTGTGGGTGCAAAAGCATTTTGAATCCACTTTTTAATATATTGTTAATGATATATTTATTTATATGCATAGAAGTCCTCTGAAAGATTACCGAGGACGCGAGACTGAGGAGCACTTTAGTTTTTTTTTTATATAAATAAAAATGTTCAGATACAAATTATGATGCTTTAGTCACCAAGATTTTGTTATTTACTGTAATTTGCAAAGAAATGTAGAGTTTTGTCTGAACAACAAAAACAACTTGACACTCTCAACAGGAAATGTTTAGCTTAAAATGCTATCCTTTTCTAGCAAAACTGTTTATTAATGGTATATTATATTCTATAGAAAATGCACAAATATTAAATGTGTAAAGGTAAGTTACAAAGTTAATTGGGTAACACTTTATTTTGATGGTACTTATTATTAGTAGTAGTAGTAGTATTTTTTAATAGTATTAGTAGACTGTCTGCTTCATATTTGTTGATACAGATATTCAACAGACGTTTAACTGAATATAAGAAACTTTGCAAGTGCATGTCAACTTACACTAAACCTAACTCTAACCCCAACCTAACAGTCTATTAATAATCTAATGAGAATTAGTTGGCATGTAGATGCAACGTAACTTAAATTCAACAAACGGACCATCAAAATAAAGTGTGACTGTTAACTGTAATAAATAAAAGTTATATATGTGCCCACAATACTTCCAAAAACTAGGCTTCACCGAATTGTCTATACTGTATATAGATGTTAAAATCTTGTGTGATCCACATATTTAAGTGTATTTTTAAAAATTAAACATTACTTGCATTTAATATGTGAAACTCATAATTTTTAGTTGCTTTGACCTAAATATCATAACACTGTTAATAATCAATCATTCGTTCATTGTTTTCCCACAACTAATCGGCCGAATCATCCATAAAAAAAATAATAATAAATAAAAAAAACACAACAAGAAAAGTATTGTAGAGCCCTTTGTGTATTTCAGTATTTGTTTTAGTAGCTGCATGACTGTTTGAGTGTGGTCCTTACAAAATCTTTTGCTGGAGGTCCTCTGAAGTGTCATGACAGGCGTAGGTCTCCAGACTGCAAGCCTCCTGAAAAAAGTAAAGAGAAAGATAGTGCTAGTTTGATAGTTTATGTTTAATGTCATGCTAGCTTCTATGGATATGTTCATGATAAGAAAATGTATAATTGTAAAATCATATGTATTTTTTAAACTGTATTTACTTTAACTGTTAAAATCTATTAAAAATAAGAAAAGTCTCTAAATAAAGAGCTAGAGTGGCATTCAGACAGTTTGCATTCACACAGTCATTGTAGGGCACTGTATTAATCATCTGTGTGTGAAGCAATTTGATCCAAAAAAAAATCAGTGAAAAACAGGGATGAGTCCAGGCAAAGGAGTCGGTTCGCTTATCAAATCAGTCACTCTAATTTATGATCAAAATGTGTAAAGGTAATATAATAATGGGAAAATAACACTCCAAATACCACTGACTAGCATATTCTGTAGTCACACGGAGACATGCAATAAACCCATCAGATTTTATTGCCATATGGGGATTACTAAACACTTAACTACAATGCAGAGCTACCTGCATAAGTATCCATTAGTGAGCGTGTGAGAGAGAGAAAAAAGCGAGAACGAAAGATCAGCCAGAAACAGCACTAGCTACTGTACATTTGACAGGTTCAAAAATGTGTTTTACTTTTGAAAGTTACTTTTTCAAGAGAAACAGAGCAAAGAAACTATTTCCTAAGGCAGCGCACATGTGCACGCACGTCAGAGTCCACTTTTACGCAGAACGCAACTGATGTGCAATTTTCCGTGCGTGGACGTCCAAAGTGGATGTGAACCAGTGCTATCATTGTCTGTCATTACTCATTCCAGGCCAGACAGCCACGGAAATCCAAAGTATTTTGGCCGAGCCCTCTTGCACAAAAAGGGAAAAAAATGACGAGGTAGACAAAAAAAAAAATCTCAGAAAAGTCATTCCTTTCATAGTAGGGAGTGAAAGTCAGGTTGTAATGGAGTGGAAGAAGTCTGGAATGATGGAGAGATGGAGAGATGGATGCATGACGGGAGAATATGATATACGAGGGGGCTGGACAGAGGGCGGACAGAATGACGGAGTCATGGAGCGCTGTTGAATTTAAACCTGGTGATGGTGGGAGGAAGACAGAGGAGCATTGCTAACCTTTCCTGAAAGTGTTTGGAAGGGATGAGCCCGGCGCGCAGGTTACCATCGCCCTCCAGCTTGGCCTGCCACCATGTGGCATCGTCCTGGCTCATAACCTGGAGGATATCGCCCTTCTTGAACCCCAAGCCTGCCTCCTTGCAAGGGATCGCCTTATCCTCAGCTGGATTGTAGTCAAAAAGAGCCTTTATAAACATCTAAAAAAGCAAGGGAGAGAGAATAAGCTTCTAAATGAACAACATTAAGTGGATTAAACTGAAATGAGAGAAAGATGAGATTCAAATCACATCTGCTCCATCCCCCTCTCTAAATCATGACAAAATCAAGGTGCATCTTGGGTAGCGGACTGATTTTCCACACATACACTCTTAAAATCCTCTTGGAAATGCTGTGTGATTCTCATTAGAGCTCCTCTAACGAAGGAGATCATGAGGTGTTTGGGGGACTGGAGTGAAGGAGCAGACGTATCAAATAAATATAAAAGACGAATAAGAGAGTAAAGAGCTACTGAGAGCAAGAGGAGACAGCAAAGTTCCCAAAAGCGCAGAGCAGTGGCTTGTGTTGATTTAAAGAGCTGCGTGTGCCATACGGAATAATGATGTTACAGGGGAGAACGTTCCCCACAAACACACCAATACATCCTGAGGGAACGCTTCATCTCGCTGTCTCGCACTCCATCATTTTTTTATCCCTCGTACACATGTGCAGCCAATTAGCAGCACTTCAACATATTCATTACACGTGCGGAAAACAGTAAACTACGGTCACTGGATAAAACACACACACACATGCAGCTTATGACTGAATTCAAAACAGAAACATATTTAAATCATTACTGCACAGTAAAAGCAATATAACAGACTCGCAATGAAATAATACTGCCAACATTTACAGCATAACGCTCAAAAGTCTGAAGTCAGAATTGTTTTTTTTTTTGCAGTGAATTTAAATCGGGTTTTAAAAGCATTTAAATACAGAGGTCCCTCACCATAGCGCGGTTCACCTTTCGCGGTCTCACAGTTTTGCAGATTTGTTTTAGTGCAATTTGACATGCTTTTTTTAACAGCGCGTTATGTTCTACGTCCTGATTGGCTGTAGACCACTGTCAATCAATCGCCTCCATGCTGTGTCTCCTTTACAGTACAAAATGTGTTCAGCCTTCCAAATTTACATAAATCTTTGAAGTGCTGTACTGTATGTTTGCATGTTTTCTCCCCAACAAACTCCATAATGTTGAGGACACATTCTGCACCGTCAAAATTATTCAAAACCGAGAAGCAATAAGAGATTACTTCAGCACCGAATCAGTATATTAGAATAATTTATGAATGATCATTTGACTGAAGCAGTGGCTACTAAAAAGTAAGCTTTTGCAGTCACAAAAATTAAATGGATTTAAAACTTTTAAACTAAAAAAAGTTATTTTTAATGTGTTATAATATGAAAAAGCATTTCTGTTTTGAGGAATTTAGGAATTTTAAAAAAAATGTATGAACCCAAGCTATTAAATAGTAACATTCTAAAGGCTTTGGGGTAACACTTTACAATAACGTTCACTAGTTAATGTATTTACTAACATGAACTAATCATGAACTACACTTGTACAGCATTTATTAATCATAACTGAACAATTACTAATGCATTAACATCCAAGTCCATGCTTGTTAACATTAGTTAATGCACCATGAGTTAACATGAACTAACAATGAACAACTGTATTTTCATTAACTAACGTAAACTAACATGAACAAATACTGTAGTAAATTTATTGCTCATTGTTTGTTCATGTTAGTGAATGCATTAATTAACAATAACTAATGAACCTTACAGTAAAATGTGACCGGCTGTGGTTTAAAAACCAAGATGTCATTCAAGATGTCAATATGTATGCTGCTTTGGCAGAAATGCTAATTATATTTATTATTCTTTGACTCTACAATCCCAGAATGCACTGCAAAACTCTGGTAAACTGATTTGTTTTCTGTTTGAAACTATTACATACTAACTTGTCTAATATATTTATTATTTATTTACATTTACTTGCATCAAGTCTTTACCTTACAGTGATCTGAGTTCTGAATCCACTCTTACCAGACTTGACTTTTTTTTTTTGTGGTGTGAGTGAGTGACTTCTAAGAGTCTCTGCGCATGTGGAACATTTCAAATCAGTCATTATTGAGGTTTTCATGTAGACAGCAGGCTGTGAGGCAGCTCTCCTGGTTTAGAAACAGATTGACAGGGCCTGGACGAGAGCTAAGGGGTTTAGTGCAAATCATTTGGTCGAAGATGGATGAGAACGAAAGCTCATCCATCAAGGCAGTAGTCTGTGGTACACGAACGGAGGAAAAACTCCCCACTGTCAGAGTAAAACATCCCATATCAGCATTCTCTCTTTCTCCCGAACTGTGTGTCATGTCTGATCAGCAGTTGTGAGGATGAACTGTACCTTGGGCTCCTTGCTTTGTGCCTCATCTTTGATGCCTGGGACCACTTTAAATGTGATGGCACCTTGTGACTGGGACTGTAAACAGAATCAAAATGAAATCTATCGACATTTTTAACAAACAAATAAAAAGACCAAATGAATATGTTCATGAATATGTATATTATTCATCTCATTTCATTATCCTTCATGAAACTGATCTCTACAATATTTATTTTTACACTTCTGCTATGGTCTTCTAAAATAATACTAAGCTTTCTAGGATACAATATTTTACAGTCCAAACAAGTTTTCACTGTGTAAAATCCCAAACAATGTTTTATTACAAAAACACATTGCTATTGACATAATTTTTTCTTCATAGACACACACGCATACCAGAATGCGAATAATTTCTTCAGGTTTTTTGTCATCTACAGGGATACCATTGACCTCTTTCAGCTCATCCCCGACATGTATCAGTCCTGGATGCAACAACAATTAGTGGAAGACAAGAGAAGTGCAAAAAAGACATTATTTAGTATAATAAACCATCTCAAACTTCCACCTTAACATTTGAGTGTTGTTAGGGTATAAGTGTATTTGAGTACAGAGCTCACCACTTCTGTCTGCTGCGCCGCCTCTTAAGATACGTGCCACTAAGATTGCTCCAGTGTGTTCATCTTTCTTTATGGTGGCGCCCTGGAACACACATACAAAAATAGCATATTATGAATGAACTGATATCTATAGTAGGAACAAAAATACTATTGAAGTCAATGGATGCAGCTTTCCAGCATACTTCAGTATATCTTCCTTTGTGTTCAATAGAAGAAATACAAACAGGTTTGAAACAAGCAGAGAGAGAGATTAATTGACAATTTTCATTATTGTGTGAACCATCCATTTAGAAATGCAGATTAGTTCATGAATGAAAAAGTGTTGAAATTAACCGAGCATCACAAGGCTCAATGGACCCTTTTCACAAGACTTTTGATGCATTTAACGGTCATCTGCATAACAAAATCCTTTACAGTTTTTTTTAAATAACTTACATAAATTAAAAAGCTATATTTTGTATTATATCATCTTTGTATCAAATTACAAAAAACAAATGACCTCTTTCACGAGGTGCTTGTAATGTAGCGTCTAAGGGCGGGACAGTAAATTTGATCTTCTTCTCTCTTCTGGCTGCCGTTCCATTCATAATAAGTAACCACTCTTTTTTACCTTTTTCTGAAAGTCTTGATAACAACATTGTTGACTTTTTCTTTTATTATTTGAGCAAATAGGAACACAAAAAATATTTTGGTACTCTGCCATTCACTGATCTACAAGTTTAGGCAACCATGATGACTTCCACTGCTGAGATACCAAGAAATGTGAAAAGGGTCAATTGACAATCAATGCATCTGGAGTTTGATGAAGCTGTTGTTTCATAGAGATCAATGGTGTTGATTCAATGCATTGACAGTAATGGAGAATTCACACACTCTAAAAGAACAAAAAACATTTTTATGGATGTGTCACTTGATCAGATGACAGAAACTCTTTTATGCTGATGAAATATATTATATTTTTTATGTAAACAAACATACACACACATTGAGCAATATAAACCACAAGAACGTATCACAGCAAATGTCCATACTATTGTGTGTCAAGTTAACATAATAATGATCACAACAGGCCTAAAAAGGCTCAGTATGCATTTGCCCATTATAACATTTAATATGCTTGCATGTGTTTTCCTCTGTCTGTGGATGCAAGAAAGAACTCGGTGCCTGAAGTATGGACAGATAAACACAGCCACTTAATGGATTAAATAGACTGTTACGCCTGCCAAAATACAAGCAGGAATGCAAATGCATAAGCTATCCATGGCACTGCTCTGCCAAATATATGCCAGTCCTCAGTGTCATCATACCGCCATACATGCTTGTAAACTACTGTAACAGACACATGTGGCCAGTCTCACAGCATGGGTTGTCACCACACACACACACACACACACACACACACACAAACACACACACACACACACACACACACACACACACACACAAATTAGACAGTAAGACTAAGAAAGCAAGATTCCTAGCCGGTCCGTTCAGACACAGACAACATGTCAGACAATTTGAGCTTTAGTCTGCCTTTTTTCACCCTCTGTTTTCTGCATCAGTGTCTCAAAGGCTGTTATTATTTCGAAAGCATCAATGACAGTGGATGAAGGTGTTCCACTAGTGTGCATATGCGTTTAAAAACCTATCAAGTTTTTTTTAACTCCCTAATTCAGGTGTCTGAACGTAGTGAAAAATTGACCTTGACAAAAATTGTTCCATTGGCACATCAATGGCATTCTCAATTTAAAAAAAAAAAAAAAAAAAAAAAAAAAAAACAAAAGTTTTTTTTAAAAATAAAATACTTTAATTAAAATAAAAAAAAAAAAAAAAAAAAAAAAAAAAGATGCACAGTCTTTTTTAAATCTGCATTACTTCAGTATAACCAGTAATCTGCTGTCGAAGCTGTTTTGATGACTCGGTCACCTGTAATGATTTTACAATGTCATCATCATGACTAATGCATAAGCTCAAGGTCCTCGTCTGATGTGTTAAACACAGCCTTTTTGATGGAAAGTGCAGCCGTTTGTCGACACTCCCTTTGAATTTTTTCTGTTGATCAAATAATTGGAGCAATTTGGTGACCTGGAAGGACGAGAAGGCGATTGGCCTGGAGCTTTGGGAGGTGAGAGAAACCAGCGATCAGCTGAACTGTTACATTTCAACCTGAGATAAAGCAGTGGTGTTTATGACATACACCCATATGGGAGATTGAGAGAAAGAAAGAGTGAAAAGCAGAATTAGACTTCAGATATACTATTTAACTTTATCAAATGTGATAAAAGGAATAGCAAATCCTGCCCAATAAAAACTTTATTAATCCATAACTAACCTAAAAGTTGTCCTGTTTAAGTGGTAATTTTTCCAGCGTGTTAGTAGTACAGCTAATTATTGGTCATCGCATCAATACATCTAAAACACTAAAATATATAGTCAAAATATATCAGCAAAATAAATTTTAAAAAGCATTGAAAATAATAAAATCTTAGAAAAAAAATACATAAAATAAGACTCAAATTAGATAACCTCAAAACAAATGAAAACAAATTCAGTTGACAAAGCATGTCAGAATGGATATTGTTAGGACATTTTAAAATGTACATTTAATTTCAATTACAATTTCTCCACAAAATGTTATGTTTGGCTTCATAAACCACACAAATTTGTGATTGCAGTCACTCTTGCAGTCAGTCATTCTTTTCACTCTTCAATCCAAAGACTGCAGATTTTTTTGTTGTTGTTCTAATTTTTAGAATTAGAAAAGTGTCAAAATGTTGTTGTTTTTTTTTTTTTTTTAATAAATAGAAAAACAAAAATTGAGCAAACAGAAAAAGGTCTGTACTGGAACAAAGATATTGCGTGTGTGTATGATCAGGAATTTGGCTTATTTTCTTCTCAAATTTTATTCTCGATTAAGCAATACAGTGGAATACTCTAATAAGTTTAGTATAAAATCCTACCCTATCATTCACTGCTCTAAACTTTTTCAATTTAATTAATTCATACATTAAATGTTTTTTTAACTACCGTATTTTCCGCACCATAAGGCGCACCGGATTATAAGACGCAGTCTCAATTACGGGGTATTTCTGTACTTAACCCATACATAAGGCGCACCATATTATAAGGCGCACGCTAAAACATACAATCTACAAGAAAATAATGGAAGCAAATCATTTTAGTTGAACTTTATTGTACTATTTATTTAACAATACACTCACGTTGTCCCACAAATCCATCAAAGTCCTCATCTTCTGTGTCTGTATTGAACAGCTGGGCAGTTTCGCCATTAAATATGCCGGTTTCTGTTTCATCATTCTCAGAGTCAGTCTCGTCGCCAGGTGCCTGTTCAGCAATGATGCCGGCTTTCGCGAAAGCTCGAACAACAGTTAAAGCAGATACCTTAGCCCAGGCATCCACAATCCATTCACTCAAGCGGAGCGCTTCTCAAAGTCACACAACAACATTTTGGAACTCAGTGCACACATTAGGCGCACCGGATTAAAAGGCGCACGGCCATTTTTTGACAAAATTTAAGACTCTTAGGTGCGCCTTATAGTGCGGAAAATACGGTATTTATTTTTGGGTTGAGCTGCCCTAAAATTTAAATGTAAAAAAAAAAAAAAAAAAAAAAACAATAAATCACAGCTTTTGACAACAAGTGAAGTATATTTATAAAGTAATTTCAAGAAGATCACATGCTTATGATGGACCACGGCTGGTCCCACATCAGCTAACACATGATTTACCAATCAAATGATTCCTAACTCACCATGAAGAACCAGTTTCAGTTACCTTCGTCTTGAAGAATCCCACTCCCACTTTTACTCCTCCTCCCCTTTTCCTTGATATGGGGGCACAGAGGCCCAGTGGTTAGCACTGTTGCCTCACAGCAAGAATATCACTGGTCCAAGTCTCTAACAGGCCAGTCGAAGTTTCTGTGCAGAGTTTACATGTCCTCGCACAGTCCAAAAACAAGTGACATAAGTGAATTGACCAAACCAAACTGGTACCATAGATGAGCTCCTAATCAGCAGTATTTTTCTCCAATCTCTAATTTGTAATCAGCCATAAATAAACCGGGGAGTTCTCAAGATCTACCTGAGCTCAAACTCCTTTCTCGCCCTGCAAACGGGAGGGAGCGCCGGGCTCGAGGATCTTATGAGCTCAGGGCTCTCTCTTGAAATAGCACGCCAAACACGCTTTATAATCAATCATCAGCTAAGTGTGAACTCCTGAAAGTAAGGTTTTGAACTGGTATAATATTTTCCCTTAAAAAAATACCAGCATGAGTTAAGCTGATTCATAGGTTTGGCCTGAAATATATACACCTCTGCCTCTGACAAGACAAACTTTTTTTTCCAATCACACATACTGTATTGCTGAGAGCCACGCTAAACTAGATGGACCGACCAAATGATCACAGGCACAATTTACCCATCAGTACCTCTGTGAGTCACCCTCGCAATCACACACAAGAGTCCAAACCTACTCTCACAGAAAGGTCACTCAAAATAGGCAGTTGAAGGTTCTTTGATTGGGCATTTTCAAGGTCTTCTTATTTCCTCTTGGTGCTGCCCATTAAAACATGCTCTATAAATAGACTCTAATGAAAAATTTTCCTCTGAACAGCATGAAAGAGAGAGAGAAAGCAGAAACTGAGACGGAAGAAAAATTAAGCAAGTTAAGAATAAGAGGCCGTGGCTCCCTAAATTACTCATCAGTAACGTGACCCACGGCTGCCAGTTGTGGAGGTGATCAGCTCCATATGCTGAGACTCTTAGCGCATAAATGCTTATGACTGTTATTATAAGGTCGGCCAAAAGTGGATGGCTTAATCTGCGCAGAGCTCAGAACGGCGGGACAGCAGTCATTCTTCAAGAGACTCATCTTGATGACAGACTGACGTATACAAAAATCAAACGCTCATCACTGGCACTCCTGATTGTGTGATGACTGTTAACGTGTGCTGCTACTCTCACGAAAGAGACTATGATGAGGATGATTGATTATTTCTGCTCTTGTACAAATAAGCAAAGATGATCTGCAAGGTCATTCAAATTAAAATAGATTTATTTGTACTTATCAGTGAGCCAAAGGGTGTGCCTGCCTGCTTAGTATAACTAGATGCTGAATGATTCCACAGCCAATATACTGTAGTTTTTCCTTCATTCTTCCAGTCTAGAGTCATACGAGCCTTCAGAAATCATTCTGATTTGCTTATTAAATAGTTCTAATTTCCCAGGCTGAAGACTTTTTTTGCTGTGTAACCTGATTTTTATTGCTCATTAGAATTAAGTTCAAAAGAACACCATTCATTTCTAATACATTTTTAAACAATACAAAGATCACTCCAGTAACCTTTGGTTTGATTTTAAATAAGTAATAACGAGTTCGTCCAAGGCAAAGAACAAACAATCAAAAATTCATTCATTCATATTCTGGTCGGCTTGGTCCCTTTATTAATCCAGGGTCGCCACAGCGGAATGAACTGCCAACTTATCCAGCATCTGTTTTATGCAGCGGGTGCCCTTCCAGCCGCAAATCACTAGGAAACATCCACACATTCTCATTCACACACATACACTATGGACAATTTAGCTTCCCCAATTCACCTGTAGCTCATGTCTTTGGACTTGTGGGGGAAACCGGAGCACCCGGAGGAAACCCACACAACCGCAGGGAGAACATGCAAACTTATTACAAGGTGATGGTGAATTATGAAGACATTGCTGATATTTTTAAAGGGTTTTAAATAATTTAGGATGAGTTTTATTTTCTCCAGATAATAAAACCGAACATGAACATGGTAAACAGTTTCCCGTAGGATTAGGTACAGTTTTTTTCAAGTAAAAAAGCCTATAGAATGTCCCCACAATTCACAAAAACAAACGTGTGTCTGTGTGTTTGAGTGTGCATGTGTGTGTGGAGAAACTGCAGGTTGTTACTACTAGTACAAAAATAATAATAATAATTAAATCTAGATAATATATAAGTAAATAAATAAATAAAAATGCATAATATATATATATAATAAATATATATAATAAATAAATAAACTAATAAATAAACAAATAATTCGAAATAAGCACTATTAAAGAGTAAACTTAGAGTATACACACTTAAAAAAAGAGAGCAAAGATGGGTGCAGACCCATGTAGGGCTTAATATGTCAACATAAGAACTGTAAAACCAATAGCATTGTTAGGATTATTATTAATTGATCAGATGACCTCTGCCAGCCAAGTAATGGCCACCACTGAAACAGACGAGAAAAGCTAATGGATCGGTTCATTTCACAGACCTCCTTGGTGAGCATGAATACATTCATTCATTTTATTTAATTTAATGCCATGTCAGCAACCAAGGCTATTTTCATTGCATAATCATTTCAATAATAGATATACAATTAAAAATCAACAACCAAATGAATACATCAATTAAATAAGATTTTTTGTGTTAATACATGATAAAAAATCTAAAATCTTTTCTGGTGTCACTTTGTTAAAAATGTCCTTAAGAGTGTTCATTTCATAAAAAAGTCTTCTGGAATCATTGAGAGCAGGACAGTCCAGTAAAATGTGTTTTATAGACAGCGGAATTGTGCACTACAAACACTGCGTAGGGTTTTCACCTTGGAGCAAAAAAACATGTGTTAATCTTGTATGTCCAATACGACATCTTGTAAAAAACACTTGACCAAATCTAGTCTTAAAATGTCTTAAAATTCTGTATGGTGAGCATAAATATAATACTCTTTTTCCAACAATGTTCTGACATCATGACACAACCTTTTCAAACGTCAATACAATAAGAGTCAAGCCATCGAAACAGACCTGAAAAAACAAACACAAAGACCCAGGCAGTGACAGAGCGAGTGTTTGACACAAAGTCACTTAAACTGGCGTGAAAACATAAACAACGACACACACACACACTCTTCAAGCCGCCTCTCATAAGAACATCAATTACCCAAAACCACATGGCTTGCTGTGTTTGCTGCAGATCTGGTGCGAAACTGGTGAGGAAAAGGCAGCGAGCTCATTAAAAAACAATTAGCAGCAATTATCACAGCTTATTTTTATGTGGGTACCAGAAGGCAGAAGATACACATTAAACAGGGTTATTAAACTTCTAATTATAAACGCACACACGCAAACACAAGGAGACTCATTATAAACATTAAGTGTGTGATGTTTGACTCCCTCAATATAGTCTGACCCTTCAACGACCTGCTCAGTAAACACTGCAAATGTTGCTTTAACCCTGCTGCGTTACAGTTTTCTCATTAACAGGTATTATGTGGAAAAAGGAAAATTGGGTCTCATTAAAGTAATAATGGCTGAGGAATGCCAGAATATGTGCTGAAAACAGGACAGGCCTGAAACCAGTGGAAATAAATAAGAATGACAGGAAGCTAAATGGGAAAGTGCGGAGGTACAGAGGGAAAGAGCAGGAGAAGGAAGTTAAAATACTGGATACCATCTTTCATGTCTCCTTTAGTATGACCCTGAAGGCTAGACACGGTCATTTTAGATCATATGGGAAAACCAGCATCAAGTGGTTTCGCCCGTCCAGACTGAAATTTAAATATTGCACAAAGCAACTAAAATATGCAGCTATCAAAGGAAATTGATATTTTTTTCTTATATTACATCATATGGGATTTTAGACTAGTATGATTCATCAGTGGGCAGGGCAGTGGAATAGAATATGATCGTATGAAAGTGTATATGTAATTCATAAATATCAAAGACTGCTGTGGTTTCACACACCGGATAGTCCATAAGCTTCCTTTTAAGTGCTGCCTGTGTTCGGTGTAATTACACCACTAAGGAAACATCACTTTCAGAAGTCAGATCTTGTTCCTTCACCTACATGAGGAAATGCCTTCCCCAAGACAAGCAGACCTCAATACACAAAGAGCTCAGTGTGTGCTCATGTGTGCGTTCCAGCACCTCCCGTGTGCTCTGTAACAGGATATAGACACAGAAACATGGATACTTGGGAAAAATCAGAGCACACTATGAAGAGGAAGGAATGAAAGATTAGAAAAACAGCAAAAGGTGAAGAGAGACGCCTGAACTCTACACTTCTATGCTGACCAATGACAAATGCCTAATAAATCTACATCTACCATTTAGTTAACAAAAAAAAGTCAAAAAAAGTCAACATGCAGTATTGTCAACTACAAAAAATTTTTTAATTGAAAACAATACCAAATCTTTCGTTACATTCAATAATTAAATTATATTATGTATCTTCAGAAAACAAAATCTAAACTTTGCAAATCAAATCAAAACTTTTCTCTCACAATTTTTTTTTGCCCAAAATGTGCAAATAATCTTCTGAGAAATCAATTTTAAAAAGCTTAACAATGATCTTGATTATATTATTGGTGATTGTTGAATAAATGCACATATGCACATTTGGAAATATTTGGAGCTTTTTAAGTTTTAGTTTTTACAAAGTACAACAAGTTCTGGAATTGGTAATAATAATTCTAAAGGAGCTGTTGGCATGGACGAACTACATTTTGGTTAAAATCCAAACAATACAAACATAAAAAAATAAATTAGAAAAAAGTGAAAAATTAGTTGTGTAATAACAATAAAACGACATAGAGAAAGTACTGAACAACGGAAATCTATTTAATACTTTACATTTTTTTAAAAAAAGTTATTTTTACAGACTTCAACAGAAAAAAAATCTAGATTTTTTTTGTAAAAAAATCTTGATGGTTCTGTGGGTCTCATGTATCAAATTTGATCTTTATTTACTATTTTCGATTCAAGTCAGGTGATTGGCTGGGCCATTCTACAGCTTGAATTTCTTTCTCTGAAACCATTTGAGAGTCTTCTTGGCCGTGTTTTAGTGTTTGCTGAAATGTCCACCGTGGTTTCATCTTCATCATCTTGATAATATATGTTGGACTGATGCAGTGAATATTAATTTACACAGAGGAAGGGCAGAGAGTTGCTGAATATCTGCTGAGAGATTTCAGCTTCTGTCTGGGCTTTCACTGCCTTTCTACACCTACCTTTCTTCATGTGTTCAATAATTTTCCCTGCGTCATTTCATTTTATTAATTTGTAAACTAATTAAACTTGTTTTCTTTGCATATATGGATTTCTTTGGTTGTTATCAACATCCGTGAAAAAATTCAAGACAACAGCCCCTTTAGAAATATGTTTTCTGAGAAAAATGGTCACATGTTTAATACTTATTTTCCCCTGATGAGATTTCTCAGATGAAAATACCTCTGGAAAATAATTGAGATTTTGCGCAAAATAACGGTTTAACCAGTTTAACATTCTACAGGATGACTAAAATAGCACGATTTCATCCACTACACCTGACGAAATTAACACCATGACAAGGTTGTATATGCAAAGGAAATTTTGCCTGGCCAATATATAATTCTGTCACTGCTCTCAGGTAACATGGGAAATGAGAGACATTGCTCTGAGGTCAGTATAACCCTCTGATAGAGCATGTCAGTCTCTGTCCTCGATGTCTCACTGGAGAGAACTTTCTCTTCCACTCGGAGCAATCAGGACCAGGATGTATTCCTCCTGAGTAAACAGATGTATCTCAAAAGCACTAACATGTGTGCTCCCGTCTCTCACCCTAATCTAATTTGTGCCTCCATTATTTCTGGAAAGTGACATTACCTTAGTGCTCAGTTTTTTACTGCTAAGCCAAACAGATGACCTTATAATCTTCTGGTTGGTTCAAAAGAAAAGAAGGAATGGATGAAAAACTTCAAAAGTGAGTGCTAACTTCAAATTAAGGTAGAACGAACAGTTAAATTTGGCAATTTGTCTTCCCAAATAAATAAAGGGCAGTTTTAAATTTGCACAGATTCTGCATAGACTCAATTTTAGCACTACAACACTTTGTGAAATCTATCATTTTTAAGATCATCTCTTCAATCAGCAGATGAGAAACTACATTTATCTTTAAGATGTTTTATAAAGCCGCTGGTTTCTAGTACCATCTGAGCATTATTTATCATTTTTATCATGTCCATCACCTCATGACCACAGTGTACCCATTTTATGATGACTATGCCTGGCATAGTAACATGTCTTATCACAAAGCTCAAATGACCTCAAACTGGTTTCTCAAACATGAGTTCACTATAATGAATCTTAATTCAAGCACAAATACACTTCACTAAAAATGTATTATACTGTACACAGATATCTCCTTTCTGAAAAGGACACTATATATACTGCAGGCTAACTACTGTATGTATATATACACACTAGCCACCTTGTACACAACACTTTAAGTATCTGATTTTGATTATAATGAAATAACATTTTGTAAAGCTGCTTTGGAACAACAATTATTGTGAAAAGCCCAATACAAATAAGCTTGAAATGAATTGAACTTTTGGGATGTGGAACAATTTAAAGTGTCGTTCGTTTTAAATAGCAATTAGCAAAATAGCAACGGTTTGTTAAATTTATTTGCATATTTGCATTGATTTCGCTCATAAATCAGTGATGCCATTATGTCAATATCGACCAAAGTTACTGAAGAACATTTCTAGCCCTTTGGTGAATTCATATTGCACAAAGATAGTTATTAGTTAAGGAAAAATGGGGGAAACTCATCCAACAAATGTAACCTATGGAACCTAAAAAAAGCCACTGCTAGAAATAGGGTTAAAACTAATGTCAAAATATACAAAAACATTTTTATTGAAGTCATTTGAAAAGAAACTTTATCAAAGGTATGTGTCATCGACCAATGAGAGGTCAAAGAGGAAATAAGAACAGCGTGAACTTTAATAGTACAGAATGTCTGCTGGCTGTGTTTGCGTTCCGAGACTCAACATGACAAATCAAAGTACAGACATTCGAAAATATTTTTTCCCCAAAAGTAGTAAGTCTTGTTTTGGCTGCATAGTCTTGGAGGCTCGGTCCTCTACCATTGCATGGATTTCACTGCCATGAACAATCAACAGCAATAGGCCCAAAAGAAACAAGCATTCTGGGACTTTTTGTATGCTTCAGTGACGTTATCCTGGGTACTGAAGCTGTGAGGAAAATACATTTACCAAACCTGAAATCCACCAGAACAGGGAAAAAATAATCTTAGTTAAAAAAAATAAAAAATAAACAAAAAAATTGCTGTGTTTAATTGAACAGGAAAACTGAGATGAGAAAGTTTAAATTGCGCATTTTGTTTGGGCGAACAGAGAATCTTTATATTTATAAAAAAATTAATTAATTAATTTTTAAAAAAATTTAAAGGTTATGACTTGAACAATTTAAAGTGTCGTTCATTTTAAATAGCAATTAGCAAAGTAGCAACGGTTTGTTGAATTCATTTGTATAATGACTTTCTTTGCACTCTCTAGTGAACATCTTTGATTACACCATGTTACATGAAGAGATTTCTGCATCCTAAATTCTTACTTCTGACAAAGAAGTGAGTCAGACTACAAGTTAAACAATCCTGCCGTCTTTACCACCATATTTGATGTCACCAAGAAGGCATCATAGTGACTTCTGGAATCAAAAGCATAAAAAATGGCTTCTGAAAATACATTTTTTTCTACCTACACTCTTGCTGGCCACAGTACAACTGCTGAAGAGGGCTGAATGCTATGTTTGTGTTTTTGGAGCTGAACTCTCCAGGATATTGGCTTTTCATGCAGAAGAAGAACTAGACACCACTGTCTTGATGTCATTTAGGCATTATGCAATATGTATTATGTACTTTGTATGTCACAGATGCCATAAAACATAAAAAAAGAAATACAAGCCTAAATGTTTTGTTTTTTAAAAGAAAAATTAAGATTACAATATAATTCTTAATAATTACAGTTCCAAAGTCCCAAAATGCTTTTCTAAAAATGCACATCTTTCCTTATCAACTAGGAAGTGTGGGTTCTGCAACAGACCTCTGAGCGTGTGGGGGGGTGGGGGGTTTGGGGGAACACACAAAATAAGGTTACCAAATCTCTGTAAACCAGGGGTCTCAAACTTAATTTACCTGGGGGCCGCTCAAGGCAGAGTCTGGGTGAGGCTGGGCCGCATCAGGTTTTCCATAAGAAATTAATTATATTATTAATTTCTAATATGTTTATTTTTATCTTATTTTGCGTATAAGATGGGAAAAAAATCAAGTTAATAATAAATTTATTAAAATAAATACAGGAAAGCAAAACACGAATATTTCCCAAAACAGGACCAGGCAAGATCCGGCTCAATTTAAGCATTGATTTATTTATATTTATCTGCGTATAATGTCCCGCTGGGCAGCAACTTAAATAACTTTTTTGAAGTGTTGTGAATGAAGCATGCTGGGATGAATGTCCGTGTGTGTCCAACAGAAACGAGGCAGCCATAAGGCACGGAAGAAAACATTCGCTGCTGTAACTTTCAGTCATTGAGAAATGTTTATCTGTCTGCATCAAGCCGATGTCCTGCCTTCGAGAGCCATATACCCCACCGCGATTGGCAGGTTCATTCAGCTCCACACACAACACTGTAAAGTATCATACATATCAAACTTGCGGGCCGCACTGACATTAAACTTTCAAATTAGGGTGGGGGCCACAAACTATCATCCCGCGGGCCGCATTTGGCCCCCAGGCCGCGAGTTTGAGACCCCTGGTGTAAACTTTTCAGCTGTTCAAATTTGAAAAAAGCCAAAAGGACGTCCTCATTTTGAAAAGTGGAGGTGGTTTTCTGAATGAGTGACATGGAGACTAAAGAGGACTACTACATCACCATACAAACTGTATGGTTAGGGATGAAAAATCTTGTTGGTCAGGCTCCATCTTAAATGTGCAATAAGCACCTAGATGTGCAGATGCTTGCCAACAAACACAAGCCGTGCGAAGAAATGAGTGCACACACACACACACACACACACACACACACACACACACACACAATCTACAGCCAAATCATCTCGCTGGCGAATGTCTGTTCTGTCTACTGTTCTCCTATTACTCAGTCTGAAAATCTGGATAGAACATACACACTTTATCTATCCAATAAACACACACTCATACACAGAGTCATTCGCCTTCTTATAGACCTTGCGGTAACCTTGTCCAAAACAACACATTCTTCCAATAAAATCCACCACCGAGCTCACTTCAGCTGTTGCCGCCACCCCACGTGTACTCTGATCCAAGCCCAATTATTTCAGCATCCTGCCATTGCTGCTAATAAATCAGCGGGTTAAAGTTACCAAATAGAGTGTAGAGCATTTGAGGATTTGGGTTCCATCCCCAAAATCCAAGGTCTTAAACCCCCCTTCCAATGTCTCCTCATTACTCCCCTCGCTAAAATATTGCATGAAGTCATGGTCTGAAAAATGATAGCAATTAATCAGCGCTACCGAATCCTACCCATTCAACTAATCACAATTATACAAACGAATGAATCATCCTCTGAGGCAAAGGTCTGCTAACTACCACACACCAGAGAAAGAGGCAAATTAAAGTTAAACTTTGCAGTACTTTTGTCATAATGACTGCATTAGCTGTCTGCACCTGATATATAAAATTACCAGTTCAAATCAGAAACAAATTGTCCAAAGGTTTACAGTGCAAAGCCCGGTAATTGGACTGAATTAGGTGTGACAAACACATAGGACTTTTCTTGAGTTTAAAAGGTGGGCTGAGTTTTCCCAGAGGTCAGCCATTTAAAATTGCTGAGGACATGGACCACAGGTCAGACTGCAACAAACTAAAGCCCTGTGCTTAGTGAGAGGAAAGGAGAGATTTACTTTGCATTGTATTTCACTTAAGGAAATACGCTACATGAATTCAAATCGCACAGTTTCGCTGTAAAATTGCATGTTGATCAACTACAGTTGCGCAATTTGAATTCTGCAACATCTGATTTGAATATGTTGTGATATGTATATGGATGATGTTTTGGAGTTCATTAATTCACCACCTATACCCCTATTTCAAGGTTTGTAAAATAATTCTGTCGAGGTATTCTTTACTGATGTGTTTTTACTTCAGCACCGCAACTGAATAGAACGTATGTTTATTATCTGTATGTTCATCATATCGTTAGACACATTTAATGCAGTACTCTACAATGCATTTTAGATTTACATTTGTTTATACAACTTAAGCAAATATTAATTTGACATATAGTGTACATGGGGCTGTCAAGATTTGAAAATGCTAATTTCATTATGAATGCACAATTTAATCATTCATCGCCACTGTATGTTTAAAACAAATTCCATTTACAAACAAAACAAATAATAAAAGAATAATATTTTATTGGTGAAATGTACAAAAACACAACATGTCAAAGATATAACAAAATTAACTTTTTTAAATTTATGTCAATTTCAGAAATATCTTTAATATGACAATTTGACATATTTTAAATGTAATTTATGAAAGACCAATGTAGCTCTGTTTACCAAACACGTTGTTTTATTTGTTATTACTAGGTCAAGAAAATATGACCATATCACTCCATTTTATCCTCCTTACACTGGCTCCCTGTTAAGTCCCATATTGGTTATAAAATATTGCTTCTTACCTATAAAGCTTTAAATAATCTACCTTCTGTTTATCTAACCAACCTTCTGTCTCGCTACAATCCAAAACCTACTCTTTAAGATCTCAAAACTCCAGGTTTCTGATAGTACTCAGAATAGCAATGTCTACTAAAGGAGGTCGAACCTTCACATTTATGGCTTCTAAACTCTGGAATAGCCTTCCTGATAATGTCCGAGGCTTAGACACACTCTCTCAGTTCAAAACTAAATTAAAGACCTAAATTTTTAGCAAAGCTAAATGGTATGATGCATGAGTGGGCTCCATGCAGATGAGTGGGCTTGACAAAGCACCTGTAGGACACACTCCTCCTGTCTTAATGCACAAGGCATTTTGTTAGAAATACTTATATCCTTTATATGTTTGCTTCTATAGACCATTTTGAGGGATGTAAACAAAAGCAATGGTCCCAACTTATTTCCTGTTTTACATTTTTAATTTCTATAGCTTCCAAAAATCCAGAAAGATCCCCATATTGATAAATAATGTTATGACAGCTGTTTTAACATTATGTTATGATTTAATTGCTTCTTGTTAAAGTTCTAAAATAGTTTGATAACAAGCAGGAAATGTTCATGGACCAATGACATCACCACATTGAAATGGTCTATATTTGTTTATATAATTCCTATCTTCATTTATAGCACTTTGTTTTCACCCCTGTCTGTCAGGCAGGTTAAGCTTTGCAGCATACTTGTTTTGTAGTAAAAGAAATCCAATACACTAGCAAATCACCCAACAACTGCTCGAACAAACACAAGAAGATCTAACATGTCACTCTGGGATTCTCAAAACCCAAGAACGCCAATGGATGTCAGTGCTCATTCATTGACACATTCAAGTACAGTACAGCCTCTAGCCTGAAGCCAAACAGCTGATGACTATATGAGTAAACAGAGGTCTCCATTCTGACAGCTCGCAGAGACATTAGATGAAATGGAAGAGCGAACGCTGGCCAGAAATCTGACTTGGAGAGAGCCGTGAACGATACACAAGTGAAAGAGCAACAGATGCATACATCTATACACCGCAGGAGACTGTTGGACACAGAGCGTGCGAGGGTCTGCAAGGTAATGAGGAATGTGGCTTGTGTCATGTTTAAGCGGAGGATATGTGGTCACTCAGGAACTACACGATAAGGGTGAACAGCGAGCGCGAGCCAAAAACATCACTAACACTGCCGCGCGACTGCGTGTATATTTATGTGCTTCATGTTCACAAGAGTGTTTTCCACTACGTGCGCTTGAATTATGGCAGCCCATGTGTGTTTGGCTTTGACAGCATGTGGAAATTTGCATGTGTTTGTAAGTGTGTGTGAGAAGGAAGTCGTCTCACCAAAGGCTCTTTATTCTTGACCAGTCGAATGATCTTGACAGAGTCTTCTTCATCATCAATGTCATCTGGCAGGGGAGGAAGCTCTGGATCGTAACTCTTCTTGGCCACAGTGTCGTGAACAGACAACAAACTCTGCAACGAGAGAAACACACAGTAAGACAAACAGTAGTCGTTTGACTGATTTTGTGCAGCTACTCACGTTGGCTAATCACTCCGGCCTTGATACTCCAAGCATCTGCTCGAATCCTATAGCATAAATCATGGAGCTTTAGAGGCCTGCTTTAGATTACTACCTCCTACTGACAAATAAAGCTGCTTTTGAATTGATTACCACCACTATTTCACTACAACTCTGGCAATGTTGTTTGTTATAGAATTGCCAGAAAGAAAAAAAAAAAAGAGGGAGAACTGAATCAAAACCAGGACCAATCAAATTGTCATCTTTCATTTGATTAGATTATTAGGAGTATTATGAGTATCTCGCTAGGATTGCTGTGAGTTTCCAAAGGGCGAGGACACTTTATGGCAGATGGATGGACAGAAGGCAATGAAGTTCTCAGCCATTTCAGATATTTCACACCTCAGCTCTCAAAGAACGAGCTATAGCGAAAGAATGACGGCATTCTGAGACTCATTACTGAACCGCTTTTAACAATGCTGTGTGTCAAATGCAGCTGGAAACACTTTTTCTTCTCTTTTGCTCCTTTTCTCCCTCACATTTTCAATATAAAACCATTCTCCAGTAATGTGCCAGAGATTTAAAAAAGAAAGAGAAGAGACAAGACAGAGAGGAGAAGAAAAGTGTCTGTTTTATGACATGGGATCAAGCTCCAGAACAACACTCAACATGTGGCTAAAGCAGAACAGATGGAAGAGAGAAAGAGAGAGAGAAAGAGAGCGAGAAAGAGAGAGAGTCATGCATCCAGGTTTATATTTATGTTTGCGTCCCCTTGTAAAAAAATAGGTAAAAAAATTAAGATAATAAGATATACACACATTATATGATGCAACAATTTTATTTAAAATTTATATAGCACATTTAGAAACAACCGTTGCTGATAAAAGTGCTTCACAGTGACTGAAAAAGAAATTAAACAAAATAAAATAAAAACCCTGTATCTCTAATGCACCTGACTATCAACAATCGAACAATATTTCTAGAGACCGTAGAAGAGTACACAGAGTATACTACAAAATGTAAACAACCTTAAAAAAAAAACAATGTTCATGAATAAAAGAAAACAAGAGATGACTATAGACATTGTCCTGCAGGGTCCAATATTGTTTACCTAACACTAAACACAACTTAGATTGAAAAGTGCTGCTGTTTTTGCCATGCATTTCTTCTGTCCATGTCCTCCTACAGAAGACAGACACACAAAAAAAGCATTCTTCTAGATGACCAGAGCTACTCTTTAGTTTTAAAATAAACAAATTACACAACATAGTGTTACACCTACACTAAAAATATCACAGTATAAACATTATTAAAGTGTCAAGGTATTAATGTGCAGCCACAGTTTTCCTTATCTGAGAGTAAAATCAATGTGGGATGTTTCAGATTTCAAATTTCGAGAGCGTGTGGCCAAGGACAGCAGATACTAAGCTGCATACAGACAAGTAGAGATAGAAGAATACTGATATTATATATAAAAGACAGTCATAGTTGGCAAATATGTCAGGTGCATTTTTGTATATCACCAGCCACAAACCTCACTGCACATCATTGGTACATCCAATATAATAATTACAATAATTGGTTAATGTAACTACTAACCATGAAACCTATACAGTTTCCTTATTTTATCTAGTACTTTTTAAGGTAAGCAAAGGAAGAGTGTATATAAACGTAACTAAAAGAACCAAAAATACACACATAGCACATGCATAAACAGTACAGTAGATGGTTTCAAATATATTCAACTATACAACACTGCTCAGAATAGTGGGAAATGTCTTTATCCCTTATCAGTATTCTATACTTAATAGTTCACGCTCACTTCTCCAATTAAAGGCTGTGACACGCCAAGCTGATGTCAAAATTAACAAGAAAATAATTATCAGCTTATTCATATTTACTGAAATTTTAATACAAACGAATACATACAAGCAACTACATACATTCACTCCCTGACAAAAGTCTTGTCAAAAGTCCTAGTTGTAAGAGCAACAAATAATAACTTGACTTCTAGTTGATCATTTGGAAAAGAGGCAGAAGGAAGATTTTTCCGATGAATCATCTATTGAACTGCATCCCAATCATCACAAAGACCTATTGGAACCCGTAGGAAAATCAGTCAAGTTTAGTGCAAGAAAAATCATGGTTTGGGGTTACATTCAGTATGGGAGCGAGCAAGTAATCCGCAGAGTGGATGGCAACATCAACAGCCTGAGGTATCAAGACATTTGTGCTGCCCCTTACATTGCAGAGAGGGCAAATTCTTTAGCAGGATAGCACTCCTTCTCATACTTCAACCTCCACATCAGAGTTCCTGAAAGCAAACAAGGTCAAGGTGATCAGGGATTGGCCAGCCCAGTCACCAACCTCATTGAGCATTTCTAGTGTAAAATGAAAGAGGAAGATAAAGATGAATCCAAATAATCTAGATGCAAGAATGCTTTCGCTTCCATTTCAGATAACTTTAATAATAAGTTATTGCAGAGGTGTATGAGTCATACACAATATTAATTCTTTTCACTGCACCATGACTTTATACTCTATACCAGTGGTTCTCAACTGGTTTGGCCACAGGACCGACATTTTTACATGGTCTTCAAGCCGCGACCCAAATTTTTAGGAACTGTAATATAATTTTAGGAATTATAATTAATTTGTATTTATTAGTTAACATACACAAGTAGTGACAGAAAAATCCTAAGAAAATCAGCAAGACTTACAAATAAACAATATTTTATTGCTGACATTTAACAAAATGTATCAAATTATAGAAATATTACAAAGTGAAAACGACTAACACTGTAAACAGTGGTTAGGGTAAGGAAAGGTTGTTACCATAAACAAAAATGAACTGTTAATAAAACATGAACACTGATTCTGTTGAACAGAACAAACCAGCAAATTGTAAAATGATTAAAACATCCATAACCATTTTTACATCTACTGTAATATGACAGCAATTATAAACATATGTTTCACTTAACAGTAATTTGGGAAGAAAATGAGATAACTGAGGATGTGCTTTACTGATGTGATAAGAGTTTCAAAGTCAGGAGTGATGGTAGACAGTGCTACCCGAAGAGCGTGCTCTATATACAGCCTGTTCCTTTGCTTAGAGTCAAGCTGCACCAAGGAAGAGAAGCCACTTTTATACAAATACTAGTTCTGAATGGGATGGGTTTGATCGCACTCTCAGATCGCGAAAACTGGAAGAGGCTTACTTCACTGAATTTCTGTTTCAGCGTCTTATCACATGACAGCTCCACGAGCTGACTCTCTATGTTGCTATGCAACGTGACGCTTTCCACATCGATTCCAAAGGGAACGGTTGTCATGCAAATAAATGTCCGCTCTATACTCTATACTGTACTGTATTATTTCTGTTGTGACAAGACTTTTGTCTAAGCAAAGTCAGACCTTACTGTCCTAATTAAATAATTTAAAAAAAAGGAATTATCAAATTTTACTTTGGTAAAATAAGTGTAATCTCACGTCCTCTGCATTTTATATTAGTCACTTCTGATACCAAATAATCAACTAGAAGTCACATTACTATTTGTTGTTCCTACAACTACAATAGGTGACAAGACTTTTGTCAGACAGTGTAGTAACATGCTCAAAACTAAAATAAATTGAATTTATTTATATTTTTAACTTCAACTGCAAATTAATGCCTTAAAGTATCCATCTTCAGCTAATTTCCCTGCATAACTACACAATGAGCAGATCAAAATTTGAACAAAATAGCCCTGTAAAGAGAGGTCAGATGAAACCAACAAGTCAAACCTTCATTTTTTGGAATTTCCAGGAAAAAAAAAAACATCCTACATTTGAGCTGCACAAAAATGTACTTTTAAATTGGTATAAGCACACAATTCACGACCATTTGTGCCCTATTATGAAAATGTCATTCCCGCTCCTTGCCCTGAAATATCAATATGTACGTCCAAAGAAAACGTTATTGGTATTATTTGAAGCTTTGAAGGTTGTATAAACTGCATACTTTTAATTAATCTGTTTTTCAGGAACATTGAAACATACCTCTGACTCTTACACTTGATATTAGTCCAATCTAAAACACTAGTCTTCACACCGATGACATGAACATTTCCCTCATTCACAGGTTCACTCTGTCCCTACAGACTCTGTCTACAATCCAACAACCCAGATCACATCCACTAGCCTGCCACGCATAACACACTAAAAACACACACAGGTATAAAAGGCTGTTTTGTGGAGCTAAACTGTCTCCTGGGAATGGGGTCAGCATCGGTCCAGGTGGCAAAAAAAGTGAATTGAGGGTCAAAAGCAGTAATTCATTTCTTCAGGTTTTCTTGCCGTTTATGCGTGTGTGAGTGTGTTTGTGAGAGAGAGAGAGAGAGAGAGAGAGAGAGAGAGAGAGAGAGAGAGAG
>CAIGQQ010032764.1:3936287-3950019 GCA_903798035.1 Danio albolineatus | reverse complement strand
GTGTGTGTGTGTGTGTGTGTGTGTGTGTGTGTGTGTGTGTGTGTGTGAGAGAGAGAAAGTGTTTGTTTGAGAGTGTGCGTATGGAGAGAGCTAGTTTGTGTGTGTGTGTGTGTGTGTGAGAGAGAGAGAATGTGTGAGAGTGCGCCCGCATGTTAATAAGTTCTAGCGGGCCTCTTACAATAACACATTGCAGTACCTGTTCAAATAAAGTCTGTGAAATGTAAGCGGGCACGCAGCTCTCATTAGGAAAGAGTTTGTCATCTGAACAGTCATTATTCAACCTGCTGAACTAACCAGCCATGCACAGACTCTACACACCAGAACCAGAGAAGAGAGCAAAAAGGCGACTTGTATCTATCTATTTTCCTACAAAAGCTGGTGAGCTCCGCTTTCTCACTCAGACCAGAGCCGCCCTTTCTTTCCGTAACACACGGGTTACCATAATTGCCGCTTTCATCAATGTCAATATAAGTCTGTAAGCAGGTCTAATATGAGCAAAATGTGTTTGTTCATGTGCGAATCATAAAGGGAGGGAGGAGAAAGGAGATCGCTTAATAGGTTCTGATTTATGTCTGGTCGCAGGGAATGGATCATTTCAACACTAATCGAGAGTGATACGGTTACTATCGTACAGAGACACCATTCTAGTCCCCAGAAGCCATCTGCTAGTGCTTTACACCAATACACAGTGGGTTACAGACGTAAGGGGATAGACAAAAAGACTAAAGGAAGAGATAAAGAGTATACTAGCACAGAGAGCACCATGATGGTACAGTATAGCCAGACTATAGACTAAAGGTGAAATTGAATACAGATGAATCAGTTTACTCTAAAGGGGTGATCCACTACAATATCATATTCTGAACTTCAGTTGATGTGTAATGTAGCTGTTTGAACATAAACAGCATCACTGGATGTAATACGCTCAAAGTTGAATGCAAAGGGAGACATTGGCTCTTGCATAGTTAGCTTAGCAAAGCCTACAGTGAATGAACTTTGAGGACTACGAAAAATACTTCCAGGCCTGTGAGATCATAAGGGTTTTTTTCTACCTTGCACACATACCCTGCTCAGATAAGGGGTGTGGCCAGTGCTAAAATACAGTCCAAACACTGCTATTTCCACAGGGCTTCTTCTGTTTCTGTATTTAAGCTTCCAAAGGACACATCACAAAGACAGAAGTGCTTACAGTTTAGATATGTTCCAGAGAATTATAAAATATATATCAAGCATTTGACAAAGGAGAACTTCCAGAATCAGTCTCAGTTCAGTGCTGGGTTCGGTTAACATCTCCTCATAGGAGCAACTACAAGCAGAAGCTGTGCATTGTGAGCCACAACCTGTAAGTATTTTAATTAGTTAAAATTGATCTATGACATGCACAGTGTCTAGCATTAACGGTATGTTGTAGCGAGGATGTAAACAATGGCAAATGCTGTTTGGCACTGCTAACAGTTTCGCTACAAATTCATATTTATCCATCAAACCGCTGCTCTTAAGCAGCGCGTGCAGTGTCTCTTTACAGGCAGCTTTTCCTGCGTTTTACATCTCAGATAATGAACTCACAAAAGATATGTGAACTACTTACACATGCTTCTTCCGAATATATGTGAAAGACGTCATGTAATGCGTTGAGTTAAGCACGCCTAACTTATGTTGCAGCAGAACAATTAATCCAAGCTCACACGGGTTACAATCGACATCTTGTGCTTTATTCTCCTGTGAACAGCATCACTGTATGTCACAGAAAAATAACTTCATTCGAGCATCAGAAAATAATAAAAATAAACATCGCGATTTTGGGGGACGCGCATGAGCGGTTCTTGTGTTACATGCGCCTACAGACACACAAAATCGCGATCTCTCTTAAAGGAGCCACACCAATTTTCACTCGTTACAGACACTTGTCAGATGTTATTTTAGAGAGCAAGCATGAGGTTCATCCTTTTCATTCTCTGTCTGATTAGTGCTCAAACAGATATTCCTAACAGCTGCTCTGACTGACTGTTTATACAGCACAAAAGCATGCGCTTGTAGGGACGTGATGTGGTGACGTGGAGCCGATCCGCGAATCACAGCACATTATGTTAGCTGGCCAACAAGACTCTCTTGAGGGGGACCTTTCAGAGGAACTAGGAAATATGACAGTCGTTTTCATGTTAGCTGAGTAGCTGTATATAATCAAAGTAAGATATATGAAAAAAATTGCATGATTTTCTACAAGTAAACCATGAGCACACATAGCTTAGCATCTTATAAACACAACTAGGCCTTAAAAATACACTATGGATACAAAGTAAATAATTACTTTAATGTTTTAATAATGATCTAGTATAAGTATTAATTAATAATAGCAACAGTAGTAACAAATGTTTTTATTTGTTTACTCCTCTTACCTTTACATGTGGTTTGGACAGAAGCTTGACAAGCTCTCTGATCTCATTACTTGCACTTCTCGCCTGCAGTTCCTCCGTCAACTGATGAGACAGATAGTAAGAGAAACAGAAACAAATGACCATCGATAACATCCATGAGCGCATGCATTGGTCACACAGACATAAGCACACATATATTCTGAATAATTGGAGTATAAATGTCTCCCGTGTGGCAGGTAGCAGGTGTGCGCGTGTTTGTTTAAAAGATTGAGGGATTTATAGCAGTGCAGACGCAGACTAAATGAGGCACAGAGACACGTTGCTGATTCTGTGAGCTAGAAGAGAGACAGGGAGAGATGGACTTGCTCCCTAGATCCATTTCAAGTGTTACTCCTGGGTCACAACCTTACTATTGACCCTACACACTCTGGACGTGTCTGTGAGTCTGCTGAAATACTGTAATCGGTGTTTAAAGAATCACTCCCTTAGGATGTCTGTAGACTTATCCAGTAACCAGCCAAATGGGAGGTGACAGTCAATTGAGTAATGATGATATTGACCCTTTGTGACACACACACACACACACACACACAAAACTCCATCATATGCAATAGACACATGTCATCAAGCAGAGGTCATACGTGGTAGGACAGAAGAAAAAGATCAGCGATTAGTCTTTCATGGCTATATTTTTGTAGATGTACAGTGTAAAGTGGTCCCAAAGTATTGTATAAAGTTACACATTTTATAATATCATTCACAAAAATTGCAAAATAGGCATCCAGTAGTTCTAAATAAATTGTAGGATGTATTATACACATGAATCTGTACTAATCAAACGCATGTGTGTGTATAGTTTGCAAGTTTTGCTTGATGTAGGAGTATTTTCTGCAATATCTTCACCAGATGACTTCAGAAACTCTTTTCAGAAATCACTTATAATTTTAGACTGATTAGGGTGATTTTGTAGAGTGCATCTATATAAAAAGCAAACTACAACCATGGATAAACACAACAGAGCAAAGACACAAATCATATAAACAGAGTTTTATGGTTTTCTGGAGAGTCTAACAGTATTTAGGTACAAAAAATTAAATAATCAAATGAAAAATAACAGCATAGTTTAATCATATAAATAATTCAAATCAATTAATTGTTCTTAAATATATAAACTTTATAATTTCTTGTGTCCAAAATGGTTTAAACTTATTTAAAACACTCACTGTTTTAACACACAAAAGTGATAAAGTTTTACCCAATATTTGGTTAAACACAGCAGTGACTCCTCAAAACACGTTCTATTGACCTTATTCGGAAGTGCGCTCGTTTTTGCGATTGTTTTAGAACTTCCGATTCAGTTGCCTATGGGAGAAATGACTAGGAATAATAAACAGCAGAAAACGGTCAAACTACATGCTCTACAAACAAGTTTTTGCATGGCTATACAAATTAGGATAATATAATAAGAAAATATCAGTTTGCAATTTCAAGCAGCGTAACGAGCTGATTTTAATGTCTAAATTGAATGGAAGTGAATGAGACCTGAAGTCTTGAGCCAAAAAGATTCAAATGGCTGTGACCGCTCATACAATCCCGGGGTGTCAAACTCAGCCCTGCACAGTTTAGTTCCAACCCTGCTTCCACACATTTACCTTAATTAGTTTGATCGGGTGTGTTTATTTAGGGTTGGAACTAAACTGTGCAGATCTGCAGTCCTCCAGGAACTAGGTTTGACACCAGTGTTATATACTGTAACGTTGCTATAGCCTACTATATTCTCGATGTCGCACTTTCTGCAGTATGAATATTGCTGCGCACAATGCGATTTCGATACTGAAAAGATGTTTGTGCAGCCCTAGCTTGATGTATTATACAAGCTGCTTTGGAAAATAAATATATTTTAGACGCTCAAAAAACAAGGCGCGCACACACACAATATTAACCATAAAGCATTTTTTATTACTAATTACAATTACTACATTCAAGTTGAAAATGTGTCTAATGGAAACACTGGAGTTTTGCAAAAACTAGAATGCAACTTGAAAGGGAACATTTTGTTATTAGAGTAATTGTTTACAAAAGTTATAACAATTACAAGTTAACGAGCAGACATGATGAAAAGATGGTCTCCAAACCTGGCCTATATTAAGGCCCAGTCTTAAAACTGATATTATGTGAATTTTAAGTAAACCAGGAATTCAACTTTTCTTTTTTAGACCATACCAAAAAACCATGAGAACAGAACTACAAGTAGGAATGCATCTTGAATGTACCCAAACACTGTGAACTTTGAGGAAAAACTACTTACTATTTACTTACAATAATACACTTCATTGGTGCATCAGCCAAGAAATTGTATCTCTTTCAAAATTAATATTGTAGCCCGGAAACTAAATCAGCGAAGACATCATATTAAGCAGCCCTTTTTTTTTTTTGGTCTTACAACAAAAAAACTATTAGGATTTAGGAAACTAAATTAAGATCTGCAATTTGACTTTCAGACAGCAAAAATCACAGTACATCTGGCTTGTGACATCTGTATTGTGCCTGGCAATGGAACGAGCATCTAAAATAACTCTACAAGCGGTTTCTATTAATCAATCAGGGATATCATTTTGCTCCTGCGGTGTAATCTGACATAGTTGTTATGCATTTGTCTGACTGACGTCTCCAGAACAGACTTGTGCATCAGAGGAGTATGAGTCGAGAGGAGTATCATCCAGCAGGCTCTGGAGCGCTCCGTTTTTCCACAGTCTAATGGAAGACACCCGGGACATAATGAGGACTGTAATCTGGCAATTGCTTTTACTCAGGCACAGACCTGATAGTGAAAGTGATGCTCATTGCTGCCTACGTGTGGCCAGAATGAGAACTGCACACCTGCTGCTTTGGAATATGCTGCCATTTAGAATATAGTGAGTGTAGAGGTGTGTCTCTGTGTGTGTGCGGACAAGAGGAGCTTGCCTGCTGTGTTAGTCCTAGACAGCATCTTGGGCCAGGCGGAGGTTAAAATGGCGTTTTATGCTACACTATAAATTAAAGCTCCATTAGCGAAACTTAACACTCGAATGAGCGGTGGCGGCAAACCCACTACAGCGTTGAAAACAGCAGCACGCCATATATTCCTCACAGCAATGGATGAAAACGATACGTCTGAAAAAACACAGAAGGGGGCTCTGAGTAATTTGGTTGCTTTGGCTGTTCGACCCTTTGATGGACAGCATCCTCACACATATACACACAGATATCAGATTATTCGTGTGTGGGACCTGTAGGGACGCTGAAGGAAAGTGTAAATCTAAGGGGCGGATCTGAGCTTCATATTGAGAAAGTTCCCTAACGGAAGTGGAGATTTATGGAAACACAAGATGTCCGGTAGCTGCCGCCCACTGAGATATTGGTGAACAGGAAACGGACGTGTATCAAAGCTGATCAGCTCTTCTTGGGTTTGTGGAGAATGTAGATTTGAGCACAAAGCAGCGCTTTGTTTGAACAGATGAAGCATCTTTTCATGCTTTTGGATAGTCAAAGTGTTTTTGCCTGCATGTCTTAATGTCAGCTGACCTGAGATGCTCTTCACTGAATAGCCTTTGTGTTCTTTCCTTCTGTCTTTCCTCTCTGTGATCATATCCAGAGTAAACTCCTCTAAGTTTACATAGATTTGTGTGTGTGTGTGTGTGTCTATGTGGCCATGTTGATATAGTAGTCAGTTTACATTATGCAAGCCGTTGAGAGTTTAAACGTTGAGTGTTTTATAATACTGATGACTAATGTCTTATACAGACACACACACACAGACACACACTCCATGCCTCATCTCGCACTCTCATCTGCAGCCCATCTACTTGTGTTCTCTGCCCCAGACATCCATCCATCTTTTCTCTTTCTTTTAATGACAAGTTCCTCCTGGAGTCAGTCTTAAGCTAGACATGCTGGGAGCCGTCTGTGTATGTGTTTTCACAGGCACACTTTGTGTGTGTGTGTGTGTGTGTGTGTGTGTGTGTGTGTGTGTGCGCGATTGTATGTTTAGCCATGCGCAAGTGTGTAAAGTTTAAGAGCATAAAAGTGTTTCAGCTTTTAACAGGAAGTGTGTGCATGTGGTTGACTCACGTCTCTAGCCAGTGAGCCGGCGCTGTCCAGTACTGGAGTCGGTGCACAGTCTTCATAACACTGCAGCTTCTCATGAATCTAATAGGTAGAAAAAGAAAAACAGGAAACAGGGCAATTACTTGAAGTCAATGGGAAATCTAAACTGACCCTGTTTACTTTGCTAATGTATGTTTCTGGTATTATTGTGAACTATTCGTTTTTCCCTTGGAGAACAACCAGTGTCTTTTTGATGTACTCTTTAAACATATTCTGATCATTTGTTCTTCCTTCTTTGGTAATGATTTTCCATATCGCTTCATCCAGATGGCTTTTCAATAAAATTAACCCACAGCCAAATTTAAGATATTTCTTAAATAAAAATAAACATTAAACAATTTATTCACTCTGGTATCATTTTAATGACATCTACAATTGTTTGTTTTATTTTTTATTTTTTTAGACAAAACATGAAAATGCAACTGTTCAGTGGCAAACAAGACTAAGTTAAGTAAATTGTGACTGAATTAAATTTTGGGGGTGTTAACTAATTATTTAAGGTCACAACAACAACAAAAGGTTTATTAGTCTTTTCAGGTTAGACCTAAACACAAATAATAGCAGAAAAAAAAAATTCTACATTATTTCTCTTTGTAATATAAACAGTATGTAAACATTTATATCTATGTCAAACAAACAACAATGGTAGTAGTAATAAATGTAATCACTCATTAAACAACAACAACCATTAGAATGAACCACTAACTTTTTCAGCAGGTTTTACACAGCGGATACCCTTCCAGGTGTAACCCATCACTGGGAAACACCCATACACTCTCATTCACACACATACACTACGAATAATTTTGCTTACCCAATTCACCTACAGTTTAGTGCATGTTTTTGGAATTGTGGGGGAAATCGGAGCCTAAAAACTAACAATTATAATAAAAAAGTAATTACACTTTTAGAAATCTAAATAGTATATATTAGTATAATGCAAAGTTGATGACACAAAGAAAAATTGGTGTAACGTGGTAGAACTAAAAAAAGAAAAGAAAAGAAAAACCAAGACTGTCTTTCAACATGTTTTAAACAGCTGTGTGTTGTGTTGGTTGTGAAATATCTGTTCAACCTTGTCATTCTCACTGAAGCGGTGTTACCAGGACAACATCATGCTCAGGAGCCATGCAGAAGCTACCAGCACGTTTAGACTGGAATGTGTCCTACGAAATATTACATAACAGCGAATAAGAAATCCATCGCTACCAAGGGGACTAAATATTTATCAAGAGAAGACAAATGACTCCTCCACTGGCTAGTTGTCATAGTGAAGTGAAAGTAAAGCACTGAGCCTGCACCGACCCGGACAGAGAGAGAGCCAAAGATGCTATTTTTCTGGATCCACTTCTCCAGAGTCATTTGTGATGTGGTGAAGCCTGGCCGTGTTGCGAACCATAGTCGGGGCCAGTGGCGAACAAACTGTGCTTTTTTCAGTCATTTCATTTTCAACAGTCAAAGCTGAACTCCGCGCAGGGTCACCGTCTGTTACTACAGTGGTGTAGGAGTGGAATCTCTCAAACACACTCGCAGGCGAAGAAAAGAGACATAAATATTTCTTATCCACTCAGTCGCACACATAGACTCATACACACTCAGTGGAAGGAGGAGGAATGGAATGTGGGATCCGGTGAAGGATGGAACGTAACTGTCCAGTCCCTGCACATTCCAGGGAGCGACATCTGTTTAGGCCGTCTGAGCGCCTTTTTGCTCCGTACAGTTTAGATTCCATCAGTGAGATTCTGCGCCTTTATTTACAGCTCAGGCCCTTGTCCAGATACCTGCCTGTCCACACAGGAGCGCCAGAGAGCCGACGTTTAAAATCCATTACAGAGCCCTTACACTGATCACAGCTCACGTTCCATAGAAAAGAGAGGGCAGGAAATGAGAGCAATGAATCAGGGTAATACCATCCGGCATTAGTGCAGCATGATTCCACTACATCACAGAGCCCTTGCAGACTGATAAACAATCATTGCTTTTTTTTTTTTTTTTGGACAAAATTTGCACAGCAGAGTGGAGAACCATTTAAAAGGGCTATGAGGCTAACTGAGAAATTGGTAGCTGCTTTTCTTAGCATCTCTGATTTAAAAACAAGTGTGAAGAAGCTAGGCCTGCACAATACAGTATACTGTTTAAGAAACGACACTGAAATGTGTACCAAGCAGCGATCATAGTGAAACAAGCACCATAGGTTGTAATTAGGGATGCACAGTAAATTGCTTTAGCATTAATATTACAATGTGATTGTTCACAATAGTCACAATCTCTAGTTGAGTCTGGATTATAAAGGATTGTAAGACTTTGAGTTCTCAAATCCTTTGACAATTCAAACATGAGCTGGAAACAGACAAATCAGCTCTTCCCTTCATTTACATTTGAAGTATCTCCAAACCCCCTCTTTTCATGCACCCTCTTTTCACTTAACTCACACAAAATAGTCATCTCAAAGTATGAATTGTTCAATGTCAATGCAAGTGACTTTATCATGTTTGATATCATTTGAAATGTCTCAGCGCGACTGTTACAATGGTCTCAATCCCTCAGAAATAGACATAATCAAAATAATAAATATATAACTTCAGGTATCTTTTGCACCACTGCTAAGGGTGTGCCTTCATCGGGGGTTTCCTATTCAAATGCCTTCTAGGCAGAAACCCTTACTGAATGTAAATGCCTTTTGTTATTCAACACACACCCCTTCTATTCCTTGGTTTGGATACTTAAGGGGCAGCTTCCAGCTGGCCGGGGCGCTTCTGTAATCAGAGTGGCCCATAGTACGGAGTTCTTAAACTCCACACTATGTGTATGTGAAGTCAGGTAAGCCTCTTTTGATTATGGATTTATCTTTGAGAATTTGATGTTTTGTATTGATCATTTATGGATTGACTGAATTAACTGGCATAATACGCATTTACCTGATTAATAAATTGTTATGATTTGACTTGTTCAAACTGATTTCGTGTTATTATCTCTAGTAGATTACGTTAAGTCCATAACACCACAAGCCCCTGTACAGGTTAGTAGCGGACTAATACACGATAGACGGAGCAGCGTGGCACGCTATACGATGTCTTAAGAGATTCGACTAACAATTGGCATTATTCAAGTATACTTAGACTGTATAAGGCTATCTAAGGGGATAGTTCTTCATCTCTAAACTTTGATTTAGTAAATAGCGGATCTAATGGGGACCACACAAAAGATATTCTAATCTGAGTAAGTAGGGTTCTGCTTTATTAGAATAGTGGTTAATCGCCTCTGTTTAGTGACCAAGACTGACATGCTTGTGTTTAAGAGATTGTATACTCGGCCGGTACATTCAAGACTCAGGATGTTATAGGAATCCGAATGAACGAGAATAAACAATAACGAATCAAAGAGAATATTCAATCATAGTCTAAAGTTATATTAAAAGGAAACAAAATAAGCTTATCAATGTTTTATAATTGGAGTCAGATAAAACGAGAATAAACATATTAACATTCTAAACCACCTCATACGTAAATTGGAGTCAGATATAAGTTAAATTTGAAGTAAATCAACATTGTGCACTGGAAAGACAGAACAGGCAGAGAACCTTCATCCACCAGTAGACACCGTTGGACTAACTGCTGTGGACCTTACACTGATCAAGTTTTAATCTTTGAGGCATGCGACTGTGTGAGGGTTTTAAAAGCATTCAGGCATAAGAAATTGTATTATTTGCAACTTTGACAAATTAATAACAAATCAATTTATTGAATGATTTATAGAGTAAAGTATGAAATATTATTTTACATTTGATTATTCATTTACTGTATAACTGTATACAGTTTGACTCTTCTGAAAACAATTAAACAATGTTTATTTCATTTGTATATTTTTCTTTATCGACTTTACCAATGCTTGTAGATTATTATATTTTGTGCATCATCCTAATCATTTAACATGATCAATTCTTTCCAAATACAGTAGTTATTCTCATTTAGTTAAATTGTAGTCATGTCACAATATGTATTGCAGAATCACATCTAAAGTAAGTTTAAAGTATTAAAGGCACAAAAAATGTATTTGTCATTTTACATGACATAATTTAACTAACATTCAAAACGGATTGTTTTGCCTCACAAGACCTTAGAATATCTTCAAAAGTCACACATATTGAGTTTACACTCTCAAATTGCCAGTAGTCATTGGAATTGTCTTTTATTTTCTACTAAAGTGTCTCCTGGATAACATCTAAACAAAAGTGTATCTTGGATAAATCACCCCCCAAAAAATTTTATTTGCTCACCCACAATTGATTCAGAACATTCACAAGTTTCTTTTTTCTGCTGAACAACAAAAATATTATAAAGAAAGCTGAAAACCAGCAACCATTGACTTCCATAGTAGGAAAAACAAAGGTCCCACTTTATATTAAGTGGCCTTAACTAATATGTACTTGCACCGAAATTAATAATTTATTACAATGTACATAGTGTAAATACATGTTTTTACATTGCACTTATGTTTGATTAAATAACTGTCTGTAATTACGACTGTAATTAATTTTTGTAATTGCATTTGTAATTACACTGTTGACCATCCCTTACACCTTAACCTACCCTTAAACCTACCCATACCACCAAACCAATCCCTAACCTTACCCATATCCCACCTCAAGAGCACCAAGTTTTCTTAAGTACATTATAAACACAGTAAGTACATTGTATTTATTTTTTGATGTACATAAGTACATAGTAGTTAAGGACACTTAATATAAAGTGGGACCAAAATGAATGCAAGATAGTCAATGGTTAAAGTTTTCCAACCCTCTTAAAAGTCTTCTCTTAGAATAGATTTTAAAGTATTACTACTTGTCTACAAATCACTAAATGGCCTAGGACCTCAATACATTACAGATATGCTCACTGAATACAAACCTAACAGATTACTCAGATCATTAGGATCATATAAACTAGAAATTCCAAGAGTTCAGTCAAAGCAGGGTGAATCTGCTTTCAGCAACTATGCTCCCCGCTGCTGGAATCAGCTTCCAGAAATGATCAGATGTGCTCCAACATTAGGCACATTCAAATCAAGACTGAAAACACATCTGTTTAGCTGTGCCTTTACTGAATGAGCACTGTGCTACTTCCAACAGATCGCCTTATTATGTCTTTCTTTTTCATTCTTTTATAACTTATTTTAACTCATTTTAATCTGTTTTTATGTTTTTATTATTTGTTTTTATTTTCTTATACTTCAATTTTATTCCTGTTTATGTAAAGCACTTTGAATTACCACTGTGTACGAAATGTGCTATATAAATAAACTTGCCTTGCCTTGTCTTGCCTTCTTTAGTGTTCAACAGAATAAATGACATAATTTTCAGTTTTGGGTGAACTATCCCTTTAAGAGTGTGCAAGTGTTAATAACTTTTTGAACAAAATATTGCCTCCAACACACCCAGGGATTCCTTTAATTCATTACCATATCTTGCTGACCTCCCTTATGTCTGAATTGTGAAGAAAATATTAAAACATATAAATAAACAAAAGCAATGCTTCTGTAAACACACTATTTTTGTGGTCAGGCTTCAGATCACATGCTACAATAGAGCGCTGTCTAAATCCTCTTGGACCAGACGTTGAATACCCACAGGCCCTTGACAAAACACGAGCGGAGAACATAAGCAGGTGAGAGAAACGGCAGCCAGTCTGGCCTCTAGGTCCTCCAAGAGCATTCTGCAGCCAAACAAACACAGCTTTAAACACAATTACACTGAACGCTGACAGAAACCAAGGAGAGGAAACTTGATGTGGAATTCAAAGAATATGACAATGAAGAAAGGAAAAAGGTAAAAGAATGAGGAGACGAGTATTAAAAGCAACGGACACTAACAAAGCTGTTGAGCATTACCTACATCAGAAACAGTAACTTGAAATCGAACATAACTCCACAAAAATCTATATTTGAACAGGAATTATCTGTTACAACCTGAACATATATTAGAAATACATAAATGAATGAGAGTAAAAGAAAAGAACAGATGAAAATGAGTACTGCTGCTATGAGACCGAGAACGTGGAGGAATTTGCCTTTGAGAAACAGTAAGTTGAATGGCAATGGTTTATAATAATTGTATAGCATTTCTGTTCTGGGCTACTGCTAACATCCATAATCTTGAAATGATATTGAACTCTTCCGATTGCCTCGCAGCGACCAGAGCAGTTGGATCAAGTAAGCCCTGATGGTCCGAGGTTTGAGCAGCCCTGACTGCACCTCATCACCTCACGCTCAAACTGATGGCAGACCTTTAGAGATCAAGACAGGAATGGCATGCAGACAGATGGGCTTGACTGTGAGATAGTTGTCAAATGGAGATGTTTACACATACCCTTACCGTATAGATACCCTTATCTTTAAGAGTAGGTGTTATAGTGTTCCGTATAGTGTTATATGTAGCTATATACCAGTATATTTTAAGCAGTTGCTAGAGTGCTGCCATGCAGTTTCTTGGGTGTTTCTAAGGAGAAAGCTTTGCCCGAAATGTGGAAGTAGTTTTAAAAACTTGAACATTTTAAAGCCTCATTTACACTGTGTGACTTGCAGCAGCAAAGCGACAAAGCGACAACATATTTTAACGAAGAGTGAGCGAATTCCGGTGACCTCTGTCTACATGAGCCATAACGACCATTTGTGACAAGGTGGGCATCTTTATAAATAAGCATTTTATGTACTGATTCCATTTATATTTAGTGTTTTCGCTAAACAACGTTTACTTTCAGCAGCACATTCATTTGCTGTCCTCGTAAATGTTACCCAAGCAACCTCAAGATGGGAAAGCCTACTAACGATTTTATTTGCCACCCAGAGCAACAGGCAGCTACAAAGTCACTGCTAGTGTGATTGAGGCATAAGTCTGAAATAGTTTGAAGTTTGAAACGGACAAGCTTGAAATCTGAGTCTGAAGTCTAGCAACTACTCAAATAAACATAGCAACCAAATATCAGACTAAAGTTGCTTCTCAAATGACACTGTGCTTTTATACACTTACTATTTGCCCTTTTACACTTAACCATGTATCATATGAGTTTAGTGTCTTTGTGAAAGAAAAACTAACATTTATTAAACAAAACAAAAAAAATTTGTCCATCTATTTTTCTTTCTGTCTGTCTGACTGTCTCTCTCACACACACACACACACACACACACACACACACACACACACACACACACACACA
>CAIGQQ010032764.1:3887816-3936277 GCA_903798035.1 Danio albolineatus | reverse complement strand
ACACACACACACACACACACACACACACACACACACACACACACACATATACATACATCTCGATCGATAATTATAGTCGCTTTGATAGGATGTTTTATAGGCTGCTTAAACTTGAATGACTTAAATATTAGATGCATATTAGAGATTTATTTGGTAAAACAGAAGCTTAAATATGTTTAATTGGCTTAAAAGTATTGGATGAATTTAAATTAAAGTGTAAACTAGCATAAATTACAGGCAAACAAGTTTACAATGATGTGTGGCATTTCTAATTTCCAATTTCCAGCTTCAGAACTCATAAAACAGGAGAAATGGCACCATTTGACTGCAAGTGTGACACTTCAAAACTGCTAATTCAGTTTTATGGAAGTCAAGTGCAGTGAACACAGTGAGATCCAAAAATGGCAAACAGAAGCCACATTTTCCTTATGAGAAAAAAAAAAGTTGAAAAAGGTGCCCATCATGTAATTGCAGCATATGACCTCAGACATACTCGACTTTTGCTCAGAGTTCTTCCTCCCTTTTTGTGTCTGTAACCAAACACTAATGTTCTAATTGTGACTATAATGTCATACTTCATTGGCTTTATGGATTAAACATTAACTGCATATGTCTGCATTCCATCCCAAGCACATTCAGGATCCCTGACAAACGCACATGTGCGCACACATAAAAATACACACTTCCACTCAAGCGTATGTGTGTATGTGTGCATAGAGATATGCATTTGTTGACTCTGGAGCATGCAGAGCCCAGACGCTAAATGCAGAAGTCTTGTATTACTCTGGGAATTTATTTTGGATGCAGAATACGGATTATAAAGAATCAGAATCAGACACCAGCTGCTCTTTAAGAGACTTCACAAACATTAATATGGTGGCTCGTGTGTTAAGTAGGAAAATGTATAGCCATAACTGCCAGCGCCTTTGACTCCAACAAATACATTGTCAACGTCTCGCATTCAACAGAAGGGCAGACGTTTCAGTCTATTAACTGATAAGTAGATAAGTGTGAGATTTGAACTGCCTGACTATATATTGAAAGCTTTAATATAATGAAAGTGGAAATGACTTTATGATTTTTTGCAAAGTTCATGAACCTCAAAAAAGCAATCAGCAAGGTCTTTTATCCCTTTCCCTAACCTAAAAAAGCTCAGGTATCCTTTTTTAATTGACCTGGACAATATTTCCAGTTTGTGTTATTACAACATAAAAGTATTTCGTTTTCAAAGTATTTTAAGAAGTAATTAAATCCAGTAATGGCAAAACTGAATGTACTCCAGTGAAATGATCTTTCAGAAACCAACGATGAAGAGATTATTCTGGTCTCTTGCTACAGACATTACTGAATCCTGTTTTTTCTGTCGTGGAAATATTGTACATGCAACAAAGCCAAAATGCGCACCTCTAGGAGTAAAACAACAGGCATTGCAGCTCTACTATCGACATCAAATCCAAGATCTCCTATAAAAATGTTCAAGTCCCTCACAGCTAATGCTATATGGCAGGCCTAAACCTCTGAATCCTGAGGAGTTCACCTTTCCCCAGCATCCCACAGGTGTGTGCAGTGTTCCCCCATAGAGCCGAATACAGGAGTCTGTGCTGAATCTGGATTCCTCTTGTAATAACAAATACAGAAAAGGGCAGAGGTGAAAACCACAGGCATTAGCAGCTGATCTCACTGCTGGGTTACGCTTATGAGCTAAGGTTTAGGTGCTGGATCAAAACGAAAAAAGAACAAACTACATTTTTGCAAAACCCAACCTGTCTCACCAAAAACATTTAAAGTGAAATTATACAAGAAAAAAAACTAGTATTAAGAGAGGCTTAATACTCCAAGTTTGACAGAGACTAGTCCACTTCTAGATACAAATTTGTCCTCGAAAAATATGGTTACGGACGTACATTCAAACACAGACGTACTTAACCTGTGGAAATTGCAGGTTGTGTCAGATTTCCTTTAAGGCTTTCTTGAGTGGCACCTTGGCAGAGGAACAGTGTATAGTGGGACATGTGTGAAAGCCTGCTTTAATTGCATGGAGAGAAGAGTACTAAGGTGTTTGGCTCTGACTGCGGTCTGCTGTCCTGCCCGTCACACCTCCTCTGTGGGCAGACTGGAGGACAGACCAGCTCAGTTCACTGTGCTTCACATCTAGTGTACACTGAGAAACACAGTATATCCACTGTTTATGTATTAAAAATGGGCACAATGTTTAAATAATGAGGATAACCAAAAGATGAAAGCTGATTAGCAAAGGCACAGCACAACCTGACCAAAGTGATGTGGCATGTGAAGTGCTACATTTAAATGAAATTATTTTAACAAATAAATAAATAAAATATTCATGTTTTGGCCATTTAGTTGTATGACATTGGTGCTTCCGATGCCTGAAGTGCATGCTTCTGAAACTGTACTGTTTTCGTATCAAAAACTTGATTTTACTTGCCATTCAAAACAGATTCGAAGATTTGTAGATTTGAGACTGTATGAGTGTAGGTGCATAGAGTTTCATTACATACTGAAATGTGGCAAGCATATTAAAGTCCTCGTGAACTGGAAGCTACGATCATTATTCTTTCGTAATGTGACACAATTCCTAGAGAAACAGAATTTTAAATAGGCGTGGCTTGTTTTTTCTACTGTGGGCTGAATGGATGCAGTAAAGTAGGCTTTTCTTTCAGATAGATCAGGAAAGGGGTTTTAGAACAGACACCTCCTAGTGACCATTCCTGTTTGTTGTCAAAACTGATAGTTGGAGCAGCGTTAGCCATGCCCGTTACCTCAAAATAATTTTGTTTTTGTATGTATATTTTTGTGATACAAATCAAAATGAAGCAAAGCTGCGGTCGTCGTGCAAATCTTGTCAGAAAAGAATAGGGTGATTGGTAGTAAATCTCAGAAAACCACAGGGTGCCCTGACACAAAGGAAATCCCTATAGCAGTTGCTAAATAACCAGAAATTTTAACTGCTTTCATTGATTCAGCGAGAGCGACAAATACACAACTATGGAATCATCTCACAGACGAGTTTATTTTAAAAACTTGACTACAGTTATGAGGCTACATTGGAGTAAAACCATTACATGTGGTAAATTCATGTGCAGCATTTACTACAGCCAAAGTTCGTTGAGAAGCAATGCAGATGTCATTATCGACCAATTAAATCGAATTTGAATTTAACATTTTTGCATGGCTGATTAGTGAACTATGACTCCATATAAAAAAACACTGCTCCAGAATGTATGTGGCGGTTTACTAGAACTTTAATGACAAAAATGTGCCTGAAAAATGTTCTTCCATTATTCACCTATGTATTTTGTTATAACGTAACTTAAACATAACTTAAAGTACATATAAGACAATGTATTAAAACTTAAAATTTATCTCCAACATGACACAGGGCCTGTGCAGCACTGTGTGGAACAGTTCTCATTCAAGACAAAAATGCTGATTATACTGATTTTATGGATGATTAGATCACAAATGTAAAACAGCAAAACTATCCTTCAACATTAATTTGCTTGACACATTGAGACATTTAATGACCAAGCGTGTGACCAAGCGTCTTGTAGAATAGTTTATGATGATTATTACACAGACACACTCACCTTGACCAATGAATGTAGACTCCTCTCCCCGAACATAGCGTGTAGAAAGGAACAGTCATCTGGGCTCTCAACATGAGGCTGCAGCTGAGACGGCAGTACAGACAACAGCTCATACAGACCTGCAGAGGAAATACAGGAAACACGTTACACACCCTGACACACACACACACACACACAAAATACCCAGAGAGAAAATATAGACAGATATAGACAAAGCCAGAAAATCTGCATTAACAGTCACTTCATAAAGCATGTCAGATGGGTTATGAAGACTATTCTCCAGTGAAAGTGTATAATATTGTGTGACATTGGAAAATAAATACACCACCACCAGCAAAAACATTATGGTTTCATTTTATTACACTCAGTGGGTCAAACTGAGGGCTGAAAAAAAAAACGGTTCTCTCCCATGGTGCACCTCACTTCCTCTGTTTGTCTGGCAACTTCCTGTTTTTCTAGGAATCCCAACTGGAACTGTGAATCAAATCCCTAAAGTTTCATTAACATGCCTGTGATGTTTGAACAAGCATAAACACACCACCAATCTCTTCAGAATCTCTCCAATGTGCTTATACAAAAACAAATACCTCAAAAGAAGGCAGATTACGAAGAATTTTAATATTTTAAATTAATTCATCCATCTTTGTCACTAAATAAATATATTGTTGTGACATGACTACAGACAATTTTTATTCTTATTTTTTAATTAAAAACAAACAAACAAAAAAAACTGTGTTTTTTTTAAAGGAACCAATAATGAAAATCAACTGTTGGAAGCTGTTTGGACAGAACTGTGTGTAGGTATAGTGTCCACAGTCATATTGGAGTAATAATAGCACAATCTCTTTTTTATAATTTCCTGACACTAAAATAGGATCCAAATTCCTCCCATTTTGAGACCGACCGCATCGTGACGTAGGAGTGTGGGTGTGTTTCCCCGCCCACCGAACCGATTGACAGCTGCGTATCAACATGTCTCCATAGTAACGCATATAATCATATCCACTAGACAGTATGTGTGCAAAGCAACTGGGATTAAAAGATCTGTTCAGCTCACTGTGATCATCAATCAATCATCAAATGTGATTAAGAATGAGTTTAAGGTTAAAACGCTTTTTAAAATGGTGCATGTTTGCAATAAATACAGTAAGATCGTTGTAATTCATCACAGCCACATAGTGTCAGTACAATTATAAAAGAAGATGCTTCAATACCAGTAGGTGGACATTAAATCAGGTTTATTTTGTACATTAACATAATGGATATCCATACAGCAATGAATATTAGCATGTATCCAGTCACATTTGCCATGCAAAAAAAGTGCAAAGCTAAATGTTTGTGTGCATGTGCGTGTGCGTGCGCAAACTTTATAACAACATCGTGTGTGACTCATTGTTGCAGAAAGGCTTGAATTAACTCCACAATAAATATATTAATTAACTGTTGGGACGGTTTTTACTGTGGTAAGGGAGATCTGCTTCATTGTTGTCTGTCACTGTGCTGTTTATCTACTGTAAAGTGCTGTAAAGGCTGTAAAGGCTACACACATTAGAGCAATAACACTAGGAACGATGGACAGGGAGAACCAGCTCATTTGAATTAAAAGGCACAAAACAGCTACAATGTCCAGCTCATATTTCCCAGATTTAAAAAGGTATAATAAATAATGCGATGGGTATTTTGAGCTGAAACTTTACAGACAAATTCTGGAGACACAAAACACTTATATTAAATCATGAAAAAAATCTTGCTTCTTTTGTTTTGTTTTTTTTACAACATGAAAAGCGAGTAGATTATGAAATGTGTATTTTTTTACACCATGAGTTTAAAAAGTGCAAGATAACGAGACAAAAATTTGTTCTCAAGTTAAATCACAATCAAGGCAAAAACAGAAAAACATTCTGATGATATAAATAAAGATTAAATAATTACGACATTTAAAAGTGCAATCAGTATTATTTTATGTAGTACTAAAAATATAGCAGGCAAATTGAGAAATCCTTTTATAAAGAGGAGAAATGATAAATCGTTTTTTCTTTACAAGTGATTATTTTTGATCACTGGTCTGAAAAAAAAAAAAAAAAGTTATTTTAAGACAGGGGTGGAGGGCCTGGAGGGCCAGTGTCTAGCAAAGTTTAGTTCCAACCCCAATTGGACACACCTAGCTAATTAAGCTCTTACTAGGCTTTCTAGAAACATCTTTGCAGGTGTGTTGAGCAGTTGGAGCTAAAATCTGCAGGACACCGACCCTCCAGGGCCGAGTTTGGACATGCCTGGTATAGAAGCTTTTAGCCTACCAGAGTTATCATAGATGCCAAAGATGGTGTGATAATGTCCTGGCCAGTACAATGAAATGGTCAAAAACAGCATCATTTAAGTCTCCATTAAATGTATGCTGCCTAAATAAAATCTCATGGAATCCTCAACTTTTGTGATATCAACTAATTCAGTGCATAATTTGGCTTTCTTTTAATTGCCATTTTAACTTTTAAAATATTTTATAAAATACTTCCATCATATAAAATAATAAATATTAAGACAGGACATTGTCATAGTAAGCTGCCATATTAAAACTGTTTATTTGTAAAATATGATCCTTTTGAAATCAGACATTATTGTCTGCTTTGTGTTACTAAACCACTTATTGGATAAAGCTGCTTGTTACTGTAAACGCAGTGTTTTGCAAACAGCTGAGCTGTTGTCACGCTACTCACAAATGTTAAGTTAGCACGGGCACTACTTTTAGTCAGACAGTGCTGAACACTGTTCTGCCAACCGCTGACCATCTGGACCCAGGCTGAGTTTAACAGTAAACATCCAACCTTATGTCCTATAAAAGGATCCACGTAAACTGACCATTATTGGCTGCCAGGCCAAATATACCGGACGGGATGTGAAAGAATGCTGTGCCAAGCAGTGCTTCCTTTTCACACGCCTACACTTCCCAGCGGCCTCCAGAAAATAACAGCGTTCCTCAGACATCAATGACGGCGCTAGAGTACAACAAGGCGGAGCAGAGAGTGGAAGGTCCTGCTTCTCAAATTCACAGCATTTATGGGTCAGCAGCGAAGGCCACTGAGAGCAGCTTTAATTACACAGGCTGTTAGGAAGGCAGCAAGGTCATCCAAACTGTCTGAAGCCAACCAAACGCGAAAACGATTACGTTCACATGCACACAGACATCATGGTTTTCTGGAACAACATGGATATTCTTGGGAGCTCACAAAAAGAAACAAGGATAGCACAAGCAAACACACAAACACATGCCACAAAAGAGGCCGTGCGCATGGGAAATATGCTCCGTTGGCTCCACGTCTGGCTCCCGTTGGCCTCAAACTAGCCAAAAAGAGGACAAACTGGCAGAAACCAGGACCAGATAGATTTACAACAGAGGCCACATTTCGAAAGGAACAGTAAAACTGCTTTCTTTGAATGTCTTGTTTGGATGGCTTCAAGAGTCAAGAGTGCAAAAAGATTCACGCACACACTCATCTCAGTGAACTGTGCGGCAGGAAATGAAAACTGGGTTTTACTTCTCCGTTTCGAACTTTGAGAGGGAATATATATGTCAAGCAAATACACGCTCATGAACGGGACCACCTCAGGGGTCAGTATTTCAGGTGAAGAACATGGTTCATGCCTGTCTGTGAGAAAACAGAGTGAGTGAATGGAAAAATGAAAACACAGCTGCACTTTGCGGACTTCCATTCATTTTCTCTTTGATTTACTTCCTAAAAACAGAAAAACTAAATCCACGGGGAGAAAGAGAGGCCCTCCTGAGCTGACAAATTACAGTAGAGAGAAATAGAGAGAGAACTAGCCGGCCACAAAACAGGCTAGGTTCTAGTGACTATCTTTGATCTGTTTTTGGTGAATTTGTGTGCCTTAACGGCCGATATGCTCTTTTGGCAGTTTGTGTTTACTGCAGGGTTTCATCGCCGTGTTCTCAGTTCCAGCCTCCTAAACCACAACACCACATCAGAACTCTTGCCCAGATCTACTAGCATGTTCTGGACCATCTACTCCAATTACACACACACACAAAGCCACACGCTAAATGGTGTCTAGTCTTGTACATCAGTACTGCACATTTACAAAGCATCTCAAGCTTTACTAATTGCTTTCAGTCAAAGCACCATAATTCATAGACCATTTTGCAATTTAAAAGGGTTGCAATTGCAACTAAGTATAAAAACGTGTTGCAGAAATTTGACAGACTTATATTTCAACATACAAAGCCCTTGTAAAAAGATGTTTAGTCTTTATCCATGTTATGGTAAGATTATTATTTTTTTAAATCTTGAAAGCCTTATATTTATCTAACCTGCACTTATTTGACAAAAACACACACAAAAAAAAACACAACAATAAAAAAAAATGTATTTATTGCTTAACAATATCATATCAAAATGCAGCCCAAGATCTAAAGCTAAGCCTTTTTAGTACCTAGATGGGAGACCACATGGGTAAACTACTCTAGGTTGCTGTTGGAAGAGGTGTTAGTGAGGCCAGCGGTGGGTGCTCACTCTATGGTCTGTATGAGTCCTCATGCGCCATTATAGTGAAGGGGACACTATTGGCCCGTTTCCACTGAGTGGTACAGTATGGTACGGGTCACCTTTATCAGGCTTGCATTTCCACTGCAAAAGAGTACTCTTTTGGTGGCCGTGGTGTACGACAAAGTTTCAGTCGACATAATTTTCGCTCGAGGAAATGTTTACAGTAACGCTTTACAGGTCGTTCACAAATCATAAGAGAAGCACTTCTCACAAAACAGATGCTTTATTATACACATAAATACTGCTGTATAAATGTTCATTACTGACCTTTCAATGAATATGATCTGATTATAACGGCATATCAATTATGCGAAATAGCCCACTGTCCACGATTATACCAAATACCAATTACAGAAAAACTACACACAGCATACTCCTTATTTAGGTTCAAAAACGACACGAAATATAGCCCACAGTCAGTGCAAATCTCTCATCTGTATCTTTAATCTTCACCAGCACATGTAGCCTCTTGTTAGAAAGTAATTTCGTCATTCCGAGTTCATAATAGTCCAGAAGGTGGTGACAATGGTTAAACGTAGCAGATCTTCATGCTTGCTGAAACAATAATCTGCTCCTTTGTTATTTCCGGCTTTTCCTTTGTTTTTGTACACATCAGTCTCACGTTTGTCTGTTTCTGAAAGGATCGGGTTTCAAAAGCACGTCAATAATCAAGCGCAGGTTATTATCATCAGCTCATGAAGTTTGTTATTTCAAATAATGACGTGCACACGGGCGCAAGTGAGAAAGCGAAACCCCTCAAGCTTCAGATGGGCACACAGGGAAGAATCTGCTCTTCTTGTCTTTGTGGTTGTTCAAGACGACGACAAGGTTTGTTGGAGCTCGGGTCGACCATGGCTCGTTATTATACGTTTATATTATTTTGGTGTATTGTCTCTCGGCTGTGTATTAAACATGGCGGGTCCTTTGTTTTCATTCTGGCTTGTTGCGCGAGCAAATGATGCATCTCTGTAAACCAATAGCGTTCAGCTGTGCGTCTAGCTCCGCCTTTTGGTCACCCTTTGGTACCCTTTGCAAAGGGTGACCAAAAAGTGGTACGATACAGTTTGGTTCTGTACGCTTTTAGACAGTAGAAACGGCCCTAAAAGCGTACCGAACCGTACCGTACCCCACCACTCATTGGAAACGGGCCATATGCTGTCAGTGAGCACCATCTTTTGCATGAAATTAAACCGAGGTCCTGACTTTCTGTGGTCATTAAAAATCCCATGGCAATTTTTGTAAAAAGTAGAGGTGTAATCGCAGTGTCCTGGCCAAATTCATTTCCTCTGCCCTTATCTATTATGGCCTCCCAATCTTCCCCATCCACTAAATTGAGTCTATCACTGTCTCTCCTCCTGCAGCTGGTGTGTGGAGAGTGCACTTGTGCCATTGTCCTGTGGATGCAGTTGGATGTTGCCACTGGTGGTGGTATTGGTGGTGAGGAAAAAGCCTATTCTACAATTGCAAAACACTTTAGGTGTATGGCCATACACAATACATTCACAACATAAATGCACATTTGATTACATTGTTACTTTATTCTGATTAGGTCAGTCATATTCAAATAAATCTACATACACCTGGGACATAATTACATGAATGTTAGCATGCGACTGCATTTTTCAGCAGCAAAAAAAATGGCCCTTTAATAAATCATGAGAGAACGGTTCAATTTTGGGAGCTTGTGAGATATGCAAATGTGTGCACATGAGAAAATACGTAATATAAAAAAAAATACAAATAAAAAAAGTAATAAAAGCACTAGAGAACAGTTCTAGATTCTCATTTAGGTTTGAACTAAATCAGATGAGACATGTTACTGTGAGGGGCTACTTTTGGAAATATGGCATTTAAGGAATAACATAACATACAGCTCTACATATACATATATTTTGCTTTTAATGTACAGTGTGAAGATAAGAATGTGTAGATTAGTGGGTAGATTAGTTACCTATATGTTTTAGGTACTCCTCTCCACACAATGCAAAAAACACCTGACAAATTAAACCATCTTTGGGTTTATTATATTTATTTATTATAAAGACTTGTCATAGAATTACTACTCTGATTATTTGAATAACTTCTTTTATCCTCACTTGTTTCCCAGAGATGGGTTGCGGCTGGAAGGGCATCCGCTGCGTAAAAATATGCTGGATAAGTTGGCGGATCATTCCTATGTGGCGACCCCGGATTAATAAAGGGACTAAGCCGACAAGAAAATGAAGGAATGATCCTCACTTGTAAGCTGCTCTGGATAGAAGCATCAGCTAAATGAGTAAATGTAAATATTTATTGCATTGATTGTGAATTTTTACAACTTCAGTTTTTAATTTAAAAAAATATATTTTAATATACATTTTTAAATGTATGTAATTTATTCCAACAATGTCAAAGGTGAATTAAGTTGTCGTTCCTCCCTAAACCATCTTTCAAAAAACATTTTTATTTGCTGATTTGGTGTTGGAAGCTTAGACATATTTTTTTTAAAAAGTCCAAAATGTCCTTGCTAAGATAAAACTCATTTTTTATTTTAAAAATAATTAATTAATTTAAAAACATGTATATATTTTAAATATTCAATCCAACTCCAAACTATTAAACATTCCTGTATATGTTTTGGGCAGCGTGGTGGCGCAGTGGCTAGCGCTATTGCCTCAGCAAGAAGGTCGCTGGTTCGAGCCTCAGTTGGGTCAGTTGGCATTTCTGTGTGGAGTTTACATGTTCTCCCAGTATTCGTGTGGGTTTTCTCCGGGTGCTCCAGTTTCCCCCACAAGTCCAAAGACATGTGGTATAGGTGAATTGGGTAAGCTAAATTGTCCGTGGTATATGTGTGTGAATGGATGTGTATGTGTGTTTCCCAGTGATGGGTTGCAGCTGGAAGGGCATCCGTTGTGTAAAATGCTGGCAGTTCATTTCGCTGTGGTGACCCCCAGATTAATAAAGGGGCTAAGCAGAAAAGAAAATGAATGAATGTATATGTTTTGGCAAAAGCAAAAAGAATTGTCATTTGGTTTCCAAGTGTTCATTTGCTAAAGCCAGTTACTCCAATAGCGTCTTTTTTCCCCATTCTGGAGTCATGACGTGCATGTCAACATGTAGACACACATAAGAGAAAAATATCACCAAAGGCTAGCTTTTCTTATTCTGATCTAACTGCACAGTAGCCAAGTCCCCTCAACAGTAACCATCCCTCAACATTAGCATCTCTGGAGTCCGGAATCTCTGTTATTTTACTGCGATTAGAAAGAACAGAAGGGAATGAGATCCTGAAGCAGCCATTTGAACACCTGTAGAAAAGATCTGGTCCAATCACACTCTGATTGCATGTGACAGTACAAACTTAATGTCGATATCAGAGATTAGTCACATCTGAGAGAGAAAGAAGCATAAAAGAAAATAAAAAATAAAAAAATCCTCCTTTAGTGTAACTCCTTTGCTTGTTTGTTGCAACATTTTTAATGTATTTTTCTTCATTTGTGTTTATACAGACGTCCAGACCCTTTCTACATTTCAGCAAATGCACTAAATATTCAGAAGAACCATATGCATTCTACTCATAGACAGCAACAGATATCTTTATCCTCAGAAAAGGGGGACATAAAACTCAAATAAATGAAATTCCCTCTCCCTCCACTTTTCCCCCTCTCTTTTCTCCTGCATTTGGTAAAATGAAGTGGAAATTTTCATTCTGATGTAATTGGAAACAGGGAGCTATTCCAGTGGCAACAAATCCTTGTGTTACAGTTCTGCATCCCTGTGGCAGTACAGAGAGAGAGAAAGAGATGGAAAGGAGGAGGATAAATGGCTGGAAATCGATAAAGTGCTCCCAAAGCGCTTGCTGCTGCCGCTACTAAGGTTCCTCTCTCCCTCCATCTCTTTGGTTCTGTCCTCTGCTCCCAGATGCTCGACATTCTTGACATCAGAACGGAAAAATTTACTGTTAGCCGAGAAGAAATTTAATATGGCCATTCCTGTCATATCCCTCATTGCAGCCATATTCCGCCGGTGCTCTGCTGAAGCCATAAGAGAGACTCAGCACCTGAGCGATAAACAATATGGGGCTCAATGTGGATCTCGTTACGGACAATGGCATCATTACACCATACACTTGTTTCGGAACGGCACTGATGGAAATAAGCGGATTCGCATACGCGCTAATCAAAAAACAATTGCCGTTTCGAGTAGAAAACCTGCACAGATAGTTTGATGCATAAAACCTGTCAAACTCACCAGGCACTCATCTTCATTAGAGGAAGCTTATCTGCTAAAGAACTTCTGTCCTAACAGTTTCCCATGTGTCCCCTTTTGTCTCTCTCTCGGACTAACTGGTGCTCTTATCTTTTTAGCGACGCCTTGGGGAGAGTTATCATAATTGGATGAGCAGACCGGCCCAGAATAACACCGTAAAACTTCATACGACTCATAAAAAGATAGTAGGGGGCTACGATGCTCCAATCAAAGGGCACATTCAGAGTGATCAGGCTAACAGACTGTGTGGAAGGCAGGTGGAAGTGCAGCTCTCAAAACAATGATCTTTCCTTTTACTGAGAACAGACTAAAAGAGAACAAAATCGCATATGTTTCTAAAATTAAATACCATAGCAATGATATTATTAAGAAGCTTAAAAAACAAACTATCGTAACAAAATATGAACATGGAAAAAAATATTTGTGAAATATAAAAAATTATAAATATCTTTGTAACATTAAGACAAAATATAATAATAAAGAGATAAGTCATGAAACAAATGATTAAAACATCGAATACTGAATTTAAAAAAATGTTATCATAAATTTGAATGAATTAAAGAATTAAATTATGACTGAATAAATTAATCAATGAACTAACAAATGAATGAATGCATTAATAAACGAATGAATTAAACAAATGAATGAACAAACAAACGAATGAACAAATTAATGAACGAACAAACAAACATACATACAAACGAATGATTAAACAAAAACAAATGAATGAACAAACGAATGAACAAACAAACAAATGAATGAACAAAACAAATGAACAAACAAACAAAAAAATTAATGAACGAACAAATAAACAAACAAATGATTAAACATATGAACAAAAGAATAAACAAACAAACAAACGAATGAACAAAGGAATGAACAAACAAACAAATGAACAACAAATGAACAAACATACTAACGAATGATTAAACATGAACAAAGGAATGAACAAACAAACAAACGAATGAATGATTAAATGAATGAATGAATGCATTAACAAACTAATTAATGATTTAAATGAATAAATTAAACAAAAGAATGAACAAACAAATAAACAAATAAATGAACAAACAAACAAAATAAAGATTAAACACAAACAAATAAATGAACAAACGAATGAACAAACAAACAAATTAATAAACGAACAAATAAACAAATGAATGACCAAAACAAATGAACAAACATACAAACGAATGATTAAACATGAACAAAGGAATAAACAAACAAACAAACGAATGAACAAAGGAATGAACAAACAAGCAAACTTGGACTAATTGTCGAAGGGACAAGATCAGATGGTAACTTTTAGTTTCAATTATTCAATAATTCATTTTAAATTTGTTTTAAATATCTTTATTAAAATAAAAAATCAATCAGTCTGGAATGCAATTAAGAAACTGGAATAGACCATCTCCAAGTCCTACAATTTACTTTTAAATAGTTTAAAATATCAGACCAAAGGAGCGTAAAAAACAGAAACACAGGTCTCCTCAATACCTCATATCAAAATAAATAAATAAATAAATAAAAATAAAACAAAAAGGCTTTTTAAATTCTGTATTTTCAGTAGTCTGTGTGTGAACAAGTTGAAGTGCACAGGATGATTGAGTTCACAGTTGATGCAAGAGGAATTACAGTAATTTATCATATGACATCAACACCAGACTCGCTCTCTCTCACACACACGTTTTACAGGTAGTGGGTGGAAGGCTCTGTCAGCCCAAGGACACCCAAGGGGAGTGAAATCAAATGCCACCAGGAAGCAAAACACCCACACGAACAACAGGATACATATGATGGAGTAAAAGAACAGCCTTTTACATCCACACAGAGGAATGAGGAACAGAACAGACACTGATGGAGAGTTTCAGTCACAGAGAAACATAAGGGGGGTGAAAAGACTTAGAGGAGCCAGAAACAAGCTAATAATTTAGTGGCGATCATTCTTGATCAACTTTATAGTAGGCTTTGGTGATTAAATCACAATTTCCTGACTTATGAACAGGACTTTTAGTGTGCGTGTGTGCATGTGGTTTATTTGAGGTGTCCAACAACAGCATAACAGCCAAAAGGGATGGCAAAATGTTTAGGGCACACAAGCGTTTGACATGAGGTATGAAATGGTTGCAATATATCAGATCCAGAGTGGCTTACTGGGCTTTCAAAGTGTTCATTAAAAACCTGTTGGGCAAGACAGGAACGCGTACAGCAGACGTAACCTAACCATTCCACATGTCTCCCAGCAACCTTACGGTCGTCCATCAGATTTTTATATCCCACTATAGGCATTACTTTCTAATAGATTACATTCACTTAGTAATCCCTTCTTTATAAAGGAAATGAGAGCAAGGGTGAGGGATGTGGACAGGAGGGGAAATGAGAAAGAGACACACTGAACTGAGCAGAAAGATAAAGAAAAACACTTGCACTGCATTTTAAAAAGCTTGGGTTTTTAAGAAAGTAATACTTTTATACAGCATTGGATGCTGTACATTTGATCAAAACTGACAGAAAAGGTATTTTTAATGTTAAGTAGGCTTCTGTAGCCATTGCTCTGGGTTTTCTTTTCTGCCGACTGGTTACAGGCTTTGATTCTGCCAACAGTGTTGGATTTTGAAATGTTTGACAAGTGACGCATTTCATTTGGTGATTGGTGGTCTGCATCTGTCGGTGCAGTGTGAATCATCTTTTACAATTATTTCAGATGTATTATGTGACACAGAAGACTGGACTAATGGCTGCTGAAAACTCAGCTTTGTCATCACAGAAATTAATTAAATGTTAAAATGTACAAACAGAACAAGTCACTCAGAGGTCTACGGAGGACAAAATGTGCATGTAAAAGGGAAAAAAATGCTCTAAAATATCATATTAGTTTTTCTTTGGCCAATAGTACACTATATTAAATCAATCTTTAACCCTTTAAATTTCCAGTTACTTTAAATTCTGCTAATAATTGGTATGTTTTTTTTTAAATCAATACATAATGCTAAACTTTAGTAGAAACTTTTATTCATTAAAAGCAATTATTAAAAACTGCATTAATATTGATGCTTCTTGTCGTCACAGTAAAAGCAAGCAAATTTATGGTGCATATAAAGACAAAAAAAAATTCATCAGAATCATTATATCATTAAACTGACCAACAATGCTCAGAAGCTGAGAACAGAAAAAAAAAGTACATAATCCACATTGAGCATGGATATCGCAATGTGTGTATCCACAAAAGTCATGTCACAGAATTAGATAGTTTGTTTAATATTAAAATAGAAAGATGTTATTTTTATGTTGTCGTTTAAATTATTTATGCACATTTTTGTATTTAAATACTGTTATACCAGAAAAGCATAAAGCACTGTTTATTTAACTTTCTTTGTTTATTTAAATTTTCTCTGTTGAATGATTGTAAATGTATTCTATTTTATGCAGATGCATATCATAGAAAAGACTTGATCACCCCAGTCAATCTAAATTATTAAGATCATTCTAAATAGTGCTATACAAATGATCTGATGAAATTATAATTCATATCACAATATATAAATTGCAGCAAAACACAATATCTTAATGATTTGTCCAATATCGTACAGCCCTAATCCACAGGGCTCAATAACCAAAAACAACTCAATACATAGTTGAGTAGTGTTAATTCTGAAGCCTTTCCAACAGATACAAGGCCTACTAACAACAACAACAAATAAATAAATAAATAAATAAATAAATAAATAAATAAATAAATAAAAACAACAAACAACAACAATCAGCATTGGGAATTAAATCAAACAGATTAAAGATTTCCATTTCAATGGGTTGCAAAGAGGCAATTTCTGCCTTTAAAATGTTTTTTTTTGGATCCAGAAAAATAATAATAATAAAATGTTAAATATATTTTTTATTATTTATTTATTTATTTTATTTTGGCACAATTGAAGCTATTTACGTAAACGGTCAAATATGCGAAGGAAAAAAAAAATGTCCCGACAGGTCAAATCATATTAATAAAACTTGTTTAGAAATGCATTCTACAAAAAGTGGGAAAAAAAGATAACCTGCTAGATTACCAAGCCCAAACTTTGCATTAGGACATAAACGTTACACATACAGGCAATGGACCTAACAGTCATTTAATAAGTTGTGTCAAACAAAATGTAAAAAAAAAAAAAAAAAAAAAATTTAAAAGTTACCCATCTCACTGCCGGATCTGGAGGAGAGGGCCGGCATGATGACAGAAGATCTGCTTCCTCTAAACTTCACACAGGTAGCAATCCAGCAGCGTTGGGGTTGGACAACTCTACCCCAGGAAGAGTCTGCAAACCCTTGGTTATGTCATTGGCAAATCTACAAAACACAACAAAATGCAATTTATTTTTTAAAAATATATAATAATCAATAATAAAAATAATTCTCATTTGAACAGTACAAGCCCTTCAAAGGAAGCTCACTTTGTAATATCTAATGATGAGTTCAAACGAAGGAAGATGCAAGGCAAAGGAACAGAAAAAGAAATGAGGAGACAGAATGAAAGAGACAGAGATGCATTAGCCCCGAATGTTCCCCAAATCAATTCCAATTTATGTTTTATTCCATCCAGGGCCTTGTGCCTGCCCGGATCCGTGCCGCGGCACCGAAAGCACCTGAAACCTTTATGTCACCCCAAAGACCTGTAACCGGTGGCCTGAAAGAACAAATGAAAAACTGAGAGATGGAAAGAGGAAGGTGGGGGCAACCAAACTTGCTCTGCCTCTATCTAGATCACACAGTATCAGGTTTGTGGAACAAGAATCCATAGGGAGAGAGAGAGAGATGATTGCAATGAAAGGTATGCTGGAGATTCAATCATATGCTACTATGCGATAATAGTAAAGCACACTGCTGCCATCTAGTGGTGCCATTACAGCCAACAACAACACACAAGCTTCAGCCATAACGTGGATCTGCAGAGAGACTTCTAGTTCTGAAGAAAAATTCAATAAAAAATTAACTCAATAAAAAAAAATAATAAGTAATTGCATACGTGTATTGTTATACATAAATATTTATACACACACACACACACACACACACACACACACACACACACCAGGGTTTCTACAGGTTTCAAAAGTCAAATGTAAAACTTATGGATAAAATGGAATTCTTAACAACAAATTTGAATAATGTCTCGAAAACAAGGAAACTCTAGTTTTGTAAACCTTTTTTCCAACAAAACCTCTTTAAAATAAAATAAAAATAGACAAATTTATGCACAACAGTCCATGTCCAGGTCAGTGTCCTCAACCTAAATACGTGGAGAACTTTTAAACAAATGTTATCATGCGCACACCACATTACAGAGAAACGGCAGCTTGAGTAATCATTACATCAAAAATGTAAATAGGAAGATCCTTAAACAATATTGGTAAATAGAGTTAATACATAAAACTTTTGTTAAAAGTTTTGAGACGAATATGTGAGCTTTACATGGACATTGGAAAATCAATACCCATTTAAAATGATTTTAGACCTACAACACAATGTTTCTTTAAAATGTAAGACTTTAAGGCTTTTGTTTTTGAATATTAACACATTAAGACTTTAAGACCCCACTGGCATCCTGACACACACGTGAACACTGCAGAAATTAAGATACCACCGGAGAAAGTTAGAAGTTATACACAAAAGGTAACTTGTGGTCAGATTGATACATTTTGTTCTCTGTCATTAGTAATTGTATCCTGCTGTCTATTTGCTCTCTCCTCTGATGCTTCTGCTCTGTGTCCGCCTCTAGTCCTGTAACGGACTCATGGCAGTCGTGTTGTTATTAAATGCATGGCGTGTCATTGGTGTGCACATGCTGTTTTAAGAGCACACGCGCTATGCTATTGCAGCGTGTACGAGTGTGTTTATGTGTCTGTAAACTTCATTCAATGAAGAAAAAAAAAAGTAGTCTTCCAGTCAGTAAAATACTTGACTAATATATCGAGCTGCCTTTGGAAGAATGAACAAACCAGTGACACACTTTTAAATTCAAACACAAGTAAGAGTTTGATTTCTTTGACAGATGCAGGGCAAACAGGACCAGTGCAAGCAGAGGTTGAATTATGACACATTTTTAATTAAAAGGAACTTGTAAGTTCACCTATATCAAACTAAAAACTAAAATTTATGGCATTGCACTGTCATGATGACAGTTTCAAAAATAAATTGAAATATACTTTTGGTATCCACCCTGAAAGAAGAGACTTCATACACATTTTAAAATGCTACTAAGTTGGCGGCAATGGCGTGGTGGTTAGTGCGTCAACACATACACTCCAGTGATCACAGCGACCCGAGATTGACACCTCAAGGTCCTTTGCCAATGCTTTCCCTCTCACTGCTCCCCACAATTTCCTGTCCATTAAACATGATTATTTTTTGCTCAGGGGGGAAACAAATACTTTAGAAAAATAAAATAATATCTAATCTACAGGGAAAAAAAAACAATTCTAATAAATAAAATCATAAATAAATAAATAATATAACAATGGCAAGTGAATTAATTTTTTTAAAACAAGTGATGTCGACTGTGCTTGTACTGAATCTAGAAAAGTCATTTAATTTATTCTGTACATGGCAAAAAAAAAGAAACTGAGCTATTTATTACTGGAATGCTGACTCGAAATAGAAAAAGTTGACTAAAGCGCTGCAGTTTTAAGCCACACAGACCATAAGATAAATATCCAAACATGTATGCTTTGTTAAAAAATAAAAATAGAGTAATTAAAGATCTTTAAATATGATCTAATATAGTAGGAAGCTTCACTGCTTCATAGAAAATATGTGAATTAATGAACATGGCGGGCGCCACGGTGGTGTAGTGAGTAGCACATTCGCCTCACAGCAAGAAGGTCGCTGGTTCGAGCCTCGGCTGGGTCAGTTGGCATTTCTGTGAGGAGTTTGCATGTTCTCCCTGTGGTTGCGAGGGTTTCCTCCAGGTGCTCCGGTTTCCCACCCAGTCCAAAGATATGCGGTACAGGTGAATTGGGTAAGCTAAATTGTACGCAGTGTATGTGTGTGAATGAGAATGTATGGATGTTTCCCAGAGATGGGTTGCGGCTGGAAGGGCATTCGCTGTGCAAAACATATGCTGGATAAGTTGGCGGTTCATTCCGCTGTGGCGACCCCGGATTAATAAAGGGACTAAGCCGACAAGAAAATGAATGAATGAATGAACATGGCAGCAAATCATTGAATCTGCAGGTGCACCAATACAGACCTTATACATTAATTAAAAGAGAATTGCAGCATGTTCGAGGTACTTAACAGGCCTAGAGTGGTGTATTGGAAAAATGAATTATGACTACTAGAGAGACTTGTGCATTGTCTGTAGTGTAACAAGAGCAGGTATGGGCTAAATTCAGCCATGCTGACTCAATGCTTACATTTGTATTGCTGATCTATCATCTGAACAGGCCTACAGTATATGACTGTGTATCTAAAGCACTTTGTGGGATGTATATTTAGGGGACCTCAATAAGAACGCACACCAACAAAGACACACTTTGGGAGAAAAAAAAAGAGAGAGAAAAAAGGGGTTATTTTATCTACAACTCAATCTTACAAGGAGTTGGTCTGTTGCACATCCAGCAAATCTGTTGCCATGAAGGTCATGAAGGCCTGCTAGGGCTTTAGCCATAAAACACACATACCTGTTTTATATGGAAAACTACAAAACGCTCTCCCGACTTCATACAATGAAACTTTGGAAAACAATAAATAGCCACATGCCAGAAACAAACTATATTGCTGACTGACTCTTTGACTGTGTGTCTGCTAAAAGCATAATAAAGTGAAGTCAGTTGGCTATGAGCTTATCTGTAGCTGCGTCGGGCACAATGGGATCGGTTGTTAGAGCTCCCCTGGTGGAAGATCTAACGCCATTATTGAAGCTAAAAGCATTAGCATTTATTTTCTATTGGCACATACGAAAAATGCACGTGCAGCACAACCAGTGCTCTTTTTTTACTAAATGAAATTAATTTGTCTTCACCCGTTTCAAAAGTTTCATGTATGCAGTCAAGGTCTGACTGGTTTGCATAGCCTCAACGGCCTTACTGGCATGTACTGTGTGTTAACATATACTGATGACTATTAAAATGTAGCTCCGTATTCTATCCTGTCATGCATTTATATTTAATAACAGCAAGTAGTAGATGGAGATGTTTAACCTGCATCTAACAGCAATGTTCTGAAAATGCCAACAGGCCAGAGTGTTTACACTCATTTACGCTGGTTTCTTTACATTTAAACAAAGCCATGAGACAGTAGAAAGCTTTAAAAGCAACAACAAAGCTACATATCAGCTTTAATGGTTGTAAATCTCTGATTTCTCATTTACACAGCTTCCACGTGGTACACTTCTAATTCACAACGTATCACCAGCACATATATTCATGCAACCACACCCATAAACCAGAGAAACAAGATTTGCCAGTTCACACAGGATGATAAGATCCGAAAAACAGAGACACAAACAGACATTAAAAATGAGGGGAAAGAAAGTAATTTTAACACTGACATATATTAAGTCAATTTAAAAAAACTAAAACACTAAAATATGCAAATGTGTTTGTTGGCTGCAACATGTGAAGGTCTAAAATGAACACCCACCAAATGCTATATCAACTCATGATGGCATGGTTTTCAAGCACCTCTGTTCACAGTCACCTATAACGTGCATTTAAAAAATGCCATATGTGACAAAAACTGTCTAAAGTCTGTAATGAAACAGTACATAAGTGTGTGTTTCAAGTTTCAACACGTGTATATTGTAATAATATTAAACTAGTATTTATTTACAGTTTTATCTATTTAATTTGATTAAAAGAATAATACATTAAATATGATATAACATAAAATAATTAGCCATGCAAAATTACATTTAAATAAAACAATGAATACGTTTCTTAAACATTTAAGTCCTGTGATAGAAAGATTTCTGCACATTGTAACCAGCAGGTGGAGACATAACATAACATAAAGCTACATTTGCTCACAGTCCACTCAAACACACAAGTATGCAAGACAGTTGAAGTGACGTTAGTATGGAATCATCAATCCAATACAAAATGTCACGCTAAAGCCTTGTTACAGGGAACATATAAAATTAGGTGTTTTTTCCAAACCACAACACTTCTGTTTTTCAATAAACAAACATTAAAAGGTTATGCAAAGTCTAATGGAGAAATGGTTCAATAGTTCCAGTTAGCTCAAAGTTCATTTTTACTGAACAGTTTTGTGAGTGTGTGTGTGTGTGTGTGTGTGTGTTATCAAGACTAGTGTATAAATGACATGTGTATGATCTGTATAATTTAAGATGTTTGAAACATAAGCTTTTTTATTGTTTGTTTGTTTTCAGCAAGTAAAATGGTAATTGGAAATACAGTTTGTAAAGTATAAAATGGAAACCTATGGAATGTTGCCTAAATTTACACACAAAAAAAAAACATATGCGTGTTTGTGTGAGAATCAAAGGTGTATCTGAGGAGCATTGTATGAGTCATTACGGTGATGACTGGCAGCATTTGTGTGAGAACAACAGCCCCATTCCTTCAATGAGAGATTGGGTGTGTATTGTATGTGAGCGTCTCTATGGGCCCTCAGAGGCTGTGTGGAGTCATTAGGAGATGAATGATTTATTTAGGGCTCCGTTTAGAGGACAGCTTCCATAGGCACTCTGCCACCCCACCACACATCAGTGCTCACTTCATTCACTCGTTCGTTCTTCTGTGGACTAACACAGACATGTGAGGCAAACATACACCATCTGAATACATTCTTAAAGCAAACATTATTGTTGGAGCGAGTTAGCAAATCATTAAAAGTGAAGCTGTGTATATAATTTTGATTCTCCACTTCGATAAGTTCACTTCAAGTGCTCAATGCTCCACAACGTATTATCTGGTTAGTAACCATCATGAGCATGCTATGCAATGCTCTCCACCTGAATGCCAGTGTACTACTGTTTACAGACATTTTTTAAACAATGCTTTGCTACAGTTCAAAATTTAGTTTTTATCTTTTCTTAAAGAGCTCTCTTCTACTCATCGGCACAGGTATCAAATTGATCAAAGATATTCTGAAGTATTCTAGTATTCTAAGTATTCTAAAAAGTATTCTACAATACAAAAAAAGGAAGAACGTGTATCATCACATAGTTACAAATGATATCACATAATACGGCCAGACAGAATCTGCAGACATTTTTTGCTATTTTTGTGGAGAATATTGTTAAAAATCTGCGGATTTATGCAGAATAATTTCAGGAATATCATAACTAAACCTTAATATGTAAAATTAAAAATAATACATTATCAACTTTTATTTAATGTTTACAATGCAAATCTAATTAGATCCACTTTATTTGTTAAAAAAAAAAGCAAGTCTCTTATAAAATATATCTACTAAAAGACAGAAAATATTACTTTACAAACTGCAATGTAAATAAATCCTATAAACATATTCATATTAGTCAATAATTATACTGAAATTTATTTAAAAACTGAATAAATTTAAATGTTCATACATTTACACAAGTATATATAACTCAACGATGGGCTAAAAATCTGCAAAAGTCTGCATGCACAGATTCCGTGTGGGTCTACACATAACTGACTCAAAAAGCATTACAATGTTACAGTACAATAGTTCACAAAAAAAAAGACATGTAAAACACCCCACAGTAAATTTCCAACAATTGTCAATATCAAATAATTACTGAATGAACAGTAGCTTTACCATTCGTATGAACCAAACATTGAGTTCAATTTACTCATCTTTCATTTTAATTGGCCATTCCTATAATTCTGACATCTTTGAGAATTTTTATTACATTTTAAAATGTTATTCATTCCTGATGGCAAACCCCAGTTTCTACATTCCTGTGTTACATGATCCTTCAAAATGAACATACTAGTGTAATGCTCAAAACACATATCGTTATTCAGATTAAAAAAAAAAAAAATTGACACTAGGAGTGTTTGAGAAATGATAAAGTTCAAGAGAACAGCTGGTTATTTTTTTAATACTTTTTTGGTACTTTGGGGGAGGGGGGGTGGGGGTGTTTCATGTTCGATCCGCTCAAATTTGTAAAAATAAAATTAACTTCATTCCAAAAAAAAAAATGTATAGGCAGTTAATCTCACGAATTGAGTTGGTAAATGAATAACTACTCAACGGTCACAACAACACATCTAAAACACAAGTTTATGTAGAAAGGAAATGCATTGGAGATTTTAACAGGGTTTTCATTTAGACTCATTCAATTGTTTTGAAAAGTCACAAACAGTCCCACAGCACAGGTCAGTGTGTCTTAAAATTAATAAGACATAAACATGCACCTCACACTTGTGGTGCAACCCAGGAAACAGAAGGCAGGACATCACTGACACAGATGGCTGTGACATGCGGATGAAGCCCAAAGGAGCAGCAGAATGGACGGAATTAGTGGATTTCTACAGCTGTTGTGAGAATAAAGTAGCTCTCACAAATTCTGGCCTTTTATTACTCATGATTAAACGTGATGTCAAAAAACTGTCCTGATGCTATTCTTTCCCATAGGTCAAACGGGTACTACTTATTCACAATTCAGCAAGAAAGAGTATAGATCTGTTGTAAACACTGCATAAAAGATGATGTTTGCAGATATCCTCTCTTTAGCCACGTTAATGCTGTGAGCTCAACAGTCAGTTCCCGTCACACGCAGAACAGCCCTCAGGCTAATCCACATGCTAAGCCTCTTAGCATGAAAACAAACAACGGCAGCAACAATAGTTTTATTTTTAGAAGTTTAACAGCAATAAAATTCACCTCTTAAATCCTCATACTACTTCCTTTAATGCAGAATCTTGCTTTAGATCGTTACCACATTATTAGTGAGCAAACAATGAGCAGTTTCAGTCAACGTCTGGTTGAATTGTTTAGTCCGGTAGCTCTTAAGCAGTGGAACAGTAACCAAACACTTCTAAAGGGCCAGTGAAATTATTTAAAATGCACGCAAAGTGATAAATTGTTATTTATATTTAAAACACTAATATCACAAAAGCGGCGCCACGGTGGCCGAGTGGTTAGCACGTTCGCCTCACAGCAAGAAGGTCGCTGGTTCGATCCCCGGCTGGGCCAGTTGGCATTTCTGTGTGGAGTTTGCATGTTCTCCCCGTGGTTCATTCCGCTGTGGCGACCCCGGATTAATAAAGGGACTAAGCCGAAAAGAAAATGAATGAATGAATGAATATCACAAAAGCACAAAGATAGTGATGAAATCATATTTGTCTTCAAAACATTGTGACCAACTGCCCAATATCCTGTTGCTGGACCGCCAGATACAGTCAAAACAACCTGCACCTTGATAGGCACACACTCTACGAATGCCTATGGCGTTAGCGCTGTTTCTTTAATAATTTTAACAACGTTTTTGTAGCTTTAATAATGATTTGAATACAATACAATAAAATGTTATTTTAAATTTGATTACTCAACTTCTTTGTTAGATTGCCCAGAAAACCATAAACCATTGTTTATATCAATTTGTCTTCTATTGTATTATTATATCTATTTTATACCTATTCTTATATCTAATTTATATCTATTTTAACAACAACAAAAATGTAATTTATTTTATTATAATAAACAATTGCACTCCACTACAAATCATTCCAATCATTATTAAATTACAAATTCTTTCTATATTTATTATTCATGAGTTATTATTCATGAAATACAATAAAAATTAAAACAATATAACATAATATAATACAAGGTTTCTTAATATGTCTGATTTTCTTCCAACATCGTGCAGCCCTAAAGCAGACATTAATATAGGGCCTTGTTGTTTTTGTCATCCATAATGACTGGTCAAAATATTTTGGTTCAGTGTTCACACATACACATAATACTTGTATTTTATCTAAAAAGAACACTACAATGATTGCAAAGTCATGCTTTACTAAACAATGCTATAGATGGCTGAGGCTAAAAGACATCCAGACACCACATTTTACACAGACCACAGAAATTCAAATGGTTTAACTCTACCAGCACTGGCCCCCTTTTCCATATTGTAGTACCACGTAGTGTCTCTCTTTGTCAACTGGGAGCTGAATGAAGAGAGCTCAGTGCAATGCAACAGACATTCTTCAGAGGCGTATGCCATCCTAAAAACAAACATCTGACCAGGAACAGGTTCTCATAAACAAGAACCACTCTACTCTGTACCACAGCCAAAAGAGGATTTTCAACAGAAACTGTTTCCGAGTCAAAATCAAAATGTTTTAGTAATCATCATCAACCAATTTCCATGTGCCTCTGCATTTGGAGTGGGAGTCCTTCTCTGTTGCTTCAGCCATAGTATTCTCAACCATGTACCTCTTCATTGGTTTTCTATGAGGGAATATTCGGTTTCAGTTGAAAGTACATAAACACTGAAAAGATCTCAGCAATTTCCAGTTCACGTAACTTCCAGTGACTTTAAAGACCCTACATTTTTCTAAACAAAAGAGTCTTTCTTTGGTTACTAGAGACTTAAAGACAGAGAAGGAAAAGACAAACAGTACATTTAAAAAGGAAGGAAAACATTTACTATTCCACACTTCAATGCCATTTGAATGTTGCACACGTTTGTAGCCCGGGTCTGTAAGAAAAGTTACAGTATATTTTCTAAACTACGCACAGATACGTTGTTAGAAGCTGACAGCAGAAGAAAGACTTGTTTATTTATTGTTAACACAACTGATTCATTTAGGCAGGACAGAATAATAGCAGCAGACCACAGATTAAGTATGAGGCAAATGTATTTAATCTGGAATAGTTTATTTTTTTAACGTTTACTAGTAGGGCTGCACTATACATCAAAAAATTGTGATAATAGTATATGCAATATCCATATTGCATGGAAGTGCAATAAATTAAATTAGTTCTTTTGTGCTGCATATATAGGATCTTTATGCAAACCTGACCAATCAGATGGGGTCTAAATATTCTTTATGCTCACCTCTCCATTAGGTGCTGTTAGGTGAACCTATAACTGAAAATAAATACTAATGCCGGGAGACAGGAGAGGAAAATGACAACAGCCAATAAGAATCCGACTTTCCGCTGAGGTTTTCAGTCAGTCACCATTCTCTGTACCTACCGAGTCAGTGAAAGACCACAGACACCTGCATCACGAAATGCCGAGTCAGTAAAATGATGCAAACTTCAGATCACTACGCAGAGGCATAAATAAAATACCCCTGAATGAAAGTGAAACTGCAGTTAAAGCCATTCATTCATTTTCTTGTCGGCTTAGTCCCTTTATTAATCCGGGGTCGCCACAGTGGATTGAACCGCCAACTTATCCAGCATTTGTTTTACGCAGCGGATGCCCTTCCAGCCACAACCCATCTCTGGGAAACACATCCATACATTGTCATTCACACACATACACTATGGACAATTTAGCTTACCCAATTCACCTGTACCGCATGTCTTTGGACTGTGGGGGAAACCGGAGCACCCGGAGGAAACCCACGCAACCATGGGGAGAACATGCAAACTCCACACAGAAATGCCAACTGGCCCAGCCGGGGATCGAATCAGCGACCTTCTTGCTGTGAAGCGAACGTGCTACCCACTAGGCCACCGTGGCGCCCGCAGTTAAAGTCAAAAAATTAAAATTAAATGCCTGAATTTATATGGAACTCCAGAGGAAACGTGAAAAGCAACAAAGTTAATCAAATTATTTGCTATAACATGTAAAACGGGATCATGGAAGGAACATTTAAAAAGTAACCTTTTAAACACCTTAATCAGATTAAGCCAAATAATTTGATTACAGATGTCCATATAAACGTAATCATAGAAAATGAAAGCAAAAACGTTCATTAGCTTGTGACAGTGCAATCATTTTCATAATTTTAAAAACCCAATATAACTTTTTACTGGATAAGTGTTAGGGCTGTGCAATTAAAAAAGGTGGTTTTGATTTAGGTTAGTTTTTATTTATTGTTATGGCTGGAATTGAGGTTAGTTAATCTTTTATTTTTTTCATGTTGTCTGTTTTTAACACAATTTATTACAGTTTTGTTTATCAAGCAGTTAGTACTACTGTGCACAGTATGTTTTTAACTAGAGTTGAGGTTGCTCAATGTAATGATGTATGTTTTTAAGACAATTTTACTCCAGATTTATTACTTAATACTATGTTATTTCATTGTGACATGTTTTGTTATGCACTTCTTGTGCTCTGAATACATTTAGAATGCATGTATGTATGCGTGTATAATTAATTAAAAATATATTTTTTAAATATTAATCACAATTTTTGTTCCAACAATTGCAATATAATTATTTTGTCCATATTGCAGAGCCCTACTAAGTGTATATTAAATATTAAACAACTAGCAACAACAAGTGACTTGGCCAAATCCATGGCATATTGATCTCTAGAGATCAGTTTATTAACTTCTTGGATTGGCCTTTTCAGCCGTTGCACTTCATATGGAACGAATATCAGCACTGAACTAAAGCCAGTAGCCATTTATAGAAACACCAAAGCTAGAGTCTGGTTGCAAGTGTGTATCAGAGATACACCTATAGAATCCAATACAAAAACAAAACAGTTTCCAAATGAACAGGCAAGAACAGACAAAGTGTCTGAAACTAGACAACAAATTAGTCACCTGTAACAAATCGGCTAAACAATAATGTGCACAAAGAAAAAAAAAAAAGGATGGTTCATTCGTTAGTCATCAGGCAACATAGAAGCCAATAATAAGGTCTGATAAGTAAATTAGAGTTGTTTCACGGGCAAAGCAAGCGTTTGTGATTTAGTGAAAAAGATAAATTATGATTTACAATGAGATGTGTTCCTGGTGGGTGTAAGAGACAAAGAAATTACTATTATTACTATTTTATTACTTTATTTTTTGGTTAATAGCATATATTGCCAAGCTTTGCTACCTTGGATGTATTAAGCCAGTCATTAGTTAAACAAAAAAAAAGTCATTATATGTTGCCTATTTTTATGAGTGATCTTTTTTTTTCTTGGATTTTCTATGGATCTATAACTATTTTTGTTGCCAAATTGAGACAAAAAAAAAGAGAACATTGTGTCTAAAATGCAATTCAATATGAAGTTCTCATGTGTTGTATTTGCCGTTTAAAATGATTAATCACATTAGCAAGCATGCGCACACACTGCCATCCAGGAAACTTAGTGCAAATGTATTTGTATAGCATTTCATAAAATAAAAACTTCTACAGGAATAGTTTTGCTTTCAAAACTTGATTAATAACATTGCATTCTACAGCTACACGTTCTAACAGGCTTCAAATCCAATAGGCACTACAACAGTAAACTACATCAATTTACATTTATTTTAACTTCCCTTTGCAACATTCAGAACAAGAACTGAATCCAACAGTTAGATCAAAAAATAGAAGTTAAAAAAAAGAAAGCATGTGGATGCATTTAGATAATCATAGTTGTACAGAATAGTGTGGTCTACAGCAAAAGGAGGAAGCAATAGTTTTTGACCCTCTGAGGGCTTAAACTGGAACCCAGCACTCGTAAGCCATGGGAAAAGCCCACAAGAGTTCCGAATGCATAAAAGAGGTCAAAACAGTCATGAACCACTCTGACGTTGTAAAGCGGGACAGTGGCCTACAGTAGTACACTCTTATGAGGTGACTGTTTGAGAGCCTCATTGTCTAAACTATGAGAAAGACAGAAAGGGAGCGATAGATGTGTGTATGTGTGAGTGTTAGCCCCCCTTCTCTATAATGGACTCCTTTGTCTCAGAAATGTTTAAACAAAGCGAGCGCTGGCCGCAGAACATTTCAGGGCCACTGTCTCTTTTTTTCTGAATGAGGAGTTACTCACCCAAATCTGAGTGGAAGAGAGCTGCACAATCAGAGCTTTTCTTCCCTCGTATCATTACTTCCGCATTCTCTCAAGTTTATTGATCTTTATCTGTTTAAACATGTTAGAAGAATAGCATTGTCCTCCAGCGATTTATCCATGCACGCCAATCAGAGGTCCTGGCCTTCCTCACACCCATGCTATCATTACACCATCAAGTCTTTATTCTCTATATGTGCGTGGGATTTGGTGCTACAAAAAATATAATAACAACAACAACAACAACAACAACAACAATCATTTAAAAAAACACTTAAAATGTTCAAAGGAAACTCTGATATCCCATTTAACCAAATTTACAAAAACTACAGCTTTTGAATACTAATCAGAGTATCACACAAAAACTGAATATTGTTCAGTTGGTATGAACCTAATTGTTCTTAATTTATAAATCATCTGTCATACTTTAAAGAGCCCCTATTATGGGTTTTTGAAAATGAGCTTGCATGCAGTGTGTAACACAGCTCTAAGTGAAGTGAAATGTCCAGCTGAGGCTTAAATCTGAAAGTGCAGTGTTTAAAACTATTGAATCATCCATAAAAGAGTCGACTCATAGTTCCTCAAACGAATCGCCGTGTTTGAGTCTTTAGCCGTTTCGGCATGACGTGAACACAAAACATAAGCTCCGCCCATTTGTGCATGCGCAGCCCGAGGAGATTCAAAACCTCCAACCCCGCCCACTAACAACAGCCACGAGCAAAGGTTGCCATATTGGGCGGTTTTGAATTTGATTGTGCAGGTAAAAACCTTTTAGATAGGGGTTGGACTGGAATGAGTCAGCTACATCTGGCAACACAGAGAAAAGCACTGTGCTTAGCTGGATATTGTAGGAAGTGTGCAAATGAACCACAGATGAGACTGTTCCCTCTGAGGAGTGCTTCTAAAATCTACACGTTACAACGGAGGATTTGTCGATCGTTTGTTAAATGAAGGATCAGCAAAGACTTGATGTTTGCAGGGGCGGACTAGCCATAGGGAACAGCGGGAAATTTTCCCTGGCCTGCTATCCAACAAGTGTTGAGTACAATGCGATTAAAACGATTAGCCCATTGTTTTCTCTAGCTTGTAAATGATGCATTTAATTGTGTTTTGTAACTTGATAATGTATCTGGTTACACTACAGCTTGTAGTGTATCTGGTTAACTTGTATTCTCATATCGCGTCTAAAAGCACGTCGTAAATGCGACGCGTGTTGCTTTGTTTACGGATTAAAATGCGTTTGTGAGCTTGCGTTTCACCGCTGTTTGTCGTTGCTATGGCTACATCAGCTCTCACACACGTGCGGTGGTCCTGTTTCATAATGGTTCAGCTTTTGCTGCTGTGTGCACTAATACTGAATGTGTGCCGTTGTTTTTACTTATAGTCAAGATTAGAGCAATGTGCTGGGGGACCGGGGGGTTAGTTTCAGGGGTGAGGTGTCTGAAATACGGGCGACTCCCGGAAAAAACTAGTGTTAGCAGATATGTTCAAACACACAATATGACTACTTCAGTATTGATAAGCCGTGGTGGGCATTCTCTCGCGCTGAGCGATGTCGACCAATCGCAACAGACTGGGTCATCGGTCCAATCAGCACAGTTTAGCTTCGCGCTAAGGAGGGGCTTTGGAACAAATGAATCACTGAGCGATTCATAGAGGAGTCGCTGGGATAATGAGGTAAAAATAAGACAATGAAAGTGTTTTTGACCATGCATGCATATTAGCCTGCTGTTGGAGACCCCCAAAACCAAAATATGACCCTTTTTAATGTATAATAGGGGCTCTTTAACACATTATTTCATACTTCTGGTTACTTATCATAAACTAGATTTCAATGCATTTACGGTTTGATTGTTTCTTAACAAACAATAAGTAAAAAAATATTCTGCAGGGTTGTTCAATATTTATCTCTCTCTGAAAAAAAAAATCATAATTGTTATAAATAAAGCATGTAAGATGGCATTGAGTATGTCACTCAATGGAAGAAACAAAATACATAAAAAAAAACCATCTTGATAACAAAAGTACACACTATATGATAAAGAAAATGGAGTTAGAATTAACCTAGAATTCAAATTATAAAAGCAAACAAATAATAATAAAAAAATAAAATGCCCCTGTATGTTTTTTTTATTTGATTTATTCTTTTTTCAAAAGTACTAACTTCATTAACGTTAATACCAAGTAGGGCTCTGTAATATGGACAAAATAATCATACTGCGATTTTTTTGAATGATATTGCCATTGCGATTTTCTGTGTGATTTTGCCAACTGTTTTTCCTTTTCAAACAAGCTGCACGCACGCACGCACGCACGCACGCACGCACGCACACTTTAAATGTATTCAGTGCACAAGAAGTGCATAACAAAACATTTCATAAAGAAATAACATAGTATTAAGTTTAATAAATAAAACTGTAGTAAAATTGTCTTAAAAACAGACAAAATGAAAAAATAAAGATTAATTAACCTCAATTCCAGTCATAACAATAAATAAAAACTAATGTAAATCAAAACCACCTATTCGGTTCTCCCACTCAACTTCGTTGTGCGCGGAATGAGCTCTGATTGGTTACCATCTTTCTCAAGCTCAGCTTAGCTGTAATGACACAAGAACGTGAACAAAAATCAAAATAAATTAATAGATGAAATTGCAGCCTTTCTCCCGCTCAGTTAAGCTGTAATTGCCTGGTGTGCTGTGTCAGCTCTGATTGGTTAACATATTAAAACCATGTGCACAAGAACTTAAACAAAAATCTAAATAAATAATTAGATGAAAATACAGCCTTAGGCAATTTAGAAATTGCATGTGCTTAAATCGCGATTTTTTTTGCAATTGTGATTAATTGCACAGCCCTAATACTAAGCAAATTAATCTAAAATTTTAGAAATTAATGAAAGAAGTTAAACAGAATAAAAGTTAAACAATCAGTAGACAGACTCTGGGAAAATGCAGCTTTAAATAATTTAATAGTTTAAACATTTTAGATTCAGCATTGTGTTTCTTTGATTTAGTTTAGCTAAAAATAACAGTTCCCTATAAAAGCCATATTAAAAAATTATAAATTTGTGCACCTCATATCAACAATGACGTTTTCATTTCGAAATGAAAGTTTGTTTGTAAATTAATCAGCCTTTTGAATGAATCATCTGAATGAATGATTCAACAACTGAAGGACCTAAACCAGCCAAGAAACCAGCAAAAAATAATCAGCAAGTATTATTTTTAATAACAAAACAAAAATCCCTAAAACATTTGTGTGCAATTTACGCTGTGTTAAGTATGTTGAAAAATATGGTCAGTTTTCATCAACAATTTTTTTTTCTGCTGACAAAAATCAAATAAAAATCTATTTTGAATGACAAACATTGACACAAACGTACTGACACCTTCAATTAGTATTCAATTTATTATAGATAAGTTTATTAGCAATATACTAGTGGTATTGATAAAGTTGGACAGCACACTATAGACTTCGAAATTAAAAACATCCATCCTATGCTGTAAACTTGTAGCAACACGCTCTTACATTCTCTTTCAATTTGGCAATTGCAAGGTAGGTTTTTTTTTTTCAGGCTTAAACATTACACCACAACTGGTAAATCTGTACATGTTTTGTTTAAACACTTTCAAACTAATTTTAGTTATGCATAATTAATATAATATGACTAAATGGATTAGATTTTAGTCAACCAAACCTCAAGTATAGATTTAGTCTAGTAATTTTTTTTAATTTAGAAGAAAAAAAAACGATGCACAATTATTTTAGATTTAATTGACTAAAAAGTCAAAACTACTTTAATGTAGTAAACTCATTATTTAATGTAGTATAACCATTATTTCCATTTAAATAAGCTAAGCCAGTGTAGACACACAGAATCAAAACTGCATTCAAACCAGTTTGGAAGCAGCCAACAGTCAGGACTGACAGAAGAATGCGGGAAAGTGTGAGAATCAATGTGGCTGTATTTACTACTACAAGAGAGACGCCTTTAATGGTCAAAACAAGTAAAGAGAGTTAGGAGAGCATTAATCCTGCTGTAGTGTAAAGGGATATTCAACACTCAGCGTGCCCCATGGAGTGCACGGAGACTTCACACCTAAACGGAAAGCAGAGCCCAGAGATCACAGAATAAGAGCTTACTCAGCTCATTTGCTTTGAACTTTATCTTATCTGGGTGGAATCACTACGAGTACAGTTTAAACTGAAACGAAGAATTAAATAAAAGGAGTTAAACGCAATCAGTAAAACAGACTCTGGAGTGATGCAGCTAACTAATTTAATAGTGCATAGAATATTACTTATTCAGTAGATCTTGAAGTGACTCGTAATAAAACAGCAGCAGATTGCAGCCATTTAAATCTATTTTAAGCTACTGCTATATAATATGCATAAGTTTGGCATAAACATTTTAAATAAGTGATGCATGATTTTAATAAAAGGAATCATACCAGGAAAGAAAGCATTAGATACAACAGAAAAATCCCAGTTCTCCGATTTCTGTTCAATATTTGTAAATATTGATTAATATCAGCATGTCTACATATTTAACTTTTTTTAAAATTATTATATTTTGAAATATTAATGATTAATAATATCAGGTATAGAATCCTGATATACTGTGAATTATTGTTCCTTCTAAATACACAACCACAAAAATATTCCCCTAATATGGCCAGAGTGTGTAGATTATGTACAAAAAGTAGTACACCGAATGACTAAGGCTATAGTGTTGGGGGATACTCTTTATAGTCAAATCTGAAATGTATTTCTGTGAGAATCTGTGAGACTGCGTTACATGACATTAGGCTGGTTAGGCGGTCAGTAATCAAGTTAACTTAAGCCTAATCGCTTTTTCGATTTAATCAGAAATTCTACAAATTTAATCCATTAAAGCATTAATTTCATTTTTATTTGCTTTTAATTATCATGCGGCATTACATGTGTGTAATTGTAATTACGGTCCATAATTTTACAACAAAAGCTTGAGTTGGTGATGATGAAAACTGTCACATTTTGGCAATATTTCTCTTTTACAGTCAAGCTTGTGGATCAAACCGGCATCAATCATTAGCTCGTTAGCAAAAGAAAAATCTACGGTTGCCAGAACACCAAATCCAGCCCATAACAAAGAAATGCAAAGTAAAAACCTTAAATGATTTACCTGCATGCATGTACTTAAAGAGACGATTAATTAACGGCAACTAAACCAAACTTAAGTAATGTGATAAAGGGATAAGCGATGAAAAAAAAACCTTCATGGCTGGTTTGGTCCTAAAGAGTCATGACCACAGCAAGCACCTGGACATTTTGTTGATCCTTTAGTTTTTATTTCTGCAGCAAATTTTGTCACTGGAAAAATTCTAAAGTCACAGCGTAAGCAGATACACAAAAGTGCAATTTTCCTCTAATGCTCACAAATCATGTCTGTGGTTGCTTGAGCCTGTTGTTACCTGAGACTTGGGTGCTAGGGTGTCCTGAATTTACCTCAGTACCCTTGAAGTACCTATAGAGATAGATTTCCTGTGTTTGTGTGGCTGCATGTATTAATGACCATAGCACTCCAGAACGGGCCCTGAAGAGATTAAATCCTGTGAACGGATATCCAACTGGGGAAACCCTGCCAGGCCTTTTCCTTGTCCTTTCCACAAACTAAGCGCATACCTGGTTACATAATCGGTTGAAAGAATCCGTTCCGTAACACAGGTAAGCTTTGGATCTAATTTAGGATCATCAGAGTGCAAATGCTCACTGATGAGCTTATTAGGCCATAAACCAAATTACAGCACTCAACAAACAGTGATGTGTAACTTTTACTATGACTCGAACAAAATAAATCAGGAAGAATTTACCAAAATAAAAGATCATGTCTGGGCAGTGTCTAAGAACACTTTCAAACCGCAGTAAATCACTGAGAACAACGGATCATTTATTATCTGGAATTATTCTGGAAGAGTCACAAAACGAAACCTAAATAGCTGCCAAAGACTTATCCAAGTATGTCCAGACTGATCCAATCAACGCAGCACAGTCTAAGAGCAGGAGTGGAATTAGTGGGATCACTGAGATACTTATAAGGAAGTGATAAGCAGCTGAATGCTCTTCCGACGCTTACATCAGCAATAGCTAAAACACGCCATCAGGTCCCTGAAGAACTTAAAGCGATGTTCTTTATGCTTAAAGGCAAAAACAATTCGAAATACCCCAGCAGTTAGATACGGTTACTTAGCACATGCCAAGGCAGTCCAAACTGCTAAGCATTGTGTGCTTAAAGGGTCACGAAACACCAAAACACATTTTTTGAGCTGTTGACAGTCATATGTGTGTCCCACGCTGCTATAAACACTATTAGGACACATATAATTGACTAAAGAGTGACAATTGGTTGTTTTTGCATTATTTCGAGCAAATTCGTTCTTCCGGTTTAAAACGATTTTTTGAAGCTGCGTCACGCCGATGAGATCCATGCGTGTATTCCAGCGTGGAGAGTGGACGTCTGTACCGGCGAATGCATCCTGACGTCTCTGAGTGTGTGGCATTAAGTCATGAGATAGACTTGGTTCAAACCAATCAGAGCGCTCTATTGTGTATGCGGCTCAACTTCATTAATATTCATGATCGCTTCGAAGATTGTTTGTACCTGTTGCAGTGTTCAGACGGCAGTGAGACGCCGCGCTGTGTCGCCAAAACAAGTGGAAGAAGAATTGTTTGGAGACACAGGTCGTCAGAGTTGTGTTTATGTGCTGTAACGAAGGTTTTGTTTACATTCTCCCTATGAAAGCGCAGCTGGACTCCCACGCGCGCACAGCAGAAATGCGTTTAAGGAACTTTTTTCTTTCTTTTTTTTCACCCGAGAGCTTTTCGCATCTAGAAATGGTGAGTTAGTTAATTTCGTCAGCAGTACTGTTTCAGTGTTTATAGACATACCTTAGTCAAAATGATTAGAACTGTTATTGAGTTTACAGCACGCCAACATCACTACAGTATTATAGACTGAAAGATCCGCTGTAGATGCTCTCTGAGTGTAAACATGTAAACACCGCCGCATTTTGTGACAGGATAGCGTATACACACACGGCTTTCTGACGCTACCTACCGAGAGCATAAGTTACCGAGAAATGCGGAGGGCTTTTTATTTCTCTCATACGCCACGCGGTCTCAAACACTCCATTAAAAATGCACTCTTAGCAGTTTCTCGCATCACATTTGTCACGGGGGCATGCAAGAAATGTTACTGGATTAAAGTGAAAGTGCCGTTTGCCGAAAGTCGACAAATTAATAATTTGGCAAATAATTTGATTACTGACGTCCATGTAAACACAGTCACTGTCTTTCTCCTCTGCGTCTGTGTGTTTGTTGTGCCTCTGTGAAAATCAGCGCGTGCACAAACGGAAACTCCCATTTTTATGCAAAACCTTCTCTCTTTCCCTCCCCCTACACTCCTACCTAAACCGAGCTGGACACAGCCACTTTCCTGAGCTTTTCCAAACTTTAATAACCCTTTAATAACAGTATAAACACACAAAAGAAATTACAGTGGTGAGAAAGCAACAATTATGAAAGCATTTGGTCATAATGTGGTGGATATGGTCAGAAATTCGGCCCTCCAGTCATGCATCATGCATTAAACATTTTGTTTTAATGACTGCAGCTTTACAGCATTAATAACAAAAGGAAAATAAATAAATAAATAATAATAATAATAATAATAAAATAAATCACATTTAATTACAACAACAGCCTCAATTTCCACAATAAGCCACCGATCCAGTTTTTAATGTTTTTACATTGATATCTAACCTTGCTGGACTAAACCAGGGGTGCCCAAACTCGGTCCTGGATGGCTGACGTTCTGCAGAGTTTATGTCCAACTTGCTTCAATACACCTGCCAAGAGCTTGGTAGTAAACCTACAGTCATAAGAGCTTGATTAGCTGGTACAGGGGTGTTTGATTGTGGTTGGAGCTAAAATCTGGGGGACAGTGGCCCTCCAGTGCTCAAATAGAGCCAATGAAGGGTTTCAACATAAACCACGAGGCATGCCTATACTTATTACGTCACATCCCAATGGTAGCTCAACAGTGTGTACCAACTGGAGCAGTTTTTTCACCCAGTAGTTTGCTTTGGCAGTTTATTTTGAACTACTAACACAACCAAAAAGAATTGTATTCAAAAATTGAATTAAACAATTTTGTGGTTGGTAAGTAGCATTTCCATATATATATATATATTTTTTTTAATAAAAACTGTCCTCAAAAGGCTGCCCTTGAAGCCACTACAAGGAATCTTTTTGTATTTATTCTGAAATATATAAATTTATTATTCCGAAATAAATATTTTTGAAAAAGAATCTTTCTGGGTCTTGGATAGAGAGATACAAACCAGAAAGGCCATGACAACAAGTGAATTAATTCACTCACACAATTTCTGCATCTTTCAGAGCAGAAATAATAGATGAAGGTTTAAGCATACAGTCCCAGTAATTGCCAAATCTTCCCTTACTATCAGGTTTTTTATAAAAATCACAGATAAACAATCACATACAAACTGCAAACAAAGCATATAAACATCAAATGTCTGAAAACTTCAGTCAGCAAACAAACAACTCGGCTCATTCAAATCCTAAACTGTATTCAAATGTATAACCAGACAAGCATTAGCGGACACATGTCTAGTATTTAACAAAACAAGTCTGCATTTGGATTGCAATAATCAACAACAGTCAAAATTTTAAGTTCACTTGAAATAAAAATCACAGGCATTTTGTTGCACTCAATTTAAAATAATACCATAAAAGAGAGTGTCTATACTTGAAGGTTTTTTTACTAGTATCCATTAACACATCAGAAGAGTTCCCTTAAGAGACTACACCAGTAGAGAACTAACCAATCTGTAAAGTTGACATTTATACTTAATGCACAATGAACGGTCTACATACACAGCTAGATTCCTAATGCATACTAACTGAACTGGAACCTAATAGGTGACCAAATTGGAATGCTCTCTACATTGGGCAGCAGCTCTGCGTTTCATGTAAATGGTGCTCTGCATGCAAAGTGCAGCAGACACTCAATCCACAATTGAATTCCATACAATTCATCATTAGCATCATGAAGCTACGCTAACTCTAGGAAACTAAGCATAAAACTATGAACGTAAAACAGACCTTGTACACAAATTGAATTTGACTATTGATTATTCTTGGTACTGAACAGTGTTGGAAGTAACGCGTTATAAAAGTAATGTATTACAGTAATGTATTACATTTTCCTGTAACGCAGTAGTGTAAAGCATTACTAATGCATTTTCAGTAATATTTTACTCGGTACATGTTCAGTAACGCTTGCGTTACAACAAACTTTTCGCCCGCAAGACATTAACAAATAAAAAATGCCGCAGTTCTATTTCCTGTTCGTGGTCAGTGAATATACAGGCGGCGTGTGTTGTCATTCATCTCCCTCTGGCTATTGGAACTTTTTTACTTTGAATGCGGAATGATTTCAGCTTCTGAGCTCGAGGTCCGAGGCGATTGGCTCAGCCCGGTGCGCAGTAATCTTAAGCCCTAACGCACAGCGGAAAAGCGGCAAATTGATTCGCGAGATGGACGTTAGTACATATGGTGTTATTTTTACTGACAAACGTATTCATGTAATACGAGCGAGCGAACGCGCGCCGGTTTCTCCTCGCGTGCACTTAAAACACACCTGCTCACGTGCGGATGATGTGCTCTCGCTCCGTTAGATGATGCAGACTCACAATTTGTGACTTGTGTTACCTCTTCTTTTTGTGCTTTTGCTCTCCAAAGATTATATTATCTTATACTATATATCCAGAGATATTTCTACACTATTTACCTACAGGTTGAAGTAAATTCTAAAATAAATACTAGTGTTTTTGAGTGTTAGGTATACTGCCTATGTTTTAGGCTAGGATAATTTTCAATTTGTTAATGAATGCTTCAGCATACTGTAGTATTAGGAATAGTGAACTGATAAAATGAAGTACAAAGTGGAGTTTTACTACAGTAAAGTGTGGTGAATTGTAGAATAATATACACTATGATATTGTAAGAAAAAAAACTACAGCACTGGGTAATTTGTTTATATTTCACTTGTTGTGTCACCATAGCAACTATAGTATTACCACAACAGATTCATTAAAGTACTTTACTATAGTGTTCAAAACACAGTACATACCAATAGATGTGTTCAGGGGCCCTGTGGAACAGCTTTTCCTCAAAATAAAGAGGATGACAGGGAAAATGTCCTCCAAAATCTCATCAACAATGTGGAAGACCACATTTTATTTATTTGAAGCGTAAATAGTACAGTAGGCTATAATACCTTATCAAGTTTTTTCCTATATTCTATTAGTAACATTTCTGCTTGCGTTAGTTATATTTTTGTTTAAATGTTTTTATTTGATAAGTATGGTGCACTTTTTTTTTAATAAAATGTATTCTTTGCACTCAACATCTATTCTCTGTGTCATTAATTGTTGGAAACTGGAGATATCTCATCATATAATATATACAGCCAAAAACGTTTTGGTTTATTATATAAAAAATTTATATGCAAGTCTATTTTAGTATTTTGGTTATTAATAATAGTGGAACAATATAAATCATATCAAAAAGCACGAAAGAAAGAAGGAACACAAGACACACATTCTGAGTCTGCATATAATCTCACTGAGTGAGCAGTGTACTGAGAGCACGCAAAAATGTGTGCGTGAGCAGTGCATATTTGAGAGAGTGTATATTTCAAATTTCAGATCATTTGTGATTCTGGCTTCCATGCTTTTTTGCATTGTCTTGAGCCTTCACAATGCCAACTATATACTATATTGTTAGTAGCCTGGATAGGTCACAGTCATTCTGCTACATCATATCGCTTTCTACTGGATGTAAAATCCTCTGCAGTACATTTTGTCATTTTAGAATGTTAAGTTCTAATTCTGGAGTTATTTTGGTGAAAGTAACTAAAAAAGTAATATGTAGTCATGTAACATATTACAATTTTGAGACAGTAATATTGTAAGGTAAGGGATTACATTTAAATAACAGTAACAAGTAATCTGTAATGTATTACAGCTTTGAAGTAACTTGCACAACACTGGTACTGAATAACTGCCATCTAGAATGCATTTTTCACTGAGCTTTCCGGTAGTGAATTGTGTTTGCATTGTCGGGAAATCCATTTACATGCGTTTACAATTTCATAAAGACATAACATTCTTCTTATCAGCACTTCCATATTCAGCTTGCTATGATTATAAATGGTTTTAGACTAGAGATTGCATATTCTTCCATATCATGGTAATAAAAGCCTGAAAAGAAAAAAAGAAAAAAAAACACTGAAATCTTAAGCTATAGTCAAGTAGATGTCTATGTATCATTAATAAGGCCCATCTGTTAACCAGAGACTCCAGAGATGTTATGGATTTGTGGACATTTTCAGCCAACAAGCCATAAACAGCATCTTAAAACAGGGCAGTGGGATAAATCCAGTTTCAAATTACGCTGTGGCTCAACATTTGCAGCCTCCTCTCACTGCAGAGAGGAGCCATTTGTGCTCTCAGTCCTGAAGGAAGCTCAAATATCACATAAATAAAGCATCACTCTTCTTTATATTTTTGGAAAGGAAGGTGGAAAATGGTTCAGACCAGATGATAACTTACTCAAAGAATCTGGAAAATATCAACTTTGGTGTAATTGTGGTCCTCACACTAGACATTTTGTCTCTCAACACCTTCTGGCAACAACTCCAAATTCATTTGAAGCATCTGTGTCGGTTGTCGTCTTTTGTTATGACAAGTTTCTGATGTAAAAATTGGCTTATCAAATCAGATAAACCAGTTCATCTTATTTAGTAGAGGTGTGAACCTACAGTGGTCTCACGGTTCGGTTACAATTATAATCCCATAGATTCGGTTCAATACAATGTTTCGGTAAATCACAGCACAACAATTCTTGTATTAAAATGTTTAAATATATAATTATATATATAATTTGTAATACATTTCCCAAAGATGGGTTGTGGCTGGAAGGGCATCCACAGCGTAAAACAAATGCTGGATAAGTTGGCGGTTCATTCCGCTGTGGCGACCCCGGATTAATAAAGGGACTAAGCCGAAAAGAAAATGAATGAATGAATGAATTTGTAATACAATTTTGTCCTTTAATACAACCAGACAAACATATGAAATGTGCAACATGAGCATTTATAGCAAATAAAAAAATTTTTAAATATCCTACTTGCTTTCTGAACTATTGAGTTTACACCCATATGATTGATCACACGCTCAACAGAAAGGGCTGCGATTGGCTATAGCGTTCTGGCGCTGTTCACTAATGATGAGTGACACTGATAAGCACCAGCGGCGATCACAGCTGATCCATAATAGACACGGTGAAGAAAACTTGCTCGTGTCTGTATCCAGAAGTATCGCTGTTACAGCCGAGAGGAGAGGAAAAGTCACGCCAGCAGGTCAAAGGACCACAGTAAGAAAGAGAGAGAAAATGGAGTTTACTTTAATTTTCTCAATCACAGTGAAATAGGGGCATCTGCTGTTCAGTATCAGTGAAAGACTGTCCAGCAAACACACAGAATGAATTTTGCAGAGTTTCTGCGTTTTTAGGTAGTTGGAGTGTTTTAATTACGCCTGCTCGCCTCCCTTGCCATAGTAAGCTAACGCAATGTAGCTCATATGAAATAAATGACGTCAGTATAATTCCCGGTTATGATCTATTACTGAACCGTTACCGAATTGTCTGCGTCTGCATCGCGGTGCACCGAAGAGACAATTAATTTTAACACCTCTATTATTTAAAGCCAGTGGCACTACAGGATAAAGCTGCAACGCAACATGACATTGAGACATTTGGGGAAATTATTTTAACATTTCATAGTTGAACTATTTGCCTATAAAAATTTCACAAACAATTCCACTAAAGAACAGCTCACTCACACACACACACACACACACACACACACACACACACACACATCATCATCATCATCTTTAAACCAAGCAGCTTTCTGTTAATCAGTAAATGTGTAAGAAATTTAAACCCATTGCCATTTCTGCATACAGAAATCTTTGACTAGAAATTCCAGATTAAGGGAAGATAAATGATGGCTTTCATGCTAATAGCACCTTAATTCGGCAAAATCTCAAAGGATGAAGTGTTTCTATAATATTTTGTGCAATCATACATTACAAGTAATGAATATAATCTTAAACACACAAGTCAGAATCACGTTAAGAAAAAATGACCAGCTGAATCACTAAGACAAGCTGTATCACAAGCATGCCATGGTGTGTCCACATGATTGACACTCAATGGCAAGGCCAGCCTAACAAAGCTTGGTAATCCTATAACACACAACCACAATGCCTCACTTCCTCCAGAAGATTCCTTGCTCATTAATTCAAATACAAACACATTCTAGGCATCAATTGGAAAACAGCAAGAAATCTGGCAGCAGTGGACCGAGGGTCTGTAGTGGAGTGTTTGGCCCGAGGGTTTGGCTACTGTTGAACTCAAACCTGGGGTATAGTGTGGGGGGTCTGGAGTGAGGCCCGGTGTTTTGAGTGAGACCTTAAAGAGCTGAGGACACAGCCAAAACCACTTCAGACAGCTGCTTATAACGAGAGGATTACTAACTGGCAGACAGAAAGGCACACACTAATTGCATAAACTTCCATACAGCCAGACACACAAAAGACCTAAAGCGCACACACACTGACAGCATGTCTAAAGACTCATGAAAGGAACTAGCAGACCACAGACGTGGATGAGGAGAATAATGCACCACATGAAATGTTGCTAAGAATTGCGGGACAGTATTGCAAACGGAATGCAAAGCTGGCCGGCAAAATTTTGCTTGTGCAGAACTGAAGGCCCATTCACACCAAGAACCAACAACTACTATATTAGCATCCACACCAATAGACGATAAATTTGGTTTAATTCTGTAATGTTGCATTTTTGGTCTATTAATTTAAATGCCTAAGCTCCTTAATTCCCCAGTCTCTGGTTATCCTGCCACAACAGCTACACTGTAAAAACAAATTCCATAAATAAGCAGTTTTCGTCTTTTGTGATTCATGGTTTTTTTTTTCACTTATTTGTGCCTTGGAATTGCATTACATCATAGGTCTTGAACCGGAGTTACTCCAGGAGTGCTGCAGCTCTGCAGTTCTGCTCCTATTCAAACACAGCTGATTCAACTAATCAAGTCTTCAAGACTACTATTGACCTTTAGACCTTCCGATTCAGTGGTCTATGGGAGAAATGACTAGGCATAATAAACTGCAAAAAAAAAAAACTGTCTACTACTTGCTTAGAAGATTCGAGCCAAAAAGATTCAAATGGCTGCAGCCGTTCATACGCAAAGATAAGGTCAATAGACTATTAAGCAGGTGTGAGTTTGTTGGAGCTAAACTTTGCAGAGCTGCGACCCTCCCAGAACTTTTTTTTGTTTGAGACCACTGCATTACAGGACCTTTCCTCCAAAGGTTTTTGATGCTGAAAAATTTAAAGTTACTTTTGTTGACATTTTTATTAGCTTAAAGTGATATATTGTCTGTGTTTGTTTTGTAAATTACAGTAAAAAAATGGTAATAAACAGCCAGTACTTTTTATGTTATTTTACAGACTTAATTCTATCTCTGTATTATTTCTTCAACAATGTTTTCTCAAACTACTGAAATACCAATAAAAGTCACTTTGTTAACCTGCAGTGTTGAATTTTCAGCATCAAAAATTGACAGAGCAGCTTTAAAACTCCCATAATACAATTCACAACCGTAAATAAACAGAAACGCTTGTAAATCCCAAAATATGAAAACTGTTAATTAACAGACGTTTTTACAGTGTAGAATCGGTCTAAACAGTGAGCGAAACTTAGGAGATCAACTTTATAAACCATGCAAAAATGAAAACATACTATTTACTCACCCTCTATTGATTCCAAAACTTTATGAGTTTTTTTTAATCCGCTGAACCATAAATAAGATATTTTGAGGAGAGCTGAAAACCTGCAACCAATGGCTTTCATAGTATTTGTTTTTCCTCCTATGGACGTCAATAAAAAAAAAATTAAATAGCAGTTTGACTTCTTCAAAGTACATTTTGTCTTTAACAGAAAGTCAAACTGGTTTAGAACAAGTGGTAAATAGAACAAGAGTAAATGGCAGAATATTCATATTTGAGCGAACCTTTAAACACATTTTTTGTTTCCCCATTTACTGTTGGCGGCGTCTTTGCCTCAATCTCCTCTTAACTTTCAACCCTGTACCTCACATGTTTCACTTCAGGGTGCCACAAGCCTGCAGAGTTTAGTTACAAACATTCTCCAACACATATTCCTATAGTATGTCATCTGTGGCACTGCATTCCATTTTGAATTTGAGCAGTAATATACGGCCATGTAATACAGCCCATAACACACTCTCATGTTTATTTACATATGTGGTTTCAAGAACCAGAGGCATTTAGACCCAGTTTCATTTGAAATGAGACCCAGACGATCTCCTGAAGTGGTTTGAGCCATCTGATTTATACGAGTCTTAAATGCGTTTTGGAGGGTATTTACACCTGTCCTTCACAGGCAGCTTTCCATTCAGAAAAAAAACTCATGTAGAAGTCAATGAAATGTTAAACTGCTGTCATTAAATTTATAAAGTCTGAGCAGTTACATTCAGAACGCAGAGCAGAAGAAAGAAGATGATAAAGGCACACAAGATGAAACAATAACTGCTTTAAGTTTCTTTAGGTTTGAATTTAATTTTATTTTATTTTTTGGGGAACTATCCCTTTAGGTCATATTTAGGTCTTGTCAAAAACACAAACATCTGTTTACATAGTAACACAGTGGGTTATTTTAGTTTTGTTCCTCTATTCTTCACTAGGGTATGACTAAATTATTAAAAGCAGTGCTGAGCAGGAAGGAGGTTGGTTAGGATGCATGAAGCAGTCCATTGGAAAAGTCTCATGAATAAAACAAACTGGAATACAACCACACGCAACATCTTCACTAGTGTCCCAACATACCAAACTCTTCCAGCAAAATGAAGTACTGAACTTAATGCATTATAAGAGGCTTCAACTGCTTTCCTTTAAGAGCTTACGGGTTATGAGCTGGATCAGCCTCTTTCATGTCTCAAAAAGCACCTTCTTTACAACTTGACTAGGCTCAGCTTTCACAGGAAGTGCTGAAGAGGCAGAGACACGATTGCTCTGCGGAACATATATCAAGTCAAGTTCAAGCGATGACCTTATAAGAGATGACTTTGTATGTACACTAAGGTCGTACACAGATGACTGTTGGTCAACTGAAATGAGTTTTAAACACCAATGGCAGCACATCAATTTCTGTTGTGTAAGTATTATACAGTGAGTAACAGACATGAGCTGGCCAGATGGAAAATACACAGCAGATCTGTGGAAAAAAAGAAGTGTCAGCAGAAGTGAAGCACTGATTCAGATGCTGTATCGTCTAAATGCAGCAGCACTCTTTGAAATGAACACCTGAGCTTTGACACATTGCAAGATATAATGATGACAAATGTATTACTGCTAACAGCACTGTGCTGGGTACGACCTTCACACCATATTCTTCTAAAAGAACTGAAAAGCTCACTTTACTCTCAGGTAATGATGGGGAACCTAGGTCACTGTACTGCTTACAGTTAAAATGACCTTTAATAGAACACAAATCGAGAGAATGAGACCATATAACTTTAGGCACAAGAATTAGGTGTCCTTAAATAATTAAGAAAAAAAACTGCACATGTATGATAAACTATAAATAGATTTATTAAATTGGTACAATATTATGTATTAAAAAAAAAATATATATATATATATATATATATATATATATATACACATATACACACATACATACAGTGTTGGTGTTGGGAGTAACACGTTTTAAAAGTAATGTATTACATTTTCCTGTAACGTAGTAGTGTAAGGCATTACTAATGCATTTTCAGTAATATTTTACTCTGTACATGTTTAGTAACGCTTGCGTTACAACAAACTTTTCGCCCGCAAGACATTAACAAATAAAACTAGTGCAGTTCTATTTCCTGTTCGTGGTTAGTGAATATACAGGCGGCGTGTGTTGTCAATCTCCCTCTGGCTATTGGAATTTTTTTCTTTGACCGCGGAATGATTTCAGCTTCTGAGCTCGAGGACCCAGGCTATTGGCTCAGCCCGGTGCGCAGTAGTGTTAAGCCCTAACGCACAGTGGAAAATCGGCAAATTGATGAAAATGGCAGAAGACAGTACATTCGCGAGATGACGTAAGTGCATATGGTGTTATTTTTACTGACAAACGTATTCATGTAATACGAGCGAGCGAACGCGCTGCCTATGCCTATGTTTTAGGCTAGTATAATTTTCAACTTGTTAATGAATGCTTCAGCATACTGTAGTATTAGAAATAGTGAACTGATAAAATGAAATACAAAGTGTAGTTTTACTACAGTAAAGTGTGGTGAACTGTAGAATAATATACACTATATTGTAAAAAAAAAAAAACTACAGCACTGTGTAATTTGTTTATATTTCACTTGTTTTGTTACCATGGCAACTATAGTATAAACACAGATTAATTGAAGTACTTTACCATAGTAATGTTCAAAACACTGTACATGCCAATAGACGTGTTCAGGGGCCCTGTGGAACAGCTTTTCTTCAAAATGAAGAGGATGACAGTAAAAATGTCCTCCAAAATCTCATCAACAATGTGGAAGACCACATTTTATTTACTTGAAGAGTAAATAGTACAGTATAATACCTTATCAAGTTTTTCCCTATTTTCTATTAGTAACATTTCTGCTTGTGTTAGTTATATTTTTGTTTAACTGTTTTTTATTTGATTAGTATGGTGCACATTTTAGATGTTTAATAAATGTTTTTAAAATAAAATGTATTCTTTGCACTCAGCATCTATTCTGTGTCAATTGTTGAAAACTGGAAATATGTCATCATATAACACAGCCAAAAATGTTTTGGTTTATTAGATAAAACATTTATATGCAAGTCTATTTTAGTATTTTGGTTATTGTTAATAAATAGTGGACCAATATAAATCATATCAAAAAGCAGGAAAGGAAGAAGGAGCACAAGACACACATTCTGAGTCTGCATATAATCTCACTGAGCGAGCAGTGTACTGAGAGCACGCAAGAAAATGTGTGCGTGAGCAGTGCATATTTGAGAGAGCATGAGGAAATTTGCTCGAGAGCAGCGTATATGAGAGCTCACAAGCAGTTTTGTCCACAAACAGAGGAAATCGGTGCACAGGCATTATATTGAGAAAGCCATGTTCATCATGCTCACTTTTTGCATGACAGTTTTGTGTTGTGAGCCACTTACATTTAAAGTGAATAAAATAATGGCAACAATAAGAAAAAAAATCTGCATTTTGTCATGGCACTGGAGTTTACACATATAGGCCTGTAGTGTCTAATATGAATATAGTCAAGCTATTCAGAGATATTGCCAGATGATCACTTTACCTCTATCATACTTTTAACAGACTAACAGATCATTTGTGATTCTGGCTTCCATGCTTTTTTGCATTGTCTTGAGCCTTCACAATGCCAACTATATACTATTTTGTTAGTAGCCTGGATAGGTCACAGTCATTCTGCTACATCATATCGCTTTCTACTGGATGTAAAATGCTCTGCAGTACGTTTTGTCATTTTACAATGTTAAGTTCTAATTCGGTAGCTATTTTGGTGAAAGTAACTAAAAAAGTAATATGAGTCATTTAACATATTACAATTTTGAGACAGTAATATTGTAAGGTAAGGGATAACAAGTAATCTGTAATGTTTTAAATTACAAGTAATCTGTAATGTATTACAGCTTAGAAGTAACTTGCACAACACTGGTAATGAGCATCGGTTTCCTCTACTGTCCAAGCTAGCGAAATCATGTCTGGCTCTCCCGCCACCGGCTCACCAAGTGTAGGAAATGTTCTTTGGCCGGCAGCACTGTAACGAGGCAGAGAGCACGCCTGCATCCCTCTCACGGGGAGGCGCTTGTGTTTCTACATCAGACCAGCATCCACCAGCTCCACCACAGACTGTCTGTAGCTGAGGAGGAGCGGAGGGATGTG